>CM065722.1:82903596-82933596 GCA_033310375.1 Conus canariensis | reverse complement strand
CCCTCCCCCAACACACACCAACTAACGAGTAGTTACACAGCAAATCGTCGGACACGCATGCCATCACACGTTCCTGGTATCAGGGAAGAGTCAGAAGAACGGATCCGACGAGCATGGAATCACACACGTACATACCTGAGAACCATTGTGAGCGCTCTGACCACATGAACTACACACTGTCCACTCACACACTGGTTGGCTGGCCGAACCTTGACGACAACGGTCAGCGGGGCTTGTCCAGACGCGGGCCACTACTACCGACCGGGTGGCAGTGAATGTGTTTGGCCGTGCGTTGTGACTTGTTCGCATAGGTCAGTTATGGGAAGTCGTCTGCCTCAAAAACACATTGCACCTGATTTTGACTTTTTTTAACAGGTGGTGCAAGGGTAGCAGAGCGGGACCTACTGCCTATACGCATGCGTTTTTCCCGTTCATTTTCTCCACTTCCTTTTTCATTTCTTCTTTTTCTTCTTCTTCTCTTTCTTGTTATTTGTTTGTAACTTTTGTTTTTGCTGTATGAAATGAAAAACCGACGTTTGTGGTTGCCTTATCGTTGTTGTGTTGTTGTTGTTGTTGTTGTTGTTGTTGTTGCTGTTGTTGTCGTTGTTGTTCTTTTGACCATCAATTGATTGATTCAAGGATTGGTTGTATGCTGGATTATGTCACTGAATTGGATCAATGAACCGAGAAGAACGGGCGCATCAGACCGGACAAGTTATTTACTTGTTTACTAATTTACAGTCTATCCTTTACTGTCCTTTATTTACACACCCTTCCTCTGGCCCTCCTGTTGTCTCCCCTCCTTCTCCTGTTCCATCCATGGTATGTCTCCCTCCTTCTCCTGTTCCATCCATGGTATTTTCCTCCCTCCTTGCTCCTGTTCCTCATCCATGGTATGTCTCCCTCCTTCTCCTGTTCCATCCATGGTATGTCTCCCTCCTTCTCCTGTTCCATCCATGGTATGTCTCCTCCTTCTCCTGTTCCATCCATGGTATGTCTCCCTCCTTCTCCTGTCCTCCTGATTCCCATCTCCTGTTCCATCCATGGTATGTCTCCCTCCTTCTCCTGTTCCATCCATGGTATGTCTCCCTCCTTTCCTCCTGTTCCATCCATGGTATGTCTCCCTCCTTCTCCTGTTCCATCCATGGTATGTCTCCCTCCTTCTCCTGTTCCATCCATGGTATGTCTCCCTCCTTCTCCTGTTCCATCCATGGTATGTCTCCCTCCTTCTCCTGTTCCATCCATGGTATGTCTCCCTCCTTCTCCTGTTCCATCCATGGTATGTCTCCCTCCTTCTCCTGTCCATCCATGGTATGTCTCCCTCCTTCTCCTGTTCCATCCATGGTATGTCTCCCTCCTTCTCCTGTTCCATCCATGGTATGTCTCCCTCCTTCTCCTGTTCCATCCATGGTATGTCTCCCTCCTTCCCTGTTCCATCCATGGTTATGTCTCCCTCCTTCTCCTGTTCCATCCATGGTATGTCTCCCCTCCTCCTGTTCCATCCATGGTATGTCTCCCTCCTTCTCCTGTTCCATCCATGGTATGTCTCCCTCCTCCTGTTCCATCCATGGTATGTCTCCCTCCTTCTCCTGTTCCATCCATG
Organism: Conus canariensis; assembly: GCA_033310375.1. NCBI lineage: Eukaryota > Metazoa > Mollusca > Gastropoda > Neogastropoda > Conidae > Conus > Conus canariensis. The sequence goes on along the minus strand of CM065722.1, from coordinate 82,931,993 downwards.
GTATGTCTCCCTCCTTCTCCTGTTCCATCCATGGTATGTCTCCCTCCTTCTCCTGTCCATCCATGGTATGTCTCCCTCCTTCTCCTGTTCCATCCATGGTATGTCTCCCTCCTTCTCCTGTTCCATCCATGGTATGTCTCCCTCCTTCTCCTGTTCCATCCATGGTATGTCTCCCTCCTTCCTCCTGTTCCATCCATGGTATGTCTCCCTCCTTCTCCTGTTCCATCCATGGTATATCTCCTTAGGGCTTCACACTTTGACATTACTGTGTTTCTGTTTCTTTGTTTCTTTCTTATTTACCCATTTACTTATTTGTTGCTTTAACACGCATAAAACACAAATTTTCCCCGGGTTTGGTTTGGTATTCAGGAAAAGCAGTTATCCAGAACAACACATTTCTGTGTAGTCTCCAGTGGAGGTCCATGATTGGTCAATACTAGTTGAAGTGATCTCCCGACGGTTAGAATTGGACTGGACCTTTGGTAACAGGTACAATATGGTTTTGTCGGGTGCCAGTTGTGAGGAATTGTACACAATGCCTTGAATCACGTAGAACAAGAGAGAGAGGGGGGAGAGAGAAAGACAGAGACAGAGAGAAGGACAGAGACAGACAGACAGACAGCTAGGGAGAGAGAGAGAGAGAGAGAGAGAGAGAGAGAGAGAGAGAGAGAGAGAGAGCTGGAGAAGGGAGAGACAGACAGACAGAGACAGCGGCAGAGACAGAGGCAGAGACAGACAGAGGGACAGACAGACAGAGGGACCGATCGACAGACAGACAAACAGACACAGAGGAACAGAGATTGTAGATTGGAGATCATGAAGAAAATTTTTTCCAGGTATATATCACCATGGCATTTTTTCCATGCGCTGGAAAGGACAGAATTCGCTCCCTTGGATGTAGTGTCTGAATAATGTCTCTTCAGCCCAGACTCACGAATCAGAGAGATGAATGCACAACACACACACACACACACACACACACACACACACACACACAACACACACACACATACACACACACACACACATACACACACACACACACACACACACACACACGCACGCACGCACGCACGCACGCACGCACGCACGCACGCGAATGTGACTGAGAAACTGAAAACAAAAATCCAGAAGCTTGTTCACTCAAAACCACCTACTAACCTGCCCTCAAGACGAGTGTATTTTTATGAGCTCCCTAACTTGAGAACTACATGTAAATGAATCTTGCAATCATTTTTTGGTCCATTGTAGACTAAATTCAGTGTACTTCTGTTTTCGATGACTCGTTGGCTTTTAAAGAAAAAGCTTAATTATCAAAACAATGATTAAAATCATCAAATGAAAGGCTTTCAACATTCTCAAGGGCATTGTGACGTTGAAACCATTGACCGCCTGTAAGCTTTCTTTCATAAAATCAACAATGGTAGGATATTGTCTACGAAAATAAGTAAACCAAATGTCAAAACCAGCGTTCTTGCTTACTTCTTTATTATTCCGCTTATCAATCTTTGGAATTTATCACAAACTTTCATTGTTAAAGAAGGAACATTTTGATTTTAGAACAAAACGATCAAACTGACAAAAAATGGGAAGACGTTTGCTTCTAAACTCTGTTTACAGTTGGAAGTTGGTCAGTTGTAGTATAAACTGGCACACTCAATATACCATTATAAAGAGAACAAAAGAAGATCAGAAAAAAAGCTATCTGAAACTTAGACCACTGCATGACAGGATACTAATTTAATCTATTTGAGGAAGGAATTAATCCAAATTATGGAACAATATATACATGAGCAGAATTTGAGTAAAAAAAAATAAAATGGCTACTTTACCATCGTGCCCAAGGCACATTATTAGATTAATTCATAAATTAAGGCTGAACACTTGGAACACTGAATATTCTCATCGTATTACTTGTATCTGCAGAGAAAACATTTCTGTGCGTCATCTTTTGTTTGAATGCCCAGTGTTGACCTCGATCTATCAGGAGAAAGGTATTGAGATGACTAACTTTGATAAGGTCAATACTGTCTTTTTTGGTTCATATGTTGCTGACATTGCAATGGTTATTTCGAAGTCACAGGTTGCAAAATTTTCTTAAAAATCAACAATTTTGTGTACCACTAGGGTATTTCACTGATGTAAATATGCATATATCAAACGTGGGTTTGAAAGTACTAACGTGGATGATAAGTGAAGTGTGGGTTTTTTTTTTTTTTAATAATGTCTAATATCTGGCGACGAAAAGACATTAAATAGATCACTGAACTGAACTGCACTGAGGAAGGAACGCTGATGTGTAGTAGAAACTCGTGGAGAGCGTGGCAGCAGAGAGTCCTCAGAAGAGAAGCCCCCTTCAAGCAAGTGTTTCGGCCCTTATCTCCTGACACTCTAGGGGGGTTGGGCCACACCCACTTCATGATTCCGGATGTCCCTCTGCTGCCCCTTTTTTCCCATCTTGGGACGAGCCATGGCTGGGATTCGAACCCATGACCCTCTGGACATGCTCATTTTCCACTTAATGACTTGCACTCTAATCTCTGAGCCACTGGGGCACCTGATATTTGTAGGGAAATTTAAGCCTTATGAAGTTCACTTTTGTTCCTCTTTGACCAGATCCAGCTTGAACACCTCTCTGCCGCTTCTGCCATTGCTTTCAGGGCTCGGGTTTTTTCCCTCCCTGCAACTGAGAACTGTTTCATTAGGCTGTATGCAGACGTTCCTACAAACCCCCTAGCTCCAATTTCTGCAGTGAGGACTTTGACCTGATAGCCTTCTCTCCTCAGGCTGTTTGCCAGATCAGCATACTTTTCAGTCTTGTAGATTTGAGCTGCCTCCATTCTGTTCTCATATGGCACCGTGAGCTCGATCATGATCAGCTGCTTGGTTGACTGAGAGTGGACTACTATGTCTGGTCTCATGCCACTCTTGCTGATGATCTCTGGGTGACTCTTCCATTCTGGGAGGTCTGCAGTGCACTCCCAGTCATCTGCCCCGTCCAGCAGACTCTGTCTGCATGTTCCGAGTGGCACTGTTGTTCTTGGCCATAATTTGCCACCTCCTGCCGTGAAGAATGTTGCGGGTGCTTTTGGAGTCCTGATTTTCCCTTTTGTGGTGTCGGTACTAGCCCAGACTGCTTGTACAATCTCTTTGAGCACTTGGTTGTGCCTCTATGTGTACCTTCCTTGAGTCAGGGCTACTTTACATGAGCTTAGGACATGCTCCACTGTTTGTTTTTCATGGCAGAGGGGCATGCAGGATCGTCTGTTTTCCCCACTTCACCAGGTTTGCATTTGATGGCAGGTCATATGCAGATCTGAGAATGAAGCTGATCCTGAGAGGGGCCATGTGCCAAATGTCATTCCAAGTGAGACTTCTTTGGAGTGCATTCTCCCACGTTGTCCATTGCCCTTGCTGGCTCTGCTGGACTGCTTTTTGGAGTCTTTTTTGGTCTTCTTCTTTTTGTTAGCTGATGGAGACTCTACATTGGGACCTGGGCTGCAGAGAGAACATCACTTGCAACCTGGTTCTGTCGGGTGTGAATCGAATCCCGAACCTTTGGAACCTTAACCACAAGACCCAAATATGATAGATAAAATGTTAAATTGTACGTGAAGCTGAAAGACAAGAATATGTAAGATGTCAGGAATGGTAAAAAGTCCTAAACACGTCATATACTAGCTCTTTCGCACGTCTCCTTACGTCGAAAACCCTCCCTCAAAGTCATGATTACCCCAGTTGTAGTCAACCCATCCCTCAAAGTCATGATTACCCCAGTTGTAGTCACAGACTTGCTTTTTCGCACGTCTTCTTATATTGAAAATGATCCCTCAAAATCATGATAATTCTACTTGTTTCGCCACACACTGGGAATAAGGATTTGCAGTTTTGTCACGAATGGTAGACCATAGTCTCCTGTCGGTCAATACTTAGGCCGCTCAACGCGCGTGGGTCAGGAACCGAAGCAACGAAGCTTGACCGTTGACACGGGTGGACAGTGTGTGTGTGTGTGTGTGTGTGTGTGTGAGTGAGAGAGAGAGAGAGAGAGAGAGAGAGAGAGAGAGAGAGAGAGAGAGAGAGAAAGCGCATGTGTTTTATGTTTGTATTTGTATGAGCGTGCATGCGTGTGTTTGCATACGTGCGCGCGTGTAAACAGTCCCGAGGTACTCCAGCAAAGCGTTTTGCTAAAGTCCGGCAATAGCACTGTGGCTCTAGAGAACTATAAAATAGGCACTCTGGCTCACCCACCTCCGCCAGCTCCAACCGGCTGAAGCCGGTTTCGCTGTTGCTCCGCCGGCTTACCCAGAGTGCCTATTTTATAGTTCTCTAATAGTAAACACTTTACAAACATACATAATGTGTAGGATTATCTGTTTTTAACACTAATTTAGAAAACTTTTGAGACTTAAGTTTTTGCTTAATCCTTCGTTTTTCTTGATCGTTTTCAATAACATCATTTTCACGCATACATTCATCAAATGCGTCTCTGTCTTTCATATGAAATAAAACTACAGTCTTTAACTGTTCTCTAAAGTCTTTTAAAACTGAGTTATATTTTTGACATAAAATCCACACACTTATCCCAGCATGTCTTCCACTGAAAGCCAGTTTTGATAAAGTGTTTCTTTTTTTGACTATATCCTTTTCTGCCGAACAATCATCTATAATAAATAATGTCTGCGTTCCCTCAAACAGTTTAAAAAAATGTTCTAAACACTCACTCAGTTTATTGCTAGGGTCAACTAAATAGATTTCATCATCCGTCCATATAAACCTTCTATCGTGATATGCTTTGTTCCATTTAAGTGTCGGACAGAAAATTACAATATGATCAAAATTATAACGATAAACTGTTTGTAATAGGTCGAGGATAAATATTGTTTTTCCACAACCAGTCTGTCCACAAATCAATGAACAATGAGGGGTTTTTGTCATAAAGTTTAACATCGGCATTGACACCAAGGTCGTCTGCTCCATAGTTTTAAAACAGAATTTAATCTAATCCAGTTATTGTTTTTATCATACTCTCTGTCAAAACTTGTTCAGTATAATAAAAACCTATAAGGCCCAAATGTGTAAGATTAATCCAGTTCAGTTCTGTAAGATCGTTTCTATTTAGACTAATATCAATTTTGTTGCTTGTTGTTATGACCTTAATATCCTCGCCATTGTAAAGAACAACGACAGTAACTTTAAGTTTGTCAACGTCTAAGTTTTGCCAGCTAATAAGAATTCCTTTCATAAGATTGTCACTGACGCCCAGAGCTCCATTTCTCGCCTCATCTTTTAAGACAGAAATTTTAAATATCATTGTGAACGTGTCTCCTAATTGTGTGCGTGGAATGAACTGTAGTTTTGTAGAAGCTTTCTTTAAAACCGATTCTCTTCTGTGGAGGATGTACTGTTTGTCCCCAAACGGCTTTATTTCGATCTCTTTCCGACTGTTGTCCTCTGGCATAAGACTTACATGTAAAGGGCCAGAGTTCAATGCTTTTCTGAAACTTTTTTGACGGTCAAAAAATGTAAATGGGCTTAAGAATTCAAATTTTATGTCCCATTCTAAATATGGTTCTAAGTGCCATTTGTTGTCAGTTTTTCGAACTATTTTATATTCATACTGACCTGTATTATTTGCTTCTAGATTGCGTAGTTGTTCTAGTTTAGGAAACCTTTTGTTGTCGTCAACCTCTTTGCGCTTATAATAACCATCTTTAGTGTACTCAAAACCATACAAAGTGCCTATCTCACCGTTTTGTTCAAAGTCCTCAACGTCTGCAAGGTCTTTTAATTCTAAAGTTACACACCTCTCAGGCGCTAATGTGACCCCCGAATCGTCTGGTCCACGTGACATTTTTTAAAACAACGTATTATTTTATTTCTAAAACAATGTGCAGGTTATCACATTTTACGACTTTCCCTGTTTTATCTGTGATCTTTATATTAAATGATCTGACCCTCCCACAAGCTAATCTTTTAAACTGTAAATTAGGGAATTGTATAATTTCATAATCGCAATATGCAGCTTTCCCTGATGGAAGAGCTCTTAAAACAGTTGAGGGCCTTCCATCATATAAGTTTTCATCAGTGCTCAGCTCGTCCAAATGAACATAGAGTAATGAATGTAATGCAAGATCGAGCGGATATTCTCCCTCATAAGTAGTTTTGTCTGGTGTAACTATAAATTCATGACTGATTGATCGATTGTTAGTTGCAAAGCCTAACATTTTAGCTAGCTCTACATCAAAAAGGTAACTTACTCTTTCTTCTTCAGGTTTGAATGTCAACATTACTTTCAAATTTGCATTGTTAAGTTTGAGAGTAATGTCGAAGTTACTCATTGCTTCTTTCAGCGAGCAAAACCCGTAATAACCATCAGGTATGGTTAACTGGCTAACTAAGTTTAATATATTATTAAATTTTCGAATCTTATTATTCTCCTTGGATTCACTTATATTAAACCATACGACTTTGTAAAAAATTTCATGGAGTGCAACCCTTTGGGTTCCGCATTCATTATTAATAGCATATTCTAAAAACGAAGGACTGTCTTGAGTTGTTATTGTTACAAACATTTTTAAAACAAATTTAAAAATGAGTGCATTCAAATATACTAATGCAAAATATTCTGTTGGACCGCACTACAGTCCTAAAGATATAACAACTGATACCCTCGACATTTCTGTGACTCAGACTGACGCCTTTCAAGTAAAGGTTAGTACTCCATTGGATCGTTATCTTAACCCTCCTATCAAAAACGACTACATCCCGAAAGTGTGGTTCAGTCATCCGATGCAGTTTTATCAGAACCAGTTAAACTTTGCTGTGTTTTGTGCATCAACTGGGTGTGGAGTGTCGTATGCTGATCATTTAAATCATCCTGATCCTTTGGTGAGGTCAGTGTATAGATTTCATTTTTATTACACCTTCAGACGTATTTTATCTGAACTGCAAGCAACATTACCAAATGACAAAACGTTTAATCCATTCAGCAACAGAATAGATTACAAGGCTTTTGAAAGGATCTGTAACGAATTTGATATTGACCCAAAGACAGACTTTAGACAAAAGTTGGATCTTAATCATGGTTTAGGCACTCTTTATTATTGGGGCGTGCATAGAAAGTATAACTATGATTGGAATCCTCCTTACACATCTTTCTCTTCAGGCACAACTGTTCACCTCGGGTCCATAGAGCAAGAGCATAAAACAGCATGGACAACATTTATTTTGGATACTTCTAAGGGTCTAACAAAAGCGGGAATAGAACGAATAAACGACTCTATTCGTACTTATGTTTGGTGTTTGCTAGGTTCGCAAGCACAAACGAGATCAAACATAATTGATCCTTCTACTGGCTTTGACGCCCAAAAACAGTATTTAGCAAATTTAGAGGATTCTATTAATTCTGCAATTGATTTGCCTTCAAGTATTAAAAGGTACCAAAATGTTTTGCAATACGCAAGATCGAAAGTAGACTTTGCTGTTGGCACTGGTTTATACATGCTGCCTTCTGACCTCAGACTCCAGATAGGAACAATAATAAACTATAATAATGAAATCCTTGTGGCTGGTAAAGAAGAGAAGGTTGGAAAAAACGACATAAATTCTAAGCCAGCAATAGCAATAAAAAAAGAATCCCCACCAATCCCCAAGGCCCCAAAACCCCATCCAATACTCCCCTCAAAACCCCACCCCCAACCAATCCCCATGGTGAATAAAAGCGACCCCCATGAATATGAAAAGACAGCACTTGTTATTGGATTAACTGCCCTAGGATTACTTGGTCTTTATCTTACTATAAAGTAACCCAACTATTAAGACAACTAATGACCATAAGTGCTCAGCCATAAAGCCAACTACTTTACTTGCGGCAGACAAAAGCCAGCTAACGATCCCCCCTAATATGCCAGGTAAAGAGTCTATTGCTTTACTGGCTAATTTTTTTAATAAACTTGCAAGATGATCAAGTCGTTTTTTTACCCATGATTTATCAGGTGGAGGAGATGGTGGTCCTGGTGGCACTGCTCCCCCACCACCGCCGCCTGTAATAGCCAACACCAGTGTACTTATTGCAAATCCTAAGGCTGTTATAACGCTCGCTAATGTGACACCTTGCTCTCTAAACAGTGTTCTTATTCGTTCTGCTAACGTTGTGTCTTCATATAAAATTCTTTGGATAGTTTCTCTTATTCTGCTCACTTGAGTTCGTAATTGTTCTCGGTTAGTAGACAACACTTCTAGTCTTGCTGATCTCTCTTGTTCAAGATCTTTTAGTCTTTGTGTTATTCTTTCTTTAACACCAGGTCCTAAGTTGTGGTCATCAGCCTCAACTAGTTTTTCTTTTTCTCTTTTTATATGCTCATCTAGTTCACCCAGTTTTGCTAAATTGTTTGTTAATTCGCCTCTGATGCTTCTTAAAGCATGATCAAGGGCTGTTATTTCTCTCATAGGTAGCGGCGGATCGTGCATAGTTTTTAATGCTGTTTCTTCTGAAAAACTGGTTTCTGCTTGTATTATTTTGTCTGCTGTTGGGCTTAAATCTTTAAGGGGTATGTTTTGAATTTGGTTTTCTGTTGGGAGTTTTTGTAGTGTGTTTTGAAGTTTAGCAACTGCTTCCCTATCTAATTTTGGTTTAGTAATGCCAAGGCGATTTTGTTCGCTCACACTGAGCCTTTGTCTAATTGTACTCTTTTTTAAAAACTTTGATGAGTCTGGTTTAGTTGTAAGCTGAACAAGTTGTCCTTCGTCGTTTCTCACAAACAAATGGTCATCTTTTGTTTCAAAATCATTAGGGTCTATAAAATCAGGAGGTTCTTGGCCTAAACTTTGATAAAATGATTTGACCTTACTTTCTGTTAATTCACGCCGCAATGATTGTAATGGATGTGTCAAAGGAGTCATTTCACTCATGTCGTCTCCAGGATCAAAAACATCATAATCTTCAATGCCTGCCATGTTTTTAAATAATTAACTTTTTATTTTGTTTTATAAAAAAATGTCACAAGCATATGGCTCGATTCTTGACCCGCATAGAAGACTGAAAGAGCCCTTTGGCGTGAAGGGAAATAAACAGAATATTATTGTTCCAAATAATCCATCTACTATTGATTCAGATCAAATTCTTACTGTTAAATTTCCAGACCTAGGAGCAGATGAAGTGATTGTGCCGGGATCTGCACGGCTTACTTTCAAAATAGAACTTGATTCAGCAACAGACGCAAACAGGACAGTAGTTCAGAATCTGGGACGGGCAATCGTTAAGAAAATTTCTATAAAACTTGAGGGGCAAGAAATATTTTCTTTACACAATGCAGATATATTTCTAATCTATTCTGATCTATGGCTAACCGATAATGAAAGGGCCGATCTTGCGTTTCAAGGAATCGAAAATAACGAAGCACTAAAACACAGAATAGACGCCGAAGATGCTAAAGCCGGCAACAAGTATGAAGCTGTAAGTTTTGCTTATGGAAATCGCTTTTCCATACCCTTAGATTTTGAGTTGTTAAAAGCGCATGCGCCATACTTTCAAGGAGCATTAAAAGACAGATTGTCATATGAACTAACTTTTAATGAATACAAACGTGTCATTAAATCTACAGACACTGACGCAAAGTACAGCATTTTCGACATCTCGTTAGAGTTTGACATTGTTAGCAACCCTAACTTAGCAAGGCTGATTGAGCAACAATATCAGTCAAAATTAGCAATATATTACGAAAGAGTGATTCATCATACTAAATATCCTAAAAGCAGGGCAGACACTATATGGAACTTTAGTTTTAGTGCCGCAGCAAGATCCCTTAAAGGTATTTTATTGCTGTGTGAAGATGAAGAACCATTCAAAAGACAAAGTGAAAAGTTTATCAATCCTAAAATAACAAAAGTACAATGTTCAATTGAGGGTAGTCCTAACCAAGTCTACGGTAGCGGGCTTAAACCTTATCATCATTTTGATGAAATAAGAAAATTGTTTGGAGGCGGGAGGTGTAGAAATCCAACAGTAGACCTTGTGTCTAAAGATCTACACCTTCACAGTGTTAGACTTGATGAATATTTAACAACGAAATACGGTTTATGGATTGACCTAAGGTCAACAGAGGATAATCAGTTGCATGGGAGTGGGAGAACAGTTAAAGACGTAATAAACATTCAAATTGATAAAGAAAAAGAGAGTGATAAACCACTTAATGTACATTTGTTTTTAATATATGATGCGCAGCTGAATATTCAAGATAACAGATTAAAAGATATCCAATACTAAATTATTTTTATTTTAAAAAAGCATGTCTGTTACGACTTATCCAAAAGTGCCCAAAGAAGAGATAGTAAGCAATTCTGCTGCTGTAGACATAAAAACTTTCAGATTAACAAACATAACACAAATGCAAACCCAACTAGAGCAGGACCTTTCAAAATACAGCAAAACCAAACGAAGGTATTCTGCTGTCTTTAATGCTGTTACATATGTTAATACTGGAGCATCGGCGGTTAGTGCTTTAACAGCAGGAACAAGTGTAGGTCTCTTAGCAACAGGCGTAGGTGCACCGGTAGCTATACCTCTAGGTGGTGTGTCTTTAACTCTTGGCCTGTGTTCATTGGCTGTAAGTGCTGTCAGCAAAAAAATAAAAGCTAAACTCCAAAAGCACACAGCTATGGTTCAACTAATAACAGCTAAACTTAGTTCCTTCAAACTGACAATAAATAAAGCACTTGCTGACTCAAACATCACGGATGAAGAATTTAGTCGCCTACAGGCTGATTTTGAGGACTACAAAAGACAAAAGTTTGATCTTCAAAGAAAGGCAAGGGCAACTTTTTCTCAACAACCAGACACCGACCAGATAAAAAAGGAATGTTTAAAAAAAGTAAACGAAACATTAAACTCTGTTCTAAACAGCTCACATTAACAACACCAAAGGGCGTTTATACTTTAGTTTATGAGTCCAAGCACAAAAAGACCGTTGATATTGATTCTGATTAAGTTTTTTTTTTTTAATTTAAATAAATATTTTGAGTTAGAAAAGAAACTCAGCATGGATAAGATATATGAAGGTTCAGATGAATTGTTTGAAGCAATGCTCGAGGAAGAGCGTTTGTCAAGAGCACTAAATGAGATTGATTTAGAAGTTATTAATCCAAAAAACGTGCGGGAAAGCGTTGTACACGCTATTTCTCAAGTTCCAAGTAAACTAACAATAAACCCTCCAGTTAAAGTAAGGTTAGTTGTTTTAATCGACTATATAACAATAAATGAAGAAAATCTAGAAGTCTGGGTCTCGACTAAACAACAGACTATTCTTTCTCATAATGACTTAACACCTGGTTGGGCAGATCAGCTGCTTACACAGTTTGATGTGGCCGCTGAAGAAGCCAAAATGAGAGGCTCTGGTTGGTCAGAGGGTGAAGTCCTAGACATCAGATTAAAACAGGCTAAGTATGAGCTGATTGTTGGCAAGGCTTACATTCCACTGCCTCCAACATTAGTTGCAAAGAGAGCAGTTCTGAACATAAAGAATTCAGACAACAAATGTTTTATGTGGTGCGTTCTTGCTAGGCTGCATGTATTCCGCAAAAACGCAGAGAGAGTGTCTAACTATGAACCTTACATCAATGATCTTAACTTTAGAGGAATATCCTTTCCTGTTAGTGTAAATCAGATTGATCAGTTTGAAGAACAAAACAAACCAATAACTGTTAATATCTACATATGGGATGAGGAAACAAATCTACAGCCGATTAAAGTGTCCAAGAACAGTCCAACGATTGGCGAACCAGACAAAAATCATGTTGACTTACTACTGATGTTTTCACCAACAGGGCTACCACATTACACATTGATACGCACAATGAGTAGATTACTAGTGCATACTACAAAACAACATAGCAAACAAGAATTCTGTAGAAAATGTTTAACAAGAATTCCATCTGTTAAAGCAGCAAGCGAACATGTAAAACATTGTATTAGCCCAGTTGACTGTGATACAGAACTAATTACGCCCGGAGAAGGCAGTAAAGTTAGTTTTAAGAACTGGAAACGGTTGCAAACTAGTCCATATGTTGTTTACGCAGACTTCGAATCACTCATTGTTCCTTATGAAGGACCAACCCCACAGAAACTTCCTAAAACAGTCTTAATGAGTAATCATCAGATTTGCTCATTTGCCTTCATCATTGTTAGGTCGGATGGCGCCCATTCAAAGCCAGAATTATACAGAGGACCAAATGCTGCAAAATACTTCTTAAAACGCATGCAGCAAGTGCGTAATGCCTGTTCTAATAATCTAAACTTATCTGAAATCATAATGACGCCTGAAGACCAACAACAGTATGACTCAGCCACTCACTGTTGGATTTGTGGTTTAGGCCTCTCCCCAGAGAATCCAACAGTAAGAGACCATGATCACATCAGCGGAAAGTTCAGAGGAGCAGCACACAGTAAATGCAATCTTCAACTAAAGTTTGATCCAAAGACATGGAAGCTGCCTATATTCTTTCACAACTTGCGAGGTTACGACTCTCACCTTATAATGCAAGCAGTAACCAGTGACTTCAGGGTGTCATGCATTGCACAGTCATCAGAAAAGTACATGTGTTTCACTTTAAATAATTTATCTTTCTACGACTCTATGCAACACATGATGGGTTCATTAGAGTCACTGGCTATGTCCTTAAAGTCCTGCCCAATAACGGAAGAATATTTTGACCCAACACTTGTTAGAAAAGGCGTTTATCCTTATGAGTACATGAACAGTTGGCAAAGGTTTGACAAAGATACACTTCCGCCTAAAGGCGCGTTCTTTTCTAGTCTCAGAGGAAAGGACATCAGTGATTCTGATTACCAGCATGCTCAAGATGCGTGGCAGAAGTTAGAGTGTAAAACGATGGGAGACTATCATGATTCCTATTTAATGGCGGATACCTGTTTGTTGGCGGACGTCTTTGAAAATTATAGGAAGACCTGCATGAAACATTACAGCCTGGATCCCGCGCATTACATTTCTGCGCCTGGGATGAGCTGGGACGCTTTCTTAAAATTTACTGGAGTACAAATTGATTTATTGTCTGACCTGCCAATGCTTCAGATGATTGAAAACGGATTGCGTGGGGGAATCAGTATGGCGTCGCACCATTACTGTAAAGCAAACAACAAATACTTGGACGACTATGATCCAAGTAAAAGGTCTAACTATCTCATGTATTTAGATGCAAACAATCTGTATGGATGGGCAATGGCGCAATCACTTCCATTACGCAACTTTAAAATGTACACAGATACGAATAATATTCAAAAAGCATTAAAGTGGTTGGGCAGTTTGACGCCAGATCAACAGTGTGGATACATTCTAGAAGTTGACTTAGAATATCCTCAGAAACTCCATGACCTGCATAATGACTATCCATTAGCAGCAGAAAGTCTAAAGATGGCAAAAACAGAACCACCTAAACTTGTGCCTAATCTTCGAGGCAAAAAAAATTATGTCTGCCATTACAGGCTTCTACAATTTTATTTAAGACATGGTTTGAAGTTGACAGCTGTTCATCGTATAATTGCTTTTGATCAAGAACAGTTCATGAAACCATACATAATGAAGAACACTGATCTCAGAACTAAATCCACAGATGCTTCAGAAAAAGACTTTTTCAAGTTGATGAACAACAGCTGTTTTGGAAAGACTATGGAGAATCCGCACAAGCGTAAAGATGTTAGATTGGTCACCAGAGAGAACGATGCAATTAAGCTAACTTCTAAACCTAATTATCAGGACTTCAGAAGATTTCATGATCAGCTTTTTGGCATAATGATGAAAAAAAAGAAAGTCAAATTGGATAAGCCCGTTTTTATTGGGTTTACTGTTTTAGAGCTGTCGAAGCTTTTGATGTTAGAATTTCTTTATGACTACTTTAAGCCCTTGTATCCAGAGTCCAGAGTTCTGTACACAGATACAGATTCCTTTGTTATAGATATCCCTACTGAAGATATCTATAAAGACATGGAATTAGAAGTAGCTAAAGGGCATGCGGGATGGTACGACACATCTGATTATCCTAAAGATTCGCCTTTGCATTCAACTGTTAACAAGAAGGTTTTAGGTAAGATGAAGGATGAATTATCTGGAGGTGTGATCAAGGAGTTTGTTGGTTTGAGGTCGAAAATGTACAGTCTTTCAAGCCAAAAAAAAGTTGTTAAAAAAGCAAAGGGAATATCTCGTAGTGTTGTGCAATCAAGCATATCCCATGACAACTATAAAAAAGCATTGTTTGACAATAAGACTTTTCATCATGACAACGTAAAACTACGATCTAATCTACATGAGATCAACACAACTGTTGTAACAAAGAAGTCATTAGATAGAACAAACACAAAACGTGTGTTTGTTAATCCAGAGTTTTCATATGCAATCGGGCATTGGAAAACAGCATAATTACATACCTTCCGCGGGTTTATATTTTTCCTCAAATTTATCTAGAAGCTCAATCATATCAATATCCAATTCAGACAAAATTTTTCTCATGTTTGCTTGATGTGCACGAATTTTTTTTATTTTTTCAAGATATTCTTTATCCGTTATTCTGATAATCAAAATTTGGGATCGTAGGCGATCAGGATGCGTTGCCGTGTGCCGATAAATCCACATAATTGTTTCCTTAATAGCTGAACACGTATCATATGATTCTTGTATTAATTTTAAGGTCTCTTTTTTTATCATCATTTTAGTTTCATGTAAGATTTCTTCTTTTTGAGCTTCCATTTTAAACTCAAATATATTTACGTAAATTAATTAAGCGGAACTGTGTCTGGCGGGATTATTTGCAGTTCTTCTTTCACAAAAGATCTTTGAGGAGCTGGTCGTTTTGTTGTGTCAGTTTCTCGTAAATAATACACAGGCGGATTCATCTTTACAATTCTTTTTATTTCATATGAGTCAACACTCCAAACTGGATCTGTTGCCCTGATGCGAGTGTCCCCTTCTGCTTCTCCCGGTAAATAAAGGTACCTTACTTTCAAACCAAATGGTAATAGTTTGCTTGATGAACTGGCGTCTCCTTCAACAACATTTATTTTTTGTTTTTTGATTGCTTGTACTGGTTTTAGACCTTTAAATTCTTCATTATTCATTGCACGTAGAACTGAGGGCAGTCTTCTAACCCATTCTGTGTTGCGAGAATTGTCAATCAGCTCTCTGTGATACTGGTAGGAGAAAAGCCTTTCAGATAACTGTTTGTTAAAGTTTTCAACCAAACCCTGTGATCTGTGAACACCCGGAATGCCTCTTTTAATGGTAACTCTATGTTTTAACAATAATTGATTCACTTGACCTTTAAATTCTTTTCCATCATCGACTTGAATCATGCGAGGATAAGTTAAGGGTCCTCGTTGATATATCAGTTGTATAGCGACAGCAACAGCAGAAGCACTCTTTTGTGTTAATGGTTCAGCATCTTTGTATCTTGAAGCTATGTCAATGACTGTAAGTGCGTACTTAAATCTTTTTCGTCTAATCGTATCATGGGGTAAATATAGAAGATCCATTTGATGGGTGTCGTTCGGTATTGTGTTGACAAAGTGTGGTCTTTGTATTCGTTTAGGCGCTGGTAAATAAATTTGCCAAATCGCTTGTTTAGATAACCATTCTTTTGCTGTTTGTTCACTGACTCCCGCTGCTTGGCTAAGCTTTTTAATTGCTGTTATTCCCTTCCAATATCCTTTTGGAGAATAATAGATTTTGTACATTTTTATTCAGCCAATACTTTGTGCAACAAAATACACAGCGGTCATGCCAAAGACAATAAACAATATTTCTTGCATCTTTTGTTTTTCTGATGGTTGATAAAAGTCGCTAAATTTTGGTGGGGGCAATGTTTCAACTTGTTTGCCTGTTACTAGAAAATATTCTTTT
Organism: Conus canariensis; assembly: GCA_033310375.1. NCBI lineage: Eukaryota > Metazoa > Mollusca > Gastropoda > Neogastropoda > Conidae > Conus > Conus canariensis. The sequence goes on along the minus strand of CM065722.1, from coordinate 82,916,091 downwards.
ATTGCTTGGTCAACATCTTTAAATGTGTAAGCTGCATGTCCCTGTTGTTTAAGTCTGTCGTTAATAAAATCTAATTGCTCCATTCTTTGCTTTTCATAGGTGTCTTGTGCAGCAGCTAGTTGCTCCATAGCTCTGTTATGTCTTTTTCTCTCATTGTTATTTTGTAGTTTACTAAATGCGTAATTACTTCCGCTAAAAGCAAGCGCATTAACCACAGCGCCACCAATCATCATTACGAGTGAAGCCATTTTTATAAATGTATTTTTTTTTAAATTTTACATATTGATACTGTCTGGAATTATTCCTTGCTTAACTAGAAAATCTTTCGTAGCAAATGAAGCTGTAATAACAGCAATCAGCTTTGCTGAGTCTTCAAAGTCTAGTTTGCCAAGATCTGCTGGTTTTATTTTTAACAGGCTTTTACCAAGCATTGTGTATCCTACACTTAGGCCTCCAATAACAGCAGAATGGTATACAAGGTTAGTAATAGTTTTTTCGGTGCTCATTTTTAAAAAATAAAATAATATTTATTCATTAATAAAACATGAACTGCGATGATCTACTTCCTGAACTTATGATTACAAATGATCAAGTTGATGACCAAGCTATTATGCGCCAAAAGGAAAGGCTGTATTCTTTAGCAGCATGTGGAAAAACAAAACAGTACCTTGGAAATGAATTCAGCATAGAACAGATTCAACAAATGTCGCCACAAGACATTGTAAAGTATCACAACAGGTATGAAGCGCAACTGGGGTCAAGAATGGTAAAAAGTGTTGGGCAAACGGTTCTTAGTTTGTACACTAAACTAGTTAGTAGATTTGCTCCCATTGATTCTGAACAAGATTTTATGTATGATTTAACGCAGGATCCCGTTTTAACAAAGTCATTAGAGTCTCTAGGATGTGATCTATATTACAGATTTGGAACATTGTTATCGCCATTAATCATAGGATTAATTACTTTTAATCATATAGATTTTGTTTCCCTTCAAAATGACCGAGCCAGAAAATCAGCAGAATCAGAAAACATTGAATCAGGTGGAGAAAGTGACCAGTAAAAAGCCTCCTCATCCTGGGCGTGTTGCAGCAGGAAAAAAATTAGCAGAGTGGAACAAACAAAAAAAATTAATGTTGCAATCACAGAATATAACTCATAATGAAAACATAACACCGCCAACGCCAACAGTTGTTTCAATGCCAGCTGTAAATACACAAGTTGATTCAAGACCTACAACACCAAAGTCGTCATGGAATATTGAATTTAAAACAGTTGCCATTTTTGGCGTCATTGCTGCTGGGGGTGGTTATTACGGTTATAAAATATATAAACAACGCCAGCAAAAACCAAAGCAGTCCAAAAAATCTCAGCCACTAAATACAGAAGCCGAACAAAAAAGCATGCCAGAACCGCCAACAACAAAAGATCATTTTGATCCATTTCAGATGGAATAATATTTCAAGAACTTAATAAATAATTATAAATTGACTTGAATAAGAACTTGGTTGTACATAGAGGATGACTTAAGTAAAAACTTAAAGTAACTTAAGTTAAGAACTTGAGGTAACTTGATTAAAAACTTAAGGTAACTTGATTAAGAACTAGATTAAGAACTTGGGGTAACTTGATTAAGAACTTGGGGTGACTTAATTAAGGACTTGGGGTAACTTAATTAAGGACTTGGGGTGACTTAATTAAGAACTTAATTAAGGACTTGGGGTGACTTAATTAAGGACTTCGGGTGACTTAATTAAGGACTTGGGGCGAAAAGTGGAACTGGTAGGACCACTTCTCATTTGATATGTCAGCCACTTGCTTTGTGACTGAACAGGATGTGCGTGGGCGCTGTGCAGTGATTCGTTGTCGGGCTGGCCTGCAACTATTAGTTAAGCGCGATGAAGAACAGAGAAAGAGGCAGCTCACGCTATAGCAAAGAACGTGTTAGCGCACGCCCGCTGTGCAGACAGACCTATCATTTGGTGAATAGTTGACCGACCTTCCCTGACTGACTCAACACTTTAAACATTGCTGTTGTGTGCGCGCTGCTGTGTGTGTGTGTGTGTAAAAATGTGTAGTCATTTGAAGTACTCCCTTCGTTGGATTAATAAACTAAGAAAGACGACAGAACTCTTTGAAAAATATCCAGAACTCGCAAATCTGACAATTTCTATTACACAAGCCATCGCGTTGACGCCAAAGATACATGCTGCTCTAAAAACCCACGCCGGTGTGGCAGCTGACTGGATGTGAAGAAGGTATGTACATTGTCAACTAACTGACTGTGTGCTGTGTTCTGTGTAAACAAAGGCCTCTTGTCTGTGTTAAGTCGTAAACCCCACACACCAACAAACCGACACGCACACTGAAAACGGCGAAGTGGTGGCTTCCCATTCGAGAATGTTCAAGAACATTTGTGACAAAGCGCACCGCGAGCCCGGTGAAACGCAGTAGGCGCGCGAGGCGTGTTTTATTGATAAGGAGGCACACAGTTTGTAAACAGGACGCTCGACCTGCTGACTTACTGCGTCGTTATAATTGTGTTGTCTTGGCCTTGCAAAAAAGCTGACAGTCAACCGACTGGTAGTACAGACTGTTTTGGGGAACGCAGACACTATTTATTATAGATGACTGTTCGGCCGAAACTGGCTTTCAGTGGAAGACATGCTGGGATAAGTGTGTGGATTTTATGTCAAAAATATAACTCAGTTTTAAAAGACTTTAGAGAACAGTTAAAGACTGTAGTTTTATTTCATATGAAAGACAGAGACGCATTTGATGAATGTATGCGTGAAAATGATGTTATTGAAAACGATCAAGAAAAACGAAGGATTAAGCAAAAACTTAAGTCTCAAAAGTTTTCTAAATTAGTGTTAAAAACAGATAATCCTACACATTATGTATGTTTGTAAAGTGTTTACTATTAGAGAACTATAAAATAGGCACTCTGGATAAGCCGGCGGAGCAACAGCGAAACCGGCTTCAGCCGGTTGGAGCTGGCGGAGGTGGGTGAGCCAGAGTGCCTATTTTATAGTTCTCTGCTCTCAACGCAAAGACGTTTCACATTACTTCCCTTTGTCAACAAAGCAGTAACTGAAATTCGTATACTGTTTATAAACCTTCATTCTTTTCCTAATTGAACAGCCGAAGATGATGTGGTGAAAACGGATCTTAAATAATCAATCAGATCGTGATTACAGTAGCTTAACAACTACCACAAACTGAACCCAAACACACACACACACACACACACACACAACACACACACACGCACGCACGCACGCACGCACGCACGCACGCACGCACACACACACACACACACACAACGGACTTCGATGACAATTGCCACCATCTTGTTTCGCTCGGCAAACATTTTCTGAGGCCATACGCCACAGTTAGGACTTTGCTTCACATCACCATATAATCCATGTGAACATTTTGAGGCCTAACATGAGTTAGAGCCAGCATCTAATATCAAACTGATAATTGATCACAAGAGCAATTGCCCACCAATCATTTCACTTGTTTTGGGGGATTTCCACTGATGACATCATTGACAATCTTCAAATACATGACCTTCCCCTAGGCTGACTTAACATTTCAGGCCTTCTCACTCACCCGTGACCCTACCTTTGCCCCAGCTGGCTTCTCCCAAATAGCCCCATTGCATTCATTGATTTTAATTGTCTGCTTAGTTCCACCTGGCATGTACCTTGATGGCCATATGAAAGAAAATGAGGAGAATCAACTTCCAGACAATAAAAATTATCAACACGATAAAAGAAGGTAAATCAGCTTTCAGACACAACAAAAAAATATGAAAACAATCTAATTGTGCCTGTATATAAACACTCGACTCAAATATTGGAGAACTGAAATTGGGAAGCTAGGTGTTACAGAACTTCACATTGTTACTGCAGATGGAATATTGGAGAACTGGATTGGGAAGCTAGGTGTTACAGAACTTCTCATGGTTACTGCAGATGGATCATTGGAGAACTGGATTGGGAAGCTAGGTGTTACAGAACTTCTCATGGTTACTTCAGATGGATCATTGGAGAACTGGATTGGGAAGCTAGGTGTTACAGAACTTCTCATAGTTACTTCAGATGGAATATTGGAGAACTGGATTGGGAAGCTAGGTGTTACAGAACTTCTCATAGTTACTTCAGATGGAATATTGGAGAACTGGATTGGGAAGCTAGGCGTTACAGAACTTCCCATTACTTCAGATGGATAATTGGAGGACTGGATTGGGAAGCTAGGCGTTACAGAACTTCTCATTATTTCAGATGGATAATTGGAGGACTGGATTGGGAAGCTAGGCGTTACAGAACTTCTCATTACTTCAGATGGATAATTGGAGGACTGGATTGGGAAGCTAGGTGTTGCAGAACTTCTCATTACTTCAGATGGATAATTGGAGAACTGGACTGGGAAGCTAGGTGTTACAGAACTTCTCATTACTTCAGATGGATAATTGGAGAATTGGATTGGGAAGCTAGGTGTTGCAGAACTTCTCATTACTTCAGATGGATAATTGGAGAACTGGATTGGGAAGCTAGGTGTTGCAGAACTTCTCATTACTTCAGATGGATAATTGGAGAACTGAACTGGGATGCTAGGTGTTACAGAACTTCTCATTACTTCAGATGGATAATTGGAGAACTGGATTGGGAAGCTAGGTGTTGCAGAACTTCTCATTACTTCAGATGGATAATTGGAGAACTGGATTGGGAAGCTAGGTGTTGCAGAACTTCTCATTACTTCAGATGGATAATTGGAGGACTGGATTGGGAAGCTAGGTGTTGCAGAACTTCTCATTACTTCAGATGGATAATTGGAGAACTGAACTGGGATGCTAGGTGTTACAGAACTTCTCATTACTTCAGATGGAATAGTGTAAGACTGTCCATTCCACAGTCACCGACGTGAATTCTGCGGAGTCTGACCCAGACTTCAGTCGGGTCACATCCTGGGGGTCAGAACTATTTTAGATGCAGTCCCGTGACCTGAGAGAAATTTTACCATATTACTGAGGCGGCTGTAAAGAAGAAGCAGTCTTGTGCATGTTGCATACAGGCCACTCCTTTTACACCCATTCCTATCTTTTCAAAGGTGAACAAGGTCCGTGGTGCATTTCATGTCATGTACTACTCACAGTGAAACATATTCTTTCAGAGTGTTGATACTTGCATGATGTGGAACATAACCATTTTACAGCAGACTCCATGAAAACCTGTTCAGAGATGTCCCACCTGATGTGATCTTTGGGTTTCTTATGGAGCTTTAACATTTTTCATCGGATCTAAGATTTTACAGAAGATTATTAACAAAATCTCTGGTGTGTTCTTAGAAGGTGTATTTTGAAGGGTGTGTGAATGAGTTTTTTTTTCTTTTTTATTTAATATGACTTGTGACTTGACTTCAACGTGGTGAAAGCCCTGATATGGCCCTTTGCAGTCGGCTGGGCTATAAGCAACATTACCTTACCTTACCGCGCCAAGTGAAATGCCCAAACTTATCAAAGGGCTTATGGCCCTTCTCTCCATCTTCAGTAGACCCTTGTTGAATAAATGCTCAACGTCATGGATGACAGCATCACTAATGACAGAGCCTCTTTGTGTGCAAAGCACCATAAAGGTCTTGTCACACTAAAATCATGGATGAAGGCAAACAAACAAGTGCCACAAAGACGGAATTTTCTCAGAAAAATGAAAAAAAAAAGCTAACAAAGTAAACTTGTGGTCGACATTTTAACAGCCTTTTTCTTAAAACCAACTTGATACACACCTTTAATGTTGTTCTCATCTACCCATTCTTGTAATCTATTGTTTACAATCACCCGTATAGATAATACATAGCGAAATTCCTCTATACTTGCTGGGATTGTCGACATCATCTTTCTTAAGAAGAGGTACGATTATCGATCCAGTTCAGATATCTGGACATATACCATTATCAAAAAGTTTACTGAACAGTTTTAGAAGAAAGTGCAAGACCTGTTCAGGAGAGGTTTTCTTTTAATCCGCCAATACCATTAGGACCATTGCAATTTAAAAATAAATTGTTCTCAATGCCAGTGAAATTTGTTCTTCAGTAGTAAGACGATTCATGTAACTATCATTATCTTCATGAGGCGTTTAATAATTTTGTTCATTCTCCATATTAGATTGCAATAATGCCTGAAAATGTTTAAACCATGCATCAACTTTTAATATTAATATTAGGCTGTTTTCTTTTCAATTATTGCTTATGAACAGTATCCCAGAAATCCGTTTGCTGTTTTACAGATGCCACAAACTTATCTGATAAAGATTTATTGAAATGCGTTTGTTTTCTCTTCAATGAATGTTTATAAATGCGCCAGACAAAAGAATAGGCGTCACTGTTTGATTTGGCATGAGTATGACGACTGATTCGTAACAATTTCCCTGCCTTTCTTTCATAGAGCACACATTCGTGATCATACCAGTCCTATTTTCTATTGTGGTTACCAGAAATAAAAATTTTCATACACTCAGCGCTTTTTTTTTTTATACAATTATGAAATATATCTAGGGCATCACTTAAATCTAATACATTCATTGCAACTTCAATTTTTGCGTAGACTTCTTCCCACATAATGTACGGCTGAGTAGACTGGCATATTCATCATTCCTCACAAATCTTTCAAACACAAAATTAGACGCTTGTGTACTGACATCAACAGTGTTTTCTGTTGGGAAAGTAACACGTAGAGACAATGGTGAATGCTTGGATTCTATACGTTCTAAAACAATCCATTTACACGAATCAAATACACAAAAGAGAAGTTCATTTGAAAAAAATGAAGTAATCATTGACACTGCATCCACAATCAGGTTATGTATAGCAACCATCAAGGTCGCCCTTACACATCAAATGGAGAATACACAAACCTAAAGCAGCGCATACATTCAATAACAATTTTCCATGATTATTCACAATCCAGTTTTCAGAACGCCGATTAGTACTGAGAGAGTGACTATAACATTGGTCATCAGAAATTTTATTGCTAGAAAAATCTTTTTAAAATGTTTAGGTGGGGAGGGGGGTGGGGGAGTCGACGTCTGATTTAGGTGGGGAGGGGGGCGGGGGAGTCGACGTCTGATTTAGGTGGGGAGGGGGGCGGGGGAGTCGACGTCTGATTTAGGTGGGGAGGGGGGCGGGGGAGTTGACGTCTGATTTAGGTGGGGAGGGGGGCGGGGGAGTCGACGTCTGATTTAGGTGGGGAGGGGGGCGGGGGAGTCGACGTCTGATTTAGGTGGGGAGGGGGGCGGGGGAGTCGATGTCTGATTTCCCGAACACCGTAGCAAAAATCTTCTCCAAAGAAAATGTTGGTTCGTTTGAGCTTCTTTTTTCGCTTTGAAAATGCCGAGTTTGTCTTTATAAAAGAACAAACGGTGATGGGTGAGTTGGGCTTTGCATTCAGTCTATGGGCTCGCTCAAATCCAATGTCACGATCCAGATCTAGATATGAGTAATCATATTATATAACTTACTTTTAGGTTGTTCATTTGTTTCATTTTGATCCCTTAATATGTCATAAAAAGTTAATTGTTTCGTTTTGATCTGAATTACACATCGTCTGTTTTGTTTCTTTATAGGTCCACTTTAGTGAGCAATTCAGAATTCTGCTTTGCAAGATCAGAGTTCTCTATTCAAGGACTCCCACCTCCCCCCATAGATATTTCACAAGATCTTTCACACCACTGTACAACGTAGCAAACTGTCCACTGACACCCTTTATGCTATTCCTCATCTCAATGAATTTGCAGTTCATTTCCTTGAAACATTTGTGCAGCATGGAGCACAGCTGCCGACTCTGCTCTGTAGTTGCAGGAATTTTTTTTCCAGTCGGAAAGACTCTGGGGTCAATCTCCCATCACTGTGGTTGGAAGAAGAAGAAGAAGAAGAAGTCCTTGAAAGAACACTTCATAGACGTCAAGATACCCATGCCGTCGGCCTTTGATGGCTGTTGTGGAGAAGACGGAGTCGTATGTCTGTTGTCCACTGAAGTGCCAGCCTTGTCCATGCTGCCCCTCCATCCTGCACTGCCTGGCCGGGTCTGCTTCAAGCCGTCCACCTTGTAGGGTCCCGGGTTTTGCTTCACGTCTCCGCAGCGCAACAAAAGTCCTCCCCAATAAATCAGCGTAAGGGGCAGGCCAGGGGCTGTACCATCCGTTTGTGTTCTCGGTGTCAGCATGGTGATTTTCATGACTGTCTTCTCCTGACTTGCTTCAACATGAAGTCGGTGCGCACGTGGACTAAGGAACCACAGATTGCTCTGAAGGCCAGTGGTGCTCATGGGCCTTGACAGAAGGGAATGCTTTCCTAAGCTCAGGGCTCCCTAGAGGGCCAGTCCTGTACAGCTGAGCAAAAATGACAGAGCCTTTTACAACATGGCTTCACTAACAAAGGCGCGGATCACTGAGGACAAAGGAAATCTCTCTCTCTCTCTGTCTCTGTCTCTGTCTGTCTGTCTGTCTGTCTGTCTCTCTCTCTCTCTCTCTCTCTCTCTCTCTCTCTCTCAACACAGTATGAACAATTTTTTTTTCTTTTTCTGCAAATCAAACGTTACAATATACACGTGTGACTAGGTAAAAAATCTTCCGTCACGAAGCAGTACAGGAAGATAATACACACAGATACATCCCGCACCCTACCCACCTCCCACAACTCACTACTTCTCCTCCATCACACTCACCACCTTTCGTTTCTTACAGTATATTTCTTTCCCTTTTCTTTGTTTATTTATTTTTTTTTTTTTTTTGTCTGATATCACAATTGTGAATGGGATATTTTCTTCAATGAGGTTCGCATTTTCACCCGCCCCCCCCCCCTCTCTCTCTCTCTCTCTCCTTGTCTCTCCCCATCTCTCTCTCTCTCTCTCTCTCTCTCACACACACACACACACACACACACACACACACACACACACGTAGCACTTGATAAGTAGTCTACCCACACACAGTGTCCACCGAGCGATTTATGCAATTAAAGCTGATTCATGGTGCTTACTGCTGACGAAAGGTTATAGCTACATGGAAACTCCGAGATATTAATTTAATCAAGACTTTGTCTCGTGCTTTTTGCATTTTATCCTATTTGCCGAGGACATCCCCTCACTTTAAGCTGGCAGAGGGACATCCCCTCACTTTAAGCTGGCAGAGGGACATATGTCTCGTGGTGATTGTGAAAAAGAGAACAAAAATCTGAAGCTCTGCAAAATGCGTGTTTTGTGTTCCGAATCTGTTTAGGATCTGTACAAAAGCGGTGAAACTAGCAAAACGGGAGAGTTCGAGTCTCAGTCTGCCCCGTTTTAACGAGTGTAATTAAACTGAAGAGAGAGAGAGAGAGAGAGAGAGAGAGAGAGAGAGAGAGAGACATTGGTGATGGGATTTTACGTGTGTGCAAGATGTTATGCATGAGTTCACACACGGAACCTCGGTTTATAGTCTCATTCGAAGGACTGCTTGGGGAATGGAGTCAGAACCAATGTTAACTACGAGGGAAAAATCCCCCTGTACCGAAATTCGAACCCGTAACCTCAGGATCACGAGTCCGGCGCTCTACCAACTGTGCTATTCCGGCCCCCAAGCCACATCTCAAGCCACACCTCTCGCCTCGTCTCCCAGTAACTGGCCAATCACGCGCTTACTTTCTCCTTCGCGCCATTTCACGGTTCGCCTCTTTCATTGGGCCCGATCGCCCGTGCGCGTGTGTGTTACGCCCGAAAGGTGGAGGATAGGGGGTGGAGGTGGGGGTTTAGCCCATATCAGCTGTGGCGTGCCGACTGGGCAGACCGGGTCGGCTCGTCGTTGATTGGTCAAGACGGACAAGTGTTGGTACAGATTTCGGAAAAGGTTTACGATTGGTTTTTGTAATGACTGGGACCTGTCACACTCTTCAAGGACATCTGGTACAGGGTATAAAAACAACGGACTTAGGCTCCATCCATTAGGGTTCGCATTTATGACACACTGAGGTTCCCTGCCTGTGGGTTCCCTGACTGCCAGAGCTGTTCACCCATGCAAACAGGAAATCTGAAGCGCCCACCACGTGCCATCTGCAGACGGAGTTGACCATCACATGTTAGATGATATTCCTCATTCAGGGAAGGATTACAACACAGACAAGATTCATTTGTTGTCCCCGTGCCTGTGCCCAACACCTGGAAGCCCAGTTCCTTTGTTGTGTGTGACAAGTCCGGCACCTGGCCATGCAGTGAACAGGCAGTTAGCAGCACAGCTACCAATGGCTGCCATTTTGGCCCATTGCCCCAGCTCCTCACCAACAGGTGACCTGGAGCTGGAACAGTGGATCATCCCACAGCCCTGGAGCTGGAACAGTGGATCATCCCACAGCCCCTTCACTGGAGACGTCCTCACCGCAGCTACTGCCATGCTTGCCCACAAGCCAACTGTGGCCTGATGACCAGGCCTTTGACCCTGACCATCAGGACCCTGGAGATGACCAAGGAGAATGTGGTGAGGTTTGATCCTGACCATCAGGACCATCAGGACCCTGGAGGTGACCAAGGAACATGTGGTGACCTTCCTGGTCCACAATCTGACGCTGGTTGGTACCCCTGCCTCATGAACTGCCAAGTACGGGGCAATTCTGCAACGCCCTACTCGGATGTGGCCCAGGCCTGCAAGGTGTGCACAGAGGGGAGTGTGCGTGTGTGTGTGTGTGTGTGGGGGGGGGGGGGGGGGGGGCGGCAGCAGCATCGAAAGGCCTTCACCCAGGACTAATGTTCATGGTGGTGAGGGGAGGTCAGGGAACAACAACAACATCAGCACCCCATCTGGGGACTGCATAGAATCACCTTCCCCATCAGATCATTAAAGTGTTTCCCTTACATTTCAGAGAAGTTTTTTTTTTTATATATATACTTAAACACTTGCACATTCAGACACACATACTCTACCTTACCAGCTCAGTCCAGACACTGGCTTGAGTTCTTTATTTCCTCTTCTTTTTTTTTGTCATGATTCTTCTCAACCCCTTCAATGGCACCAACTTACTAAGTCCCAGTTGGGGTCTGTCGCCTTATTCGAGTCTCTGGGCCTAGAGGTAGCACTGTCAAATCCTTCCTTGCCATTGTATCCATCTGCGGCTGTCCTGTCGCAGTGCTGGGACAAGTGTATCTCCTTTACACCACTGGAGACTCTAGCACTGTCACTAGTGTCAGTAACATCCTGAGTGCGATGTTGATCCTGAATTCATTATAAGTTAGCAGCTCCGTCCTCTTCGAGCCCATGCATCATACTGCCAGAGTTGGTCTGCTTGTTGACTGCCCATCGGTGAACACTGCTCACATGAGGCACACTTCTGCTGAGGCCTGCATGCACAGCATCCATGCCTCACTACTTCACCAACACGTTCTGGCAGCATGCAGGCCTTCCTTATAAAATAAACTGTAGTAAAAAAAAAAAAAAAAAAAAAAACAGAGACAGTAAAATACAAGAATAAAAAGAACTGAAGAAGCTGTTGCCCATCAAAATTTTAGATGTAAAATGACACGATGCAGGCAGATATCTAAACAAATTTTAAATGTAATTAATAGCGAACCGCCAAGAAAACGTAGACAAACGAATCAAAAGACAAAACAAGACGCGTTTCGACCTTTTATGTCTTCTTCAGGCAAGATACCAAACGCTCAGGACAACGAAAATGAAGGAGCAATCACTTGTTTCATTCACTTGAGCACAAGATGGGCGTTCCCCATAGTAGGAGAAAGAAGCCATTGCCGGCCGTCAAGCACCCTCAGCCGCTGAAAGTTTTCAAACTGTGCACCTCTCTGAAATCAGATGGATACCACATAGTTTTTGCTTGGGTTCCCAGCCATGTGGGCATTGGAGGCAACAAGGTGGCTGGTCACAAAGGACACGTTGAGCAGGTTGTCTGTTCCTCACACTGATTTCAAACCCCAAACGCAGGCTTATGTCAAAGACCTGTGGCAAGAGAAATGGAACTTGCAGACGGATAACATACTCTTTAAAATCCGTCCAAACCCGAAAGGGTTTTTTTTCCATGTTCCAGAGGCGGCCATAAAGACGAAACAGTCTTGTGCCATTTGCATACAGGCCACTCGTTTTGTACCCATTCTTATCTTTTAAAAGGTGAAGAAGCTCCGTGGTGCATTCCATGTCATGTACCACTCACAGTGAAACGTATTCTTTTAGAGCGTTGGGATTTGCACGATGTGAGACATAAACTCTTTACAGCAGACTCCATGAAAACCCTATTCAGAGATGTCCCACCTGACATTATCTTTGAATATCTGAAAGAGATTAACATTTATCATCTGATCTAAGATTTTACGAAAGAAAGATTTTTAATTAAGTTTCTGGTGCGTTTTTAGAAGGTGTATTTGAAAGACGTGTGAATGTTTTTTTTTTCTTTTTTTGTTTGTTGTTGTTTTACTAGTGAGCTGACTTCAGCGTGGTGACAGTCCTGATGTGGCCCTTT
>CM065722.1:82841096-82901096 GCA_033310375.1 Conus canariensis | reverse complement strand
GTAATTGCAGGCGCTTTTTCCCACCCAGCCTATTTTGTGTGTGTGTGGGGGGGGGGGGGGGGGGTGCGGGAGAGAGAGAGAGAGAGAGAGAGAGAGAGAGAGAGAGAGGATGGTAGATAGAGGGGGCGGGAAGAGGAATGGGAGAGAGAGTGGATGTGGGGAGGAGCAGTTTAGTTGAGTGGTTATCAGTTCAGATGGTCTACTCAATGTATGATTTAGCTCCCTTGTATCTGGAATTGTTTACTGACGCTACGACCTTTTGGCCCTCAGGCCTCTCTTCTGTTTGCTTTTCTTTTCTTTTTTTTATTTTTATTTATTTTTTATTTATTTACTTACTTATTTATTTTTCTTTTTAAATCAGGGGTGCGTCAGAAATTGTTTGCACCAACACACAACATTACAGCATTCGCGGTGTGTGTGCTTCCTTTTCTTGAGAGAGAGAGAGAGAGAGAGAGAGAGAGAGAGAGAGAGAGAGAAGAGAGAGAGAGACTTGCATTTTTTTTAATTTAATTAACCTAGTAGTTATGAATCACACGCACAAACATAGACACACACACACCACACAACACACACACACAACACAACACACCACACGCACATACGCACACACAGCACACAGCACACACACGTAAACAACCCCCCCCCACCCCCCCCCCCCGCCACACACACATGTACACATGAAGGGACACACACACACACACACACACACCGCGCACGCACCACACACACACACACACACACACACACACACACACACACACACATAGAGACAGAGAGACAGAGAGTGGAGAGAGACAGACACACAGACAGACAGACAGAGACTGTGTTTGTGGGGAGAGAGAGACAGTCAGATAGACAGACAGAAAGACAGACCGCAGACACACAGACAGACAAAAAACAGACAGACAGTCAGACAGACAGAGACAGACAGACAAATTTCTCTTCGCTCTTGTCCCTTCACTGTCACTCTTCAGTATGCTTACGAGTTACTGTCCCTTCGCCGTTCTTCGTTCCCCACCCCCCCACCCCCCACCCCCCTCGACCTCGACCCCACCCCCACCCCTACCATCACCAACTTTCTTTCCTTGTCCACCCCCCCCCCCTCCCTCTCCCATGAGAGTGTATCTAGGTTTGGAAACAGAACAACAAAAGCAGTGGACAGGGTCCAACCAGCCAGCCTAGCCAACCATGACCGCAGCATTGTCGACAATGGCTCCTTTCCTTTTAATCGTCATCGGTCAGTGCATCCGACCCTCGCAGTCCTTGGACCGGTGAGGTTGGCGAGTCCACCCACTCTCTTTCCTTGGGCTGGGTCTATGGGGCAGGTTATTATGGGTGGGTGGGGGATGGGTGGGGGAAGGGGGCGTAGGAACGGGGGGAGGAGGGGGGGGGGCACTGGTTGTCCAGTCTAGAGGCGAGCGTTCGTCTCTCCATGCTCTCTCTCTCTCTCTCTCTCTCTCTCTCTCTCTCTCTCTCCGTGTCTGTATGAGTTTGTCTGTCTGCCTGTGTCTGTCTGTCTGTTGTCTGTCTGTCTGTGTCTGTCTGTCTCTCTTCTGTCTGTCTGCTCTTTCTCTCCTGTCTGCTCTCTCTCTCTCTCTCTCTCGTCTCCCCTCTCTCTCTCTCCTCTCTCTCTCTCTCTCCTAACGCGAAACACACACCACACACACACACACACACACATATACGCACGCGCATGCGCGCGCGCGCGCACACACACACACACACACACACACACACACATACACACACATTAGCGCGGCTACTGGCTGTGGTTACTCAAGTTTGGTTGCTTTGACCTGCTGTGTTAGAAGGTGGGACTGGTCACGGTGGTTATGTTCGATAGTTACACAGCTGTGTCAAAATGAGAAAAGTCGCAGTAGATTTTGATTTTTCTTTCTTTCTTTCTTTCTTTCTTTCATATTTTCGTTCTTTCTTTCTTTCATATTTTCTTTCTTTCTTTCATTCTTTCTTTCGTTCGTTCTTCGTTCCACGCCGAAAGGTGCTGTGATAAAATGAAGATGCGCTATAGTGTTGAATAGTCCTTCCGCTCATTTGCTGCAATGCACAAACGCAGACGGGTTACAGTGTTAAACACTTCATCGTGTGGTAGTTAATCAACACACAAGTACAGATAGGTTACAGATTTGAACACCCTTTTCCTCCCTTTGTTACAGTGGGCAAACTGACAGCGTGGAACACAACTTCTTTTGCTATGCTGCAATGCACAAATGAATAGCTTTGAGTACTCCTCCCTTTGCTATGCTGCAATGCTGAAATGCACTTCGTAGTACACTCCTTTGCTATGCTGCAATACACACATGAACAGCTTTGAGTACTCCTCCCTTTGCTATGCTGCAATGCTGAAATGTACTGCGTAGTACACTGCTTTGCTATGCTGCAATGCTGAAATGCACTGCGTAGTACACTCCTTTGCTATGCTGCAATGCTGAAATGTACTGCGTAGCACACTCCTTTGCTATGTTGCAATTCACAAATGAACAGCTTGGAACACTCTTTCCTTTGCTATGGTGCAATTGACATATGAACAGCTTGCAACACTCTTTCCTTTGCTATGCTGGAATTCACAAATGAACACCGTGGAACACTCTTTCCTTTGCTATGCTGGAATTCACAAATGAACACCGTGGAACACTCTTTCTTTTGCTATGCTGGAATTCACAAATGAACACCGTGGAACACTCTTTCCTTTGCTATGGTGCAATTCACAAATGAACAGCTTGCAACACTCTTTCCTTTGCTATGCTGGAATTCACAAATGAACAGCTTTGAATACTCTTCGCTTTGCTATGCTGCAATGTTGAAATGAACTACGTAGTACATTCCTTTGCTATGCTGCAATGCATAAATGAACAGCATGAATCATTCTTTCCTTTGCTATGCTACAATGCCAAAATTAAGATTATACAACGTTGGCTACTCTTTCTGCTTGAATACACAAATGAAGACAAGTAACGGCGTTAGACAATTTTCCTATGGTGTGCTGTGATGCACAAAATGAAGAGAAAAATGTTGAACATTTTCTTCTTTTGGTTCGCTACAATGTACAAACGAAGAATGGTTATAGTGTGGGACAATTCTCCAATTCATGTGCGATAATTGCAAGACAAGATAGATTGCATTGTTTTTCTTTCATTTATGTGCTATAATGCACGCATGAAGATATATCACAGCGTTTTTCTTTTATTTATATGATGCACAAACGAAGATAGCAAACAGCGTTGAATATTTTTTTCTGGTATACTGCAAAGCACAAAATGTTAATGAAGATAGACCACAGCTTTGCACAGTACTTCATTTGGTATGCCACTATTCACAAATGAAGCTAGGTTACAGCACCGAATAGAGCTTTCCTTTGCATGCTACAACGCACAAATGAAGATGGGTTACAGCATTGAATAGTGCTTACTTTCTTTCGCATGCAACGATACACGAGTAAGAAAGATTACAGCGCTGAATAGTCTTATGTCTCGTTTGCTGCAATGTAAAAATGAAGAGAGGTTACAAGGTTGAATAGTTTTTTCTTTCGTTGACTGCAATGTGAAAATGAAGCTAAGTGACAGTGTAGAATAATCCGTACTTTCATAAACTACAATGTAAAAATGAAGATAGTTTAAACAGTGAATAGTCCTTTCTCTCGTTTGCTGCGATGCAGCAATGAAGATTTTGTTTTCAACGTCATGTAGTCTGTTCTTCATATGCTTCAATGCACAGGTGAACACTAGTAGATTGCAGCATCGAATGGACCCTTCGTTGTTTAGGTCGTCAGTCAGGAACCTTCGGATTATCTGTCAAATTTCTTCTGGATTTGCCAGTACAAAATAATCCCTTCGAACGATTATCTGTACAATCAGATCCCTGCTGAATATGGCTTCTTCGAGCTAATTCATTATGGACAACGCCAATACAAACAAACAGGCTAAATCCACTTCGGACATTGCCGCCATGAAGAAATCCATTCTCAGTACCACTTCTACAAATAAATGCAGAGTGAAAATTGCCTCAACAAACAGTTTTCTACCTTGCTTCTACAAACAGACCTGTCACATCTATTCCGGACATTACTTACAAAACATCTTTTTTCCGCTAAATATTGTTTCTATCGGTAACCTGTCAAATTGGACGAGGATCCAGACACCGCACAACAATAAACCAAAGGGGATATCAGCTTTTTGACACCAATAGATGACCATACCTTTGACCCACTGGAGCAACAAAGTCGTTTTCAGTCTTTGGTGTTCAGTGAGTTAGTAAGTGCTGAACTTGCAGACAGAACGTTGTGTGTGCCCTGAGGAGCCGTGTTCACAGCTCAGCATGTAAGGTAAGCTGCTGTTATAGACTTTGGGTTGTACTTATTTCTTTTCCTTGCATCCCAGCTTTTGCGCCGAATTAGAGAGGAAGGGGATCAGTCTGATTATGTCATATCATGTCATGTCATGTCATGTCATGTCATGTCATGTCATGTATTTATATTATATTATATTATATTAGGTATTTGTATAACGCCTATCCTCGGTCACAGACCAAGCTCTAAGCGCTTTACAATAAACACACTACCTCACTCACTCATTGGCGGATGTCCAATCACAATGACATCGCCTACTCTTTCACAGAGAGAAACATGGCGGATGTCCAATCACAATGACATCGCCTACTCTTTCACAGAGAGAAACATGGCGGATGTCCAATCACAATGACATCGCCTACTCTTTCACAGAGAGAAACATGGCGGATGTCCAATCACAATGACATCGCCTACTCTTTCACAGAGAGAAACATGGCGGATGTCCAATCACAATGACATCGCCTACTCTTTCACAGAGAGAAACATGGCGGGTGTCCAATCAGAATGTTACGCATGGTGTGCGGTGCGTGTTTTGCTGTCTGACTCTCGCTCTCAAAAGTTTGGATGCGTGTAATAATTATTCCCTACGCACACCCACACCAAACGCACATGGATAGCCAGGCAACACACGAGTTAGATTTTTTTTTCTTTATAATTATGCTGCCTGAACCATCAAACATACATTCATGTGAACTGGTACAAATCAATACATGTCACTACATAGCATATAGATCAAGATATCAATACATAGGAACTTCAATCATCGGATATCAGCATATCATAGTACATATCTTGATATCACTCACAGATCTCGCCGGCGCCGTCCACAGTGTCTCACATATGCAGTCAACACACTCGGTTCCACAGTACCCAAGCCACAGTCTACAACACTAAAAGAAGACAAATAAGGATAACCAAGGTCCCCACATGATAAGCACAGCCGTTCACAAACACAAGCGATGAAGAAGAAGAAACAGGGTCTCCACACAACAAGCACAATAAATCACGTCAAACTATCAGAACAAGAACCAGAAATTCACAAGGCACAGTAATCCATAGCAGAAGAACCGCAGATTCACAAAGCACAGCAATCCACAGAAGAAGAGCCGCAGATTCATAAAGCACAGTAATCCATGGAAGAAGAACCGCAGATTCACAAAGCACAGCAATCCACAGAAGAAGAGCCGCAGATTCATAAAGCACAGTAAACCATAGAAGAACTGTAGATTCACAAGGCACAGTAACCAATATTGAATCCCCGGAGAACACGATTTCAGCAAAGTCCCATAGAACACAATAAACTTCGATTCCACGTATTGTTGATCTAAAACAAAAATTAATTAGCTTCTCCGTGTATTGATATTACAATGTTCACATCAATAAATTCAGCCCACCGACGCACATGAGGTGGTACAATCAGAGCACATAAATATTTTTGCAGGAGTTTTAAGTCACTCTCGGCGACACAGCATTCACAACATTTCTATAACAATTAAATTTCCTGGTACATATTTCGCTGGTACCGTCATCAGAAGTATCGCACATACACAGTGAACATCAACGTACTACTGACTTGAAAGTCAGCCTCTCCACATAGTAACACTACGGAGAAAACGACGATTAAAACAAAATAAATTAGGCTGGACACCAAAGCCTCGGCCGTTAGTTCTTGCTCTCTTTTCTCGTCTAAAATTATTATTTCGTCACGTAGTTACCTATGTCATTTTAAGTTGACGTCATAATTTACGTTGACGTCACAATACTCCCCCTCCTCAAAGAAAAAACAATGACCGAATTGTTTTTTTGAGGAAGAAGTAAACAAACAGCAGAATACACAAACCCAGAAATCACATTCACTTGACGGAAAATGAAGCCGCTCACAGAAGCAGTTCGTGGAGTTCTTCCAGGGACTCCCACACAACAGAAGAACACAAGTTGTCGTCCCGACGAAGTCTGAAGCCCTCTGACATGCTAGCCCGTTGCTGACCTCACGGACAGCCTCTCCATACCCCCACGGAGTAGAGACAATGGCTAAACATTCCTGCTCAATAATATTGCACACCTTCTCACGATTGAGCAACTTTCGACTAGCGAACACGACTGGGTGAAGAACATCATCATTCTCCTGGAGCAATACAGCACCAAAACCAACAGAACTAGCATCAGTCCCGAAAATAAAAGAATCACCCAATGTAGGTAACGACACACAGGTGCAGAAGACGAGATTCCCTGAATCTTCGTCAAAGTTTCAGCACACTCAGGAGAGAAACGACACGTACAATCTTTCTTCCTGACGAATACAACTGGAGATGCATACGGACTATTCGATGGCTCAATGATACCAAGATCCAACATGATACCAATCTCTCTCAACAACCTCTTTCGCAGAAAAGGGGATTTCATAACATTTCTTTCTAACAGGGACATCTGTTATAAGAGGGATCTGTAATAGTACATCACCTGAGAAAGAACCTGGTTTGGGGGTCAAAATGTCCTGAAAATAATCAAAGATTACACGCAACTCCCTGGTACTTTTGTCAGACAAAGTACAATTAAACAGTACAGAACGAACATCTTCATCTGGCATAGAAGACGCCATCAGAATAGTTAAAGTGGGAATGGGTAAAGCGTCATCACAGTCCTGGACGACACCAACTGTACAAACCACTTCACGAAAAGTACAGACAGACTCCAGAGAGGGATCCACAGAAAGACCAACTCCTGGAGAACACTCAAGAGAAACTGTTCCTGCCCACAAGCCAAAGGTGCTATCTCTGACCCAGGCACTGAAGTACCTTGTGAAAAAACAACTGTAGGTACAACAACATCAGAAGTAGACACAGCAGACACATCAGAAGACGCTAACTGAAAGCAAGACTTCAATGACTCATCCTTCTGTTCCTGAACAAGATCAGAACTGGAAATGTTCAGATCATCAGGGGTCTGACACAAAGGCTTTTTGTCCCCAACATGCTTATCTCTAGCCCTCGTAACAGCGGCTAAAGAGAAAGGTTCACCAGATACATCACTAGACTCACCGCTTACAGAAACTCCAGGTACATTACCCACAATGAGATCTGCGACAGGGCTATCCAAGACACAACAAGTCAAATCGCCCACAAAATAAGGACAACTGACTGAAACTGTAGCCAGTGGAAACTCATCCACACGACCATCAAAAGAAACACACTTCACTGTGGTTCCTAACATCTGACTGTCAGAAACTAACCGTCTGCGAACGCCACAAATGGTAGCACCAGTATCACGCAGAACAGAACTCAAAATGCCATTCACAGAACCAGACTCCAAATGTAATTTGCCTGTGAACTCGCCAGCAGCTAGACAAGCAAAAGGAGTATCAAGAACAGAACAACAAACACTGGACTGTTTGCTGTCGGCTGAGTTCTCGACAACAGTGGAGTTACTAACCACAAAAGGACATTCATCTGGGTGGCTAAGGTTACAAATTCTACAGTGGTTTCTACCTGACTTCCATGGACACCTAACAGCAACATGTCCTGTCTTCTTACACAAAAAACACACAACACTAGCAGGCTGATCAAAAGCACTTCCTGAGGAACTCTTACTGCCAGAGGTATGACGGGCGCCACGACCACGATAACGGCTACCGCCAAAGTTATTCCCACGACCAGCTGAGTAACCAGAGATCTGACGGTTACCACAACCACAATAACAGCTACCACCAAAGTTACTTCCACGATCAGCTGAGGAACCAGAGTAGTGGCCACTGTTTTGAAAAGTAGAGTATCTGTTTCCTCTGTCAGACTGACCACAGTATGGAGTTCTATCAGGCTGACCGGGATACGGATTTCTATCAAATTGACCAGGAGTTTTGTATCCAACAGAAGCAAAAATGTTTACATCAGCTTTCCTAGAAAGCACCTTAGTGGGATGAGCATGTCTGTATGACTCTGCAGACTTGATCATTTCATCAAACGTTTTCACATCTTTTTCACACAAAAAAGTAGCCAAGTCCTTAGAGACACACTACAAAAACTGCTCACACAAGATAAGATCCACCAGACCTTCAAAAGACTTATCATTTTTTGACAAAGAGACCCAACGGTCAAACAAACGTCTAAGTTCAACTGCAAAGGTCTCGAAAGGTTCATCTGAGCTAGGTTTAGCCTCACGAAAACGCTTACGAAAACCATCTGGAGCACATTGAAATTTTTTCAGCAAGCTCTCTTTCAAAAGCTCGTAAGACACAACATTATTTTCAGTGAGACTGTGATAGAGAGTTAAAGCGGAACCCTCAAGTAGTGCTAAATATAACCCACAAACTCTCAGACCATCCTAAGGACCGAGCATGGGTTTCAAAACGAAACAAGTAACTGTCTATATCATCAGTTCTTTCCTTGAAAGGGGGCAACTTAGGAAAAGTAGGACGAGGGGCGTTAAACCTGGGAAAACCAGAACCCTGACTCTCACTGTCCTGTCCTGAGACCGCACTCTGCTGAGAAGTTATTTGTAACTGTATTCTTTTAGTTTCCTCTATCTCTCTTTGCTGAATTCTTTTTGTTTCCTCTTCCTCTTGCATTCTTTTTTTTCCTCTTCCTCTTGCATTCTTTTGTTTTCTTCCTCTTGCATTCTTTTTGTTTTCTCTTCCTCTTGCATTCTTTTTGTTTCCTCTTCCTCTTGCATTCTTTTTGTTTCCTCTTCCTCTTGCATTCTTTTGTTTCTCTTCTCTTGCATTTTTTGTTTCCTCTTCCTCTTGCATTCTTTTTGTTTCCCTCTTGCATTCTTTTTGTTTCTCTTCTCTTGTTTTTCTGCTCTGTATTTGTATCTGCTCTCTTTTAGTTATCTCTTGTATCTGCTCTCTTTTAGTTATCTCTTCTTCCTGTACTTCAACTGAAATTCTTTCAATCGCATTCTTTTCGCTCTTTCCATGTCCTGGGCAATACATTTGTCAACATAGTCCAACAGAGCTGGTCCCTCCAAACCACATACTTTACCTCGTTGTAAATATTTAGCGAAAACTTTGTCCTCGTCCACAGAGGACACAACAGGACTTTCTTCCTTAGCCTTCTGTGCCATGTTGAAAATATGAAATATTGTCCTGTCAAACCCGACACACACACTAGTGGATCAAATACAAACAATTGCTATCACAAGCAAAAAAGGTTTGAAACGCCTGTCCACTAAAATATGTTTATGAATTCCAAAGAAGATTTTTTTTCAAACAAACATTAACGACAATCACTCTTAAAAAGACTAAGTGTTATCAAACCCAACCAACAAAAAGATAGAGATAAACAATGAAACAGAAATTCGGGGATGTGGGAGAAAGAAAAGCAATCGGTAATCAATGTCAATTTTTCAGCAACAAGTATAAATCAAGCAACGACATGAGAGTAATAACAAATATAATCAATGTATTGTTGTTATTTTTTCACACACTAAGCATTCAAAATGAAACGGCTAATAATTTTTTTCAAAACTGGTTCAGGGCAGCCACTCACACACTCACTCATTCAAGAGAAAAGAACCCTAAGAATGCTGAAGAAGCAACACAATCCCCAAGAAAAGATAGAAACAGAAATAATCATAGACATAACTGAAGACAATAAAAATAAAGCCCACAAAGGAAGGAAGAACTAGGAACTAGGCCCTCGTATCTCCAGAAACTATACAGAAGGAGATACCCCGTTACGCTGGAGACGGGAAAGAAAGTAGACACGAACAGTCATAAAACAAAACAATACAACACAACTCAATTGTTCAAAAGAAAAGCCTGTGAACGTGACCTATTACTTCTAATTGGGCAATTATAGGTGTACAAAAACAAATCCTACCACTAAGGCGATTTTTAATTCAATAGCAAAAGAAATTTAACTACGGGGTCACCAGATGTTACGCATGGTGTGCGGTGCGTGTTTTGCTGTCTGACTCTCGCTCTCAAAAGTTTGGATGCGTGTAATAATTATTCCCTACGCACACCCACACCAAACGCACATGGATAGCCAGGCAACACACGAGTTAGATTTTTTTTTTCTTTATAATTATGCTGCCTGAACCATCAAACATACATTCATGTGAACTGGTACAAATCAATACATGTCACTACATAGCATATAGATCAAGATATCAATACATAGGAACTTCAATCATCAGATATCAGCATATCATAGTACATATCTTGATATAACTCACAGATCTCGCCGGCGCCGTCCACAGTGTCTCACATATGCAGTCAACACACTCGGTTCCACAGTACCCAAGCCACAGTCTACAACACTAAAAGAAGACAAATAAGGATAACCAAGGTCCCCACATGATAAGCACAGCCGTTCACAAACATAAGCGATAAAGAAGAAGAAACAGGGTCTCCACACAACATGCACAATAAATCACGTCAAACTATCAGAAGAAGAACCGCAAATTCACAAGGCACAGCAATCCATAGCAGAAGAACCGCAGATTCACAAAGCACAGCAATCCACAGAAGAAGAGCCGCAGATTCATAAAGCACAGTAATCCATAGAAGAAGAACCGCAGATTCACAAAGCACAGCAATCCACAGAAGAAGAGCCGCAGATTCATAAAGCACAGTAAACCATAGAAGAACTGTAGATTCACAAGGCACAGCAACCAATATTGAATCCCCGGAGAACACGATTTCAGCAAAGTCCCATAGAACACAATAAGCTTCGATTCCACGTATTGTTGATCTAAAACAAAAATTAATTAGCTTCTCCGTGTATTGATATTACAATGTTCACATCAATAAATTCAGCCCACCGACGCACATGAGGTGGTACAATCAGAGCACATAAATATTCTTGCAGGAGTTTTAAGTCACTCTCGGCGACACAGCATTCACAACATTTCTATAACAATTAAATTTCCTGGTACATATTTCGCTGGTACCGTCATCAGAAGTATCGCACATACACGGTGAACATCAACGTACTACTGACTTGAAAGTCAGCCTCTCCACATAGTAACACTACGGAGAAAACGACGATTAAAACAAAATAAATTAGGCTGGACACCAAAGCCTCGGCCGTTAGTTCTTGCTCTCTTTTCTCGTCTAAAATTATTATTTTCGTCATGTAGTTACCTATGTCATTTTAAGTTGACGTCATAATTTACGTTGACGTCACACAGAATGACATCGCCTACTCTTTCACAGACAGAAACATGGCGGATGTCCAATCACAATGACATCGCCTACTCTTTCACAGAGAGAAACATGGCAGGTGTCCAGTCACAATGACACCGCCTACTCTTTCACAGAGAGAAACATGGCGGGTGTCCAATCACAATGACACCGCCTACTCTTTCACAGAGAGAAACATGGCGGGTGTCCAATCACAATGACACCGCCTACTCTTTCACAGAGAGAAACATGGCGGGTGTCCAATCACAATGACATCGCCTACTCTTTCACAGAGAGAAACATGGCGGGTGTCCAAAAACAATGACATCGCCTACTCTTTCACAGAGAGAAACATGGCGGATGTCCAATCACAATGACATCGCCTACTCTTTCACAGAGAGAAACATGGCGGATGTCCAATCACAATGACATCGCCTACTCTTTCACAGAGAGAAACATGGCGGATGTCCAATCACAATGACATCGCCTACTCTTTCACAGAGAGAAACATGGCGGATGTCCAATCACAATGACATCGCCTATTCTTTCACAGAGAGAAACATGGCGGATGTCCAATCACAATGACATCGCCTACTCTTTCACAGAGAGAAACATGGCGGATGTCCAGTCACAATGACATCGCCTACTCTTTCACAGAGAGAAACATGGCGGATGTCCAATCACAATGACATCGCCTACTCTTTCACAGAGAGAAACATGGCGGATGTCCAATCACAATGACATCGCCTACTCTTTCACAGAGAGAAACATGGCGGATGTCCAGTCACAATGACACCGCCTACTCTTTCACAGAGAGAAACATGGCGGATGTCCAGTCACAATGACACCGCCTACTCTTTCACAGAGAGAAACATGGCGGATGTCCAATCACAATGACATCGCCTACTCTTTCACAGAGAGAAACATGGCGGTGCGGGTGGTGAAAAACAAAAGATTGCCTTTCCTTCTTCCAGAGAGAGAAAAAGAGAGAGAGAGAGAGAGAGAGAGAGAGGAGATGCGATCAGTTTTGAATCTTTGTTTGGTTGCTTGGTCCTTTGTTTGTTTGTTTGTTTGTTTGTTTGTTTTAGGTGCTTTTTTGTTTGTTTTTTGTTTGTTTGTTTTTTTGGGAGGGGGGCGGGGGGAGGGTGGTGGATGGTGAAAATGAGAATGGCATCTCTTATGACTTTCACAGAGAGAGAGAGAGAGAGAGAGAGAGAGAGAGAGAGAGAGAGAGAGAGAGAGAGAGAGAGACAGACAGACAGACAGACAGACAGACAGACAGACAGACAGACAGGCAGACATAGACAGATACAGACAGAGAGAACTGTGGTCAGTGTGTTGTACGAGAGGTGAGAGTCGGAGTGACTTCTCTTATAGTTATACCTCCACACAGAAAGAAACATGGAATAAGTTTGTCGGGCAGATAGTGACAAATACAAGGATGCCTGGCATAATTCCACCGGGAGTTACTTGTGATCAATTTTTTTTTGTTTGTTTCATTGATTGATTGCTTCGTAGGGAGGAGGGAGCTTGTGGATGGTGAAAATAAAAATGAAACTCTCATACTTCCACTGAGAGAGAGAGAGAGAGAAGAGAGAGAGAGAGAGAGAGAGAGAGAGAGAGAGAGAGAGAGAGAGATGATCAGTCATAGAGTGGAAGGTAAAAATCATACTGCATCTAAAGACTTCTACAGACAGAGAACTGTGATCGATGTGCCGGACTGATGATGGAGATCAGGAAATGTGCAGCACTCCCATGCTTCCAATAAAGGTCAGAAGGCACAGTAAGGATTCGATCTGTCATTGACAGGCATCAGTCAGTCAGTGAGAGAGGAATCGATTTGTCATTGACAGGCATCAATCAATCAGGGAGAAGTTGATCTATCATCGACATATATCAATCAGTCTCGGAGGAATCGATCTGTCATTGACAGATATCAACCAGTCAGGAAGGAATCGATCAGTCATTGAAAGACATCAATCGAGAAGAAATCGATCTCTCATCGGCAGACATCAATCAGAGAGAAATTGATCTGTCATTGACAGATATCAATCAGTTAGGAAGAGATCGATTTGTCATTGACAGGCATCAATCAATCAGGGAGAAATTGATCTATCATCGACAGATATCAACCAGTCAGGAAGAAATCGATCTGCCATTGACAGACATCAATCAAGAAGAAATCGATTTGTCATCAACAGACATCAATCAGTCAGGGAAAAATTGATCTGTCATTGACATATATCAATTAGTCAGGGAGAAATTGATCTGTCATTGACAGATGTCAATCAGTCATGGAGAAATTGATCTAATTGATCTGTCATTGACAGATATCAATCAGTCATGGAGAAATTGATCTGTCATTGACAGATATCAATCAGTCAGGGAAAAAATTGATCTCTCATTGACAGATATCAATCAGTCATGGAGAAATTGATTTGTCATTGACAGATGTCAATCAGTCAGGGAGAAATTGATCTATCATTGACAGATATCAGTCAAGAAGGAATCGATCTGTCATTGACAGATATCAATCAGTCATGGAAGAATTGATCTGTCATTCTCAAACATCAATCAGTAAGACAGGAATTGATCTGTGTGCCGAGGTTTGGGTAGGTGTGGTCCTCTAGGGGAAGGACTCGGAATGTTTCCTCTACTACAGTCATATTAAAATTCCACCTCCACCCTCACTCTTTCTAGTAATGGAAGGAGCAACTGGTACTTGTCATTGAAAGAAATGTTTATTTTTCTTACACCTTAAATTGGAGTAACTTGGAATAAACTTAGCCCACGTACACATGTTGATTACACTTAGAGTCACCTACAACAAAACATTAAGACAATCAACAATATAAATAAATCAGCTTAACTGTTTTTACCCAGTACAGGCATACTATTGTTCTGTCAGAAGATAACATTCAGTGATCATCTTAACAGAGAATATTGAATACTGGAACAAATTCATATCGTTAACATAGAATGTTAATCAAGTATCCTAACAGTTTTTGATCAAGCTGTGGCAAATAAACCGCCACAACAGAATACTTACTTATCTTCTTGACAGATGTGACCAAGTATCGGCATATAAGCTACGCACAAAAAGTTAAGGATCACTTTCACAAACATTCATAACTGTCAAAATAAGAAAGTCAATGAGTTGAAGTTTGGCCAACATTTAATTCCATTCTTTAGTGATAACGATACACAATTGCCTTCAATCTCGAGCAATCGTTTGGTGTGTACATTTGATTAAAGTGGGTACGTATCCAAATTTGATTTCCCAAAGTCATTGAAATCACAAGACAGGGCATACTGATGCTCCCAAAAGCTCAGTAATGCGTGTAACCACCATGGCTGTTCTGGCACTCGACGCAGCGAGTCCTCATCGAGTTGACCAGGTTGGTGAAGATCCTCTGTGGAAGCGCCTGCCACTCAGCCTGCAGCATCTGGTAGAGGTGTTGGGCAGCCCTGGGAGGGGGGTGGCTCCTCACTTTGCGATCCAGCTCATCCCAGAGGTTCTCAATCGGGTTGAGATCGGGACTGCATGCTGGCCACTCCATTCTGTTGACTCCAGACTGCTGCAGGAAGTCGTTGACCACCCTTGCCCTGTGGGGGCGAGCATTATCATCCTGGTAGACAGCCCTCGGTCCCATCTGCTGCAGTGTAGGCACAGCCAGCGGTCGAAGGATCTCATCCCGGTATCGGATGCCAGTCAGGTTACCCTGTACATGATACAAGGGTGTTCTGTGGTGAAGGCTGAAGACCCCCCAGACCATTACAGAACCTCCACCAAAGGCCACCTTTTCTTGGACAGTGGCGTCAGTAAAGCGTTGCCCTGGGCGCCTCCAGACCCTCAGTCGGCCGTCGTTGTGGTGAAGGGTGAAGCGTGATTCATCACTGAACAGGACCTGGGACCATTGCTGACGTGTCCACCTCACGTGACGTGCGCAGAAGGCGCGGCGTGCTGCCCTATGGGCTGGAGTTAAGCGTGGCCGTACTGCTGGGCGACGAGAACGGAGATTAAACCCATGTAGGCGGTTCTGTATGGTCTGCTGGCGGATGTTGATGTTAGTAGCCACCCTGAACTGCCTTTGAATTATGCTGGAAGAGGCTGTTCTTGTCTGCAGGACTTGTCGTTCAATGAGACGATCGTCACGTGGGGTTGTCTTCTTCGGTCGACCAGATCTGCGTCTTTCATGGACAATCCCAGTGGCTGTGAAGCGTTGAATCAGTTGGACAATGACCGAGATGGACACATGAAGTCGCCTGGCCACTTCTCGCTTGGGAACACCATCTTGGAACCATGCAACAGCTCGTCCCCTATCCAACTCGCTTAATTTTCGTCGTGGAGGCATTGTCAGATCAGGCCTACTACTGGTGGAATGTCTTCTTATGTAGCCAAGCGAGCGACAGCATCTCACACATAAACAGCAGTGCTTGCACGTGCATAATGGTTTTTCCATCTGGCAAGTGCAATGTGTTCAGGCAGAACGGTCCAAAACAAGGTCATTTTTCGCAAGTTTCCGCTTTTCCGTTTGCGGCCCAGCTCAGTAGTAGAGAATCCCGTGCAATTTTCGCACTAACACAACATCGCCCACTTACAGCTGAACAAGAATTCATGACAATTTGGCTGGACTAAGAAATAAATAACAGTAGCGAACTGAGTTTATTACGCACCTGTTTTCACATACCGATCCTTAACTTTTTGTGCGTAGTATATTTATGCTGTTAAAACATATGGCATATATGCAATCAATGCGTTGTCTCAAGAGTCAGAAACATAGTTTCAACGTACAGTTTTTCTGGGTTGATCAGTGAAACCTGACACAGGATCTCAGAGTAGGAGAGACGAACCCGTTCTCCTATTTGCCATACACCTGCTTCAATACTTGGTTCACTGGTGGTAATCAGTCTTACAGCCTTCTGTGGAGCGGTGAAGTGAGGAGACTTGGTTTCCCCTTGTTTGTGCTAGGCTAGACATCTGGTCTCTGATGCCTGTCTGATTGACGGGCTCTCAAAGAAACGTCACAGCCAATAATGTCACTACAGAAAAGAAAGGGGGTTGTTATTATACTGGAGTGTCTTGGGGGGGGGGGGGGCAGGGGGGAGGGGGGAGAGGGGGGTTCAGGGTTTGATCAACCCCCACTCCAACCATGCAAGGGAATAAGTAGAAGATTCGAGAAGACAATCTCTCAGATGTTGGTGGTATGTTTAGCCGCTAGGTGAACGAACAAACCCACATGGCCTGCGCGTGTGAGACACCTGTACAACTGGCCATCTGTGACACAACTAGCCATCTTTTCCAGGACTGTGGTGGGTAGGGAGGGACAGGGAGAAGAGAAGGTTGTGCAGCCCTCGTTTCAACCCCTAGTGGTCACCTGCACAACTAGATAAAGGAAGGAATTGAAAGGAGGATAGGCGTGGAGGTTTGACGACTCACTACGTCACAGCTCTAGCTCCGTTGTCATCAAGGCCACGCTACCACTTCAGAGGAAACACCCGGCAGACTGTGTTGAGAGTATGAGACAGGGGGAAGGGGGGTACGGAGGGTTTGAGGGGTGTGGGTAGAGACTGAAAATTGACGTACAGTAGAAGTAGTAGTAGTAGTAGTAGAGAAACAGAGAGAGAGAGAGAGAGAGAGAGAGATGGGGGAAGAGCGGAATTAAAGGGGGTGGAGGTGGGGGCTGTGGAAGATGGTGTGGCTGGGAATTGTCACGTCACATGCCAATCTGTCATTGACAGACATCAATCGGTCAGAAAAAAATCGATTTGCAACTGACAGATTTTAAGCAGTGTGCATCCCCTTCTACCAGCTATATCCACATTGACCTCTGTACAAAATAGATGACGAATCTTTCTGAAGGAAGCTTTGTGCAGAATTCATTGACTTCTTTCTGAAGGAAGCTTTGTGCAGAATTCATTGACTTCTTTCTGAAGGAAGCTTTGTGCAGAATTCATTGACTTCTTTCTGAAGGAAGCTTTGTGCAGAATTCATTGACTTCTTTCTGAAGGAAACTTTCTGATGCATTTGCTGACATCATCCTAGAAGACATTTTGTGCAGAATTCATTGACTTCTTGCTGAAGGAAGCTTTCTGATGCATTTGCTGACGTCATCCTAGAAGACGTTTTGTGCAGAATTCATTGACTTCTTTCTTAAGGAAGCTTTCTGATGCATTTGCTGACGTCATCCTCGAAGACGTTTTGTGCAGAATTCATTGACTTCTTTTTGAAGGAAGCTTTCTGATGCATTTGCTGACGTCATCCTCGAAGACGTTTTGTGCAGAATTCATTGACTTCTTTTTGAAGGAAGCTTTCTGGTGCATTTGCTGACTTCATCCCAGAGAAAGTTTTGTGCAGAATTCATTGACTTCTTTCTGAAGGAAGCTTTGTGCAGAATTCATTGACTTCTTTCTGAAGGAAGCTTTCTGATGCATTTGCTGACTTCATCTCAGAGGAAGCTTTGTGCAGAATTCATTGACTTCTTTCTGAAGGAAGCTTTCTGATGCATTTGCTGACTTCATCTCAGAGGAAGCTTTGTGCAGAATTCATTGACTTCTTTCTGAAGGAAGCTTTCTGTTGCATTTGCTGACTTCATCTCAGAGGAAGCTTTGTGCAGAATTCGTTGGCTTCTTTCTGAAGGAAGCTTTCTGATGCATTTGCTGACTTCATCTCAGAGGAAGCTTTGTGCAGAATTCATTGACTTCTTTCTGAAGGAAGCTTTCTGATGCATTTGCTGACTTCATCTCAGAGGAAGCTTTGTGCAGAATTCATTGACTTCTTTCTGAAGGAAGCTTTCTAATGCATTTGCTGACTTCATCTCGGAGGAAGCTTTGTGCAGAATTCATTGACTTCTTTCTGAAGGAAGCTTTCTGATGCATTTGCTGACTTCATCTCAAAGGAAGCTTTGTGCAGAATTCGTTGACTTCTTTCTAAAAGAAACTCTCTGAAGGATTCACTGACTTCTTTCCGAAGGGAGATTTCTGAAGGATTCACAGTGGGTCTAATGGAGATTGTTTTTCAATGTCCGTGTGACGTCATACACAGTGGGTCTAATGGAGATTGTTTTTCAATGTCCATGTGACGTTATACACAGTGGGTCTAATGGAGATTGTTTTTCAATGTCCGTGTGACATCATACACAGTGGTTAATGGAGATTGTTTTCATGTCCATGTGAGTATACACAGTGTGTCTATGGAGATTGTTTTTCAATGTCCATGTGGCGTCATACACAGTGGGTCTAATGGAGATTGTTTTTCAATGTCCATGTGACGTCATACACAGTGTGTCTAATGGAGATTGTTTTTCAATGTCCATGTGACGTCATACACAGTGGGTCTAATGGAGATTGTTTTTCAATGTCCGTGTGACGTTATGCACAGTGGGTCTGATGGAGATTGTTTTTCAATGTCCATGTGAATTATACTCAGTGGGTCTAATGGAGATTGTTTTTCAATGTCCATGTGACGTCATACACAGTGGGTCTGATGGAGACTGTTTTTCAATGTCCATGTGACGTCATACACAGTGGGTCTAATGGAGATGTTTTTCAATGTCCATGTGACGTCATACACAGTGGGTCTAATGGAGATTGTTTTTCAATGTCCATGTAACACTATACACAGTGGGTCTAATGGAGATTGTTTTTCAATGTCCATGTGACGTCATACACAGTGGGTCTGATGGAGATTGCTTTTCAATGTCCATGTGAATTATACTCAGTGGGTCTAATGGAGATTGTTTTTCAATGTCCATGTGACACTATACACAGTGGGTCTAATGGAGGTTGTTTTTCAATGTCCATGTGACATCATACACAGTGGGTCTGATGGAGACTGTTTTTCAATGTCCATGTGACGCCATACACAGTGGGTCTAATGGAGATTGATTTTATATGCCCATGTGAATTATACACAGTGGGCCTATTGGAGATTGATTTTCAACGTCCATGTGAATTATACACAGTGGGCCTATTGGAGATTGATTTTCAACGTCCATGTGAATTATACACAGTGGGCCTATTGGAGATTGATTTTCAATGTCCATGTCAAGCTATACACCTGGCACTGTCGCGCGGATAGCGTTCTCAACTATTCTGGATATTCTATGGTATTTCATGGACATATTGATGGCATGCTCTTCCATTTCTTTCCTTTGTTGTTCTCTCTCTCTCTCTCTCTCTCTCTCTCTCTCTCTCTCTCTCTCTCTCTCTCTGTCTCTCTCTCTCTCTCTCTCCCCTCTCTTTCTCTCTCTTCTCTCTCTCTCTCTCTCTCTCTCTCTCTCTCTCTCTCTCTCTCTGTGCTTCCGTGTATGTGTTTGTTTGTTTGTTTGTTTTGCTGTTTTTATTTTCCTTCGTGGAATGTGTGTTGACATTAACATCTCCAGTCTGTTTTAGTCTTATTTAATTTTTACCACACTTTCGTCAGATGAGTACTCATTTTTCCTTACTTTCATCTTGGGTTTTTCTTCTTTCAATTTTTTTCCCCAGAAAATAAAAAGAGAACTTCATCCCTTTTCACATCACATACCAGCCATGGCTGATCGCACATGCCTCCCACGATCCGGTTTGGTGCAGATGTTCGTCTTCTTCATCATCTTCGTTGGCGTCCTTCTCTTGGGGATCTATAGCCAAAGGTTAGGGAGACGTCTGGGCGTTCATCCTCCCCAACAGCACAGCGTGAAATCTTCAGCAGATGCCTGGCTTGGTATCAACAAATCAAGCACTACCTCGAGCAAAGTCGAAAGCTTAGGCTCTGCTTCCCACGGTGCAAATAGACCGCCTGCAAACGCCAATAAAGCGCCTACAAAATACGTCAAACCTCAGGAACCCCTTCGCAGCAGCGCGGAGACAAGCAAAGCGACACGGATGATGGAGACCCTACAATTGTTTCGAGACTTGTACGCACAGGAAGCGTGGCCCGAGATCTCGCGAGAAGGCGGCATGACGCCTGATCAGGTGATCGTTCTGTGTGATATGCTGTGTTTGGAGCCGTGTGTGTGTGTTCAGTCATTAAATATGTGTGTGTGTGTGTGTGTGTGTGTGTGTGTGTGTGTGTGTGTGTGTGTGTGTGTGTGTGTGTGAACTTTTTTTCAGAATTACGTTCATGGGAAGCAAACGAATACAGCTCATTCACATTTTGCTTTCAGTTGTATCGGATGTGTAAGCATGGCTTTAAAAAATTGATTTTGATAAGACCATCTACATGTCAACTGTATTCAAAACAAATTACATAGGCATCCTCTGTGTTGCAAAATACAGACAAATCATTCCATGTCTGGTTTTACGGAATCCGGACTTTCAGAGATTGTCCCTGGCAATAATGTTGTCATTCTTGGCTATTGTATTATTCGCAAAAGCCTGTACTTCTCAGATCTACACGTTTACTAGTTTACATTCATAAACTGGTAAATATGCATCGTATACAACACCTTGATGATATTCAAATTGAGACTGTTTGGCTAAAAATTAGTCTGAACTGAACTAGGCCTATTCGAGTACGCATTACTCACGGCAAGCCCCTCTGAAAATTTTGAATGGATGTACACGTTCACTGCCATGATCGATGCAGCATCTTTTGTTGCTGTTACAATTTTACTGCTTGGTGGCTTTGACATAAATCTTGTGAAACCTCATTACACATATACAGGTATGTTTTCCTCCTGCAACTTATCTCAGATTATTGACACCACTACCCGTAGGACCCCAAGATTAATCGACTATGTTTACGTCACTGACTCACAAAAAAAACAAAAAAAAAAAAACCACAAAAAAAACATCGTCGTACGAAAATGCTCCCGTCAATGGACACAGTGATCATTTTCCAGCACGTCCCACATGAGCTAAAAAAGAAGAAAAAAAAGAAAGAAAACAGGGAATTAAAATCACCAAAAGAGGTTGCGAATGTTTGACCTACCAGTCTTCTGCGACATTTCAGATAGATAGTTTTCTTGCTGATCTCTTCCGCTCCCCAGTTTACAATGTCTACAGTGACATTGATCCAGAAGAAGCACCAGAGCAGTAACTAGAAACGTTTAATACTGTTTATGTTAGATATTCTCCATACAAAACACGTAGAGTTACACACTCCTCAACCTACATGGATGACTGAGGAAGTACACGCTGCAAGATTCCTTCCTGAATATCTTTTCAAGATAGGAAGTCAAATGAATTACGGAAAAAAGCGAAATAAGTTTAATTCACTCAATTCATCTGCACAAAAGAACTATTACCAGGGCCTTGTTTCTTCTAAACAAAACTGAAAATCAATATGGAAATATAAAAATGGCGTATGAGTGATGCCACGCCAAATGAATTCAGTAAGTATGTCATAAATGTGGCAGAATGTACCACAGAACTAAATCATCCTTCACTAAATTATCTTTTAAAAAAAATGACAATGTTCTGCAATTCCAAGAATATTTATTCCCAAATTTCTCAGTACCTTAATGTCCGTAACTGATGTTTACTGTTCCTTGTGTCATTTGGAGGAGAGAGGAAATCGTTGATTTGATGGAAATGATGGTAAACTTATGAAACTTTCAACTTCAGTCATATCTAAAACACTTTAATAGATCTTCAAATTGTGTCTTGAAAAATGTCAATTTCGAACACAGTTCAGAGTTACAAAGTCATGCCCTTCTCCAAGTCTGGGAACAATTTAAAATCAACCGATTAAAGACCAGTATATATTTCAACAGTTATATCCAATTCCATAAAAAAATATACATAAATTAATACATTGACGATCATCTCGAGCCCTATAAACTAGTCAGTGATGGTCAGTCTGGTTTCAGGAAAATGAATCATGGCATACTGCTCTTACAAAGTAGAAGACTACTGGCATATGAACAGTCGTTAATATAAATGTTCGATGTATTGCTTGCTGGTTTTGCAAAGGCTTTTGATGTCACGTTATTTCGTAAAACAATGACTGTGTGGCGTGACAGGGAATACAATACAATTAATTCCATCATTCCTAGACAGTCGTCAGCAATTTCTTTTTCTGTTTTAATTCTTCGACATCAAATATATTACCTGTCAGATATAGAGTAGCCCAGGGTTCAGTTTTAGGTCTTCTCCTGTTTTTGTTTATCTATGCTATCGATCTCATTCTCTATATTGAAATATCTCGCAAACTCTCATGTGATGACATCACGATTCATACAAGGACCTCTAACCTTAATCATGTGTATGCATCATTACAGAAGTCTGCTGACATTTTACGTGAATAGTGCAGTGTGATACATATGCTACTAAACCCCAGTAAGACTTAAATGATGCTCAAAACAACCCGTCAAATACAGCAAAATATAAAACCGTTTTCTTCCGTTTCTTTTTTTCTTTTTGTTGTTGTTGTTGTTGTTGTTGTTGTTGTTGTTGTTTCAATTGTGTGTATTCTTTTACAAACAAACCAACAACAAAAAAGAAAGAAAAAAGAAAACCCCAGAGAATTTCTGGTCTGTTTTGAAGAGTGATACTCCGCGAAAGTCCAAAGCATGTGACCTATAACCAGGGAAAAGAGAATGCTATCAAACAAGGCAGATTAATACCAAAGGCCTGTGCCTTTCAGTGCTTTTCTTCAGCCACAGATTTACCTTGATAAACATACTGTTCCCCCTCGACATCCCCAGACGTGCAACCTGGCGTGCACCTAGTGCCAAGACCTTTAACCTTATCGACGTCATCCTCGTTTCCTAGAGGCTCAGGTCTATCATTAGCCGATAAGGAATAGCTGTTGGTGTAGGCATCAGCAACCAGGCTTACATTGCATAGCAGTGGTGGCAGTTAGACCAAAACAAAGTTAAACAAACAATCATAGGACAAATATGACGTCTTCAACAGCCACCCCATGCAGCATACGGTCATAAGACAGTGATGACGTCTTTAACATCATTCCTACATGCTACTGTTATAAGAGAATGATGACGTCTTAGACATTACCCCTATCATCTATTGTCACAACATAAGAAGGACATCTTCAACAACATTTCTACAACCTAGTGTCATAGGACAATGATGACGTCATTAACGGCCGCCCCTACAACCCACCATCATAAAACAATGATGACGTCTTTCAGAGCATTCCTATGACGTATTGCAAAAGGACAGTGACGCTCTCCGTGAAAGGCACTCTTACAACCCACAGTTATACAACAACGATGACTCTATACCATATATCAACGAGACGACGGAAGAAAATGGATCCTTCCCATAACCGTACGATAGTTAACCCACGCAGGAATGATTCTTTTTTGTTTTTTTTACAGGTGTCATACACAGTTCACTACATCTGGTGCGGCAAGAACCGGGAGTTCCAGTTCCAGCATTACCTGGGCATTCTCAGCGTCATCCGTCTGCTGCAGCCTCTCACCATTGTGTTCCACTACTCCGACCTGCCCGTGCCTGATCGACTCTGGTACCATGTCTGGTTCTGGGTCAGTGCCCTGTAGTGTGTCTCCACAGGCTGACACGTGCGTGAGAGAGAGAGAGAGAGAGAGAGAGAGAGAGAGAGAGAGAGAGAGAGAGAGAGAGAGAGAGAGAGAGATGGTACCTAGTTTGTGCAGGATCATAACTGTCAAGCTTTAAAGGTCAGCAAGAATGCTTTTCAGAAACAACTTTTTTAAAAAGTTTTTTTTGCCTTGCTTACACGTACATAAAATGATTAATTGATTCACTGATTCATTCCTTCATTCACTCTTTCATTGATTGATTGACTGATTGATTATTTGATTGATTGGTTGGTTGGTCGGTTGATTGATTAATTGACTGACTGACTGACTGACTGACTGATTGACTGATTGATTGATTGGTTGGTTGGTTGGTTGGTTGGTTGGTTGGTCGGTTGCTTAACTGACTGACTGACTGACTGATTAACTGACTATGATTGATTGATTGATGGGTTGGTTGGTTGACTGGTTGGTTGACTGGTTGGTTGGTTGGTTGGTTGGTTGGTTGGTTGGTTGGTTTGATGCTCGATTACCGAAAGGAAGAAAATAAGAAAGGTAGACCTACGAAAAGAAACAGACACACACCATGGTAGAATGACGCACGATTTCTTATCATCCTTGCAGGAACTCAAACAGTCCCTCGCCAGTCTAGAACTAAAACCTCTTGCAGCCAACCACAAAAACTGCGATACCAAACAGCTGACAGCTACAGCTCTGGACTTGCTCTCCCAAGATGGCGGACTGTATATCGCCCAGAACGTGATTCTGACGAGATTTCCCAAGGACATCACACGTCAGTCCTTCTGGTACAGTATGGCGGGAGGTTCTCTTGGAATTCTTTTCTCTCTCCGTGGTTTCAGTGGTGGGACACGACAGGAATACATGAAACGTATACAGGCCAAGGAGAGAGACTGTGCTTCGGTGGATAATTATAATAAGCTGGGAGCTGGGAGTAGTCCCCCTTGCCTTCTGCTGCCCAACAAAGTCTATCCTAAAGATATTGTGGCGACCAAAACTCCTTTCGCAGAGCTGGCGCGCTGGCTTCACTATGGGAAACGAAAGGTAACCAAATACATACATTGCTTTTTTATCACCTGTATATTTTCTAATTAAATAAACACTTTAGATCAAGAAGCAGAAAATAATGGAGGAAAACAGTGATGCAAACATGCACACTTTCGAGATTTTGAAAATATGGTGTTGGCAAGTACATACACACACACACACACACACACACACACACACACACACACACACACACATTTTCGTTATCACATACACATACTTCATGTTAAAAACATCAATGTTATTAAATTTGCTGTGTCCAGTGTATCAAATTTTGCTCTCTCTCTCTCTCTCTCTCTCTCTCTCTCTCTCTCTCTCTCCTCTCTCTCTCTCTCTGCCTCAGAAAGTATGCCAACAAAAGAATCAGTCAGTGGAATGAATGACCACACGTCCTGACTGCAGGTTTTGGAAGCACAACAATCGTCGACTTCCTCCATCCCTCGAATTGCTCACGTGACCTGGTTGCGAAATCCCAAGAGCGGAAACCCTCCGTTCTACTTCTTCCACTTCCTAAGCGTCCTGAGTGCGTTGCACGTGGCCGGATTACGTCACGTCTACGTCTACGGGGACGCCAAACCACAGGGGCAGTGGTGGGACAGGCTGAAGAGGGAGAACGTGACCTTTGTCCCCATCCAGGCCGTCAGTCACGTGTTCCAGCAAAGCGTCAACATACCGGCTCACAGGAGTGACGTCATCAGGTCTGTTGAGAAAAAAAAGAAAAGAAAAAAAAAATGACACTGTGACTTGTTTGAGAGGTGTTCGCGTATTAGCTGGTTACTAGCTAGCTTAATTTTGTTTTTATTTATTTATTTATTTATTTATTTATATAGGTTTATTTGTTTGTTTATTTAAATATATTTATTTACTAGTTTATTCATTCATTTATGTGTTCACTTACTTATGAATTTGTTTATTCATTTACTTATCTATTTATCTGTTCATTTACTAGTTTATTTATTTGTTTGTTTACGTACTCACTATTCATTTATTTATCTATTTAATTATTCACTTATGTTTTTAGATTTGCTTATTCATTTTTCTCTTTATTCATTTATTTACATTTATTTACTTATCTATGTATTTGTTTGTTTATTCATTTATCTATCATTCATTTTTTTTTATTCAATCGAATCATCTTTACTGTTATATCCTTTTTGTCATCCTATTTGAATCGGTCCCACACTATCCATCCCCCCCCCCCTTCCCCCAACACAGATCCACACCCAGGTTTGCCCCCACACCGCCATGACGCCAACAGTCCGCAGGGTGCAAACAATATCAAGACGCCATCGGGCAACTCACCAGAGTAGACACAGCGCTGTGTCTGGGTCACTCTAGAACTCCTTTCTTATTCAGTAGACACAGCGCTGTGTCTGGATCACTCTAGAACTCCTTACTTATTCAGTAGACACAGCGCTGTGTCTGGGCACTCTAGAACTCCTTTCTTATTCAGTAGACACAGCACCGTGTCTGGGTCACTCTAGAACTCCTTTCTTATTCAGTAGACACAGCACCGTGTCTGGGTCACTTTAGAGCTCCTTTCTTATTCAGTAGACACAGCGCTGTGTCTGGGTCACACTAGAACTCTTTTCTTATTCAGTAGACACTGCACTTTGTCTGGGTCACTCTAGAACTTTAGAACTCCTTTCTTATTCAGTAGACACAGCGCTGTGTCTGGGTCACTCTAGAACTTTAGAACTCCTTTCATATTCAGTAGACACAGCACTGTGTCTGGGTCACTCTAGAACTTCCTTATTCAGTAGACACAGCGCTGTGTCTGGGTCACTCTAGAACTCCTTTCTTATTCAGTAGATACAGCGCTGTGTCTGGGTCACTCTAGAACTCCTTTCTTATTCAGTAGACACAGCGCTATGTCTGGGTCACTCTAGAACTCCTTTCTTATTCAGTAGACACAGCGCTGTGTCTGGGTCACTCTAGAACTCCTTTCTTATTCAGTAGACACAGCACTGTGTCTGGGTCACTCTAGAACTACTTTCATATACAGTAGACACAGCACCGTGTCTGGGTCACTCTAGAACTTTAGAACTCCTTTCTTATTCAGTAGACACAGCGCTGTGTCTGGGTCACTCTAGAACTCCTTCCTTATTCAGTAGACACAGCGCTGTGTCTGGGTCACTCTAGAACTCCTTTCTTATTCAGTAGACACAGCACTGTGTCTGGGTCACTCTAGAACTTTAGAACTCCTTTCTTATTCAGTAGACACAGCGCTGTGTCTGGGTCACTATAGAACTCCTTTCTTATTCAGTAGACACAGCGCTGTGTCTGGGTCACTCTAGAACTTTAGAACTCCTTTCATATTCAGTAGGCACAGCACTGTGTCTGGGTCACTCTAGAACTTTCTTATTCAATAGACACTGCACTGTGTCTGGGTCACTCTAGAACTTCTTTCTTTTTCAGTAGACACGGCGCTGTGTCTGGGTCACTCTAGAACTCCTTTCTTATTCAGTAGACACTGCACTGTGTCTGGGTCACTCTAGAACTCCTTTCTTATTCAGTAGACACAGCACCGTGTCTGGGTCACTCTAGAACTCCTTTCTTATTCAGTAGACACAGTACTGCGTCTGGGTCACTTTAGAGCTCCTTTCTTATTCAGTAGACACAGCGCTGTGTCTGGGTCACTCTAGAACTCTTTTCTTATTCAGTAGACACTGCACTGTGTCTGGGTCACTCTAGAACTTTAGAACTCCTTTCTTATTCAACGTGTGTAGGACACCACCTACTGAGCCTCCTTCTGAATGTAATCATTGCGTAGTTGCGTGTGAGCATCTGCCCCCACCCCCACCCCCTCCCCATTCCAGAGATCACCATACGGCCTTACCAATTAATTTGCTAATAGTGACGACTTTAATACCTGCCTACAAAGAGTTCCCAGCTTACAAAGATAGATAATCGAAACTATCACTGCCAGAGCAGACCTTGAGAGCCACCAAATTTGAGATTTCATTCATTTATGATAATACTGATAATAATAATGGTAATAATCAAGATGACAATTATAACGATGATACTGTGTAGTTCCATTTTGTTCACAGACTACGTGACAGGGCTGTACTCTACGCTTCCTTTCACTTTTTTTAATTAGCCTTGCATCAAATAGGCCGGAGAGATACAGGCACCTGCAGCGTTTTTTCTATGCCTTGGTATTTAATGGCACAATGCATAAACTGACCGATATTTTGTACAGTTATTACGTCCATATATTTTTTGAAATGATCAAATAACCCATAATTAATTTTGGTTTGAGCAATGGTAATTAATGAAGTCGATATTCTTTTTTTTTTTTTCTTTTTTTTTTTTTTTTTTTGCTTTCCTTTTTTCTTTTTTGTGGCATCAGTAATCGGATCAATGGAGCATCTGGAGCGGTGATTTTTCTTTCTTTCTTTTCGTTCTTCTTCTTTCTTTCTTTTTTCTTCACCTTTTTCCCCATCAGCCCGAAATCCACCTCTTCGTTGTCTGGCGCTTCACACGCCTGCAGTGTTGGTTAGCATATATCACCTGCAGTGTTGGTCCGGAATATATCACCTGCAGTGTTGGTCAGAATATATCACCTGCGGAGTTGGTCCAGAATATAATTATCACCTGCAGTGTTGGTCAGAATATATCACCTGCAGTGTTGGTCAGAATATATCACCTGCAGTGTTGGTCCAGAATATATCACCTGCAGTGTTGGTCAGAATATATCACCTGCGGAGTTGGTCCAGAATATAATTATCACCTGCAGTGTTGGTCAGAATATATCACCTGCAGTGTTGGTCAGAATATATCACCTGCAGTGTAGGTCAGAACATATCACCTGCAGTGTTGGTCCAGAATATATCACCTGCAGTGTTGGTCAGAATATATCACCTGCAGTGTTGGTCAGAACATATCACCTGCAGTGTTGGTCCAGAATACATCACCTGCAGTGTTGGTCCAAAATATATCACCTGCAGTGTTGGTCAGAATATATCTGCAAAAACCTCCAAGACGAATCCCTACAGTGAATGAAACTCCAAAGTGTTGCTCCAGCCTTCCCGCTGACCAAAATGTACATTCACGTGTTTATTTGCTCGCTGTTGTTCTCATCCTCGATGTTGAGACGATGACAGCAAGGGAAACAACCACAGTCGCATCTGCCCTGTGGGGCGAACAGCAAAGGTCTGGCACCATCTGGATCTTCCCAGCTGTACACCCCTGCCTGGTTCTTGCCCTCCCTAGCACATGCCCATTTCCTTCAGATCCCTTGTGTCCTTACCAAGATCTTTGGAGAGCGTTCCTCTCTCTGGTCAAATGCTCCTTGCATGGAACAAGCCTCCTTTCTGTCTGTGCAAATCTCTCTTACCCTTCAAGTCATCTTTCAAGACTTGACTTATTCATAGACTGATTTCTTTTTCATGCCTTTTAAGGTGTGTGTGTGTGGTGTGTGTGTGTGTGTGTGTGTGTGTGTGTGTGTCTGCGTCCGTGTGCTAAGAACTTTGTGAGCATTTAGATAGTCTATAGCATAAAAGCCGAAACATCCGTCATTAATAATGCTTTTATCACTGGTATTATCATTATTACTATTGGCATAAATGTAATCATTCTGATTATTTTCAAAATTCAACATCAACTACTACTGCTGCAGCTACTACTTTTCACTACTCCTGCGATGCAGTTATGAAAACGGAAAATGGAAAATAAATCACACATGAAACGAGAATGCCACTCTGTCAAAACCCCACGTGTTTCGCTCACAAGTGTTTCGATTTGTCCAAAAAGCATCCATTAGCGAAAGAGATGTAATGAATTCTTGCGTCTATAAAGAAACAGAAGAGGGATCCGTGTATATACTGTTGAGTTATGATGAAATATCGTGCAGGACATTAAACACACATCGTCTTAGCACATGGATTTCGCTGCATCAGTCACGTGATCAAACTACGACCAACGTTTTAGTTCATTAAATTTAGAGAAGTCTTTGTGCTTCTCTGTCTGTAAAC
Organism: Conus canariensis; assembly: GCA_033310375.1. Lineage (NCBI taxonomy): Eukaryota > Metazoa > Mollusca > Gastropoda > Neogastropoda > Conidae > Conus > Conus canariensis. Next base: position 82,871,120 of record CM065722.1, on the reverse strand, counting down.
TAAGTTTCAGTTTCATCAAGGAGGTGTCACTTCGTGCAGACTAGTCCATATACGCTAAGTCACATCCACTAAGATTTGAGACCACACTGCGCATGATTGAAGGCTGATGGATGAATGAATTAATGACTAAGATGAGAGAATTGAAGAAGAGGGTCTCGTGGTTACAATTTGGCAGATGTCTGACCTACGCATTAGCCCGAGTGCATGTGCATGTGTGTATGGTGTGTCTGTATGTGTGTCTTAAAACTAAGAATTGCTTATATATGTGCGCGCGCGTTTGTGTGTGTGTGTGTGTGTGTGTGTGGCTGCGCGCGCGCGCGCGCGCGCGTGCGTGCATGCATGCGTATGTGTGTGCGTGCCCATGTGCGTATGTGCCCGTGCGTGCTTGCGTGCGTGCGTGCGTGCGCGCATGCGTGCGTGCGTGCGTGTGTGTGTGCGCGCGTGTGTTGTGTGTCTTGTGTGTGTGTAAGAGAGAGAGAGAGAGAGAGAGAGAGAGAGAAGGAATCTCCTTTAATTTGTCCATTAATCCAGTGGTTAATTCGCTGATTCACGCAGACCGCACCTTCTTCGTGCCTACGGCGGAGTGTACATGGACGTGGATGTGTTCTGGACCAGCCCTCTGCCGGACTCTCTCCTCCGCTACCCCACTGTGGCCTGTCCGGACTGGCCCAGTCGTGGGGAGTGGCCCGCCGCCTTCAACATCGGCGTGCTGATGTCTCAGAGTGACTCCCCCTGGCTGAGTCACTTCCTGGCCACCATGCGGCGCTACATCGATGAGATCTGGTTCTACAACGGTATCATGATGCCCTACAGGGTGTACGAGATGTACCCCGAGTCCTTGCACATCGACCACTATCTGCAGGTGAATTGGCTGACCCACTTAAAAAAAAAAGTCTTTAATAAATGAGGCAGAAAACCGTAAACGGTAAATAATAAACAATCAGGGTTAGTCTTGCTCCCATCATGAAACAAATACAGGCCCACAACTCCAAACGGATGCAGCTTACGATACCGAATGGCCCAGCAGAAATAAAAGACAACACAGAGCACACGGAACAAACAAGGAGGCATCCTCTTGTTCGGTCTGTGTGTTGTGTTTCGTCATTCCTTGTAGGCGATTCATCTCCTTGTTTGTTCAGCGTTGTCATTCCTTGTAGGTGATTCATCTCCTTATTTGTTCTGTGTTGTCATTTCTTGTTGGTGATTGGGTGTCGTAAGCTACCTTCGTTTGGAGTTATGGGCCCGTATTTATTATATGATGGGAGTAAGAGTTACCCTACTTGTTCATTATTAACCACTTTTAGTGTGACATCATCCAGATTAAAAATCAGAGGTCAGTAGAAACGAATGAATGTGTTGTAACAAAAAATAAAAGCAGTTGCAGGGAGGAGAAAGAATAGAGGGAGAATAGTCATGGAATCTGTAGTGTTGGTGAAAACTGAGATGTATGATGCACAGATTCTTTTATATAAACAAAAAAGTTCTAAGACTTACTGACAGCAGACAGGGGAACTGGATAATCACGTGAACACAGTAGAGACCACAGACTGTGGAAAGTTGAATACATCATAGATATGAAGAATCAGACTGTGGCGAAGTTAATAATAATGATATGAGACTATTCACAGATGTGCGAGTTTATACACATATGATATGGAGCATACTACAGACGTGAGAAGTTGAATCACATGTAGAGGCATAATTTACAGACTGTGCGGAAGTTTAATACATCATATGATATGGACTAATCACAGACTTGCGGAAGTTTATACCATATGATAGGGACTAATCACAGACTGCGGAAGTTATCACAATATAGGAGAATATGATGCGGAAGTTTAATACACCATATGATAGGAGACATAACTCACAGACTGAAGTTAATTGAGGGAAGATCGTGAAGAATCACTTATAGGACATATAAGATGCGGGATATATAGGAGTCCAGACTCAATTATCACCAGGAGACTCGCTGCGGGAAGTTTAATACATCTATGATGAGAATATCACTGGGAAGTTATACCATATAAATACTCACAGACTGCGGAAGTTAATACATCAATGATATGGAGACTAACTCACAGACTGCGGGAAGTTTAATACACCATATGATAGGGAGACATAACTCACAGACTGCGGGGAAGTTTAATACATCATATGATAGGGAGACATACTCACAGACTGGGGATGTTTAATACATATTAGGGAGACATGTGTACTTATGGATTTGGCTTCATATTTTTCGATGTGGGCTTTGCAAGCTTTAGATTTGATATGTCCGAATTATCAGTGTTTCGTTTACGATTTAAAGGGGAAGGTGACTGTGGAAAAATGCCTGTGGTGGAGGTCTGCTATGATTTAGTACAGTCGCTCTGTTTTTTTCCCTTGCTTTTGATGAATCACGGCTCAGTTTATTCTATTCAGAATATCATAACAATTACAGTGATTTCAGTTAAACATTACTTTCAGTAAAAGTCATGAAATCTGGCTATACATTTTCACACAGTCTTAAGGATCAGGAGAACTGCTCAGTCTGGAAATGGGATATTTATTGTGCAGGACGTAGGGTGTTGATACGGTTTATGTATGTACTGACACTATTTTACTCTTTCTTTCTTATTTTCAGGTTTGTAAATGTTTTCAAATTTGTAGCATGTTTGTATTTACATTCAGATGACATTATCAGTGACAATAGTACTGTATCTATTCCGATGAATTATCAGTACGATAGTACTGTATTACTTCAGATGCATAATCATGACAATAGTACTGTATTACGTTCAGATGAACATAATCAGTGACATAGTAACTGTAATCTACTTCGATGACATATCAGTGACAATAGTACTGTATCTACGTTCAGATGACAATAATCATGTGACATAGTACTGTATCTACAGTTGATGACATAATCAGTGACAATAGTACTGTATCTACATTCAGATGACATTAATCAGTGACAATAGTACTGTATCTACTTCATGAATTAATCAGTGACATAGTATGTATCTACTTCGATGACATAATCAGTGACTATAGTACTGTATCTACATTCACGATGACATAATCAGTGACAATAGTACTGTATCTACTTCAGATGACATTATCAGTGAATAGTACTGTATCTACATTCGATGACATTAATCAGTGACAATAGTACTGTATCTACATTCAGATGACATATCAGTGACAATAGTACTGTATCTACTTCAGATGACATAATCAGTGACAATAGTACTGTATCTAATCAGATGACATTATCAGACAATAGTACTGATCAATTCAATACATTCAGACAATAGTACTGTATCTACGTTCGATGACATTATCAGTGACAAAGTAGTATCATGCTATCAGTACATTCCGATGACATTATCAGTGACAATAGTACTGTATCTACAGTTCAGATGACATTATCAGTGACAATAGTACTGTATCTACTTTCAGATGACATATCAGTGACATAGTACTGTATCTACGTTCAGATGACATAATTCAGTGACAATAGTACTGTAATCTACGTTCAGATGACATTATCAGTGACAATAGTACTGTATCTACGTTCAGATGACATTATCAGTGACAATAGTACTGTATCTACGATTCAGATGACATAATCAGTGACAATAGTACTGTATCTACGTTTCAGATGACATAACTCAGTGACAATAGTACTGTATCTACGTTCAGTGAACATAATCGTGACAATAGTACTGTATCTACGATTCAGATGACATAATCAGTGACAATAGTACTGTATCTACGTTCAGATGACATAATCAGTGACAATAGTACTGTATCTACGTTCAATGACATAATCAGTGACAATAGTACTGTATCTACGTTCCGATGACATAATCAGTGACATAGTACTGTATCTACGTTCCGATGACATAATCAGTGACATAGTACTGTATCTACGTTCCGATGACATAATCAGTGACATAGTACTGTATCTACGTTCCGATGACATAATCAGTGACAATAGTACTGTATCTACGTTCCGATGACATAATCAGTGACATAGTACTGTATCTACGTTCCGATGACATTAATCAGTGACAATAGTAACTGTATCTACGTTCCGATGACTTTATCAGTGACAATAGTACTGTATCTACGTTCCGATGACATAATCAGTGACAATAGTACTGTATCTACGTTCGATGACATAATCAGTGACAATAGTACTGTATCTACGTTCCGATGACATATCAGTGACAAAGTACTGTATCTACGTTCCGATGACATAATCAGTGACAATAGTACTGTATCTACGTTCCGATGACATAATCAGTGACAATAGTACTGTATCTACGTTCCGATGACATTAATCAGTGACATAGTACTGTATCTACGTTCGATGACATAATCAGTGACATAGTACTGTATCTACGTTCCGATGACATAATCAGTGACAATAGTACTGTATCTACGTTCCGATGACATAATCAGTGACAATAGTACTGTATCTACGTTCCGATGACATAATCAGTGACAATAGTACTGTATCTACGTTCCGATGACATAATCAGTGACAATAGTACTGTATCTACGTTCCGATGACATAATCAGTGACAATAGTACTGTATCTACGTTCGATGACATAATCAGTGACAATAGTACTGTATCTACGTTCCGATGACATAATCAGTGACAATAGTACTGTATCTACGTTCCGATGACATAATCAGTGACATAGTACTGTATCTACGTTCCGATGACATAATCAGTGACATAGTACTGTATCTACGTTCCGATGACATAATCAGTGACATAGTACTGTATCTACGTTCCGATGACATAATCAGTGACATAGTACTGTATCTACGTTCCGATGACATAATCAGTGACAATAGTACTGTATCTACGTTCCGATGACATAATCAGTGACATAGTACTGTATCTACGTTCCGATGACATAATCAGTGACATAGTACTGTATCTACGTTCCGATGACATAATCAGTGACAATAGTACTGTATCTACGTTCCGATGACATAATCAGTGACATAGTACTGTATCTACGTTCCGATGACATAATCAGTGACATAGTACTGTATCACGTTCCGATGACATAATCAGTGACAGTAGTACTGTATCTACGTTCCGATGACATAATCAGTGACAGTAGTACTGTATCTACGTTCCGATGACATAATCAGTGACAGTAGTACTGTATCTACGTTCCGATGACATAATCAGTGACAGTAGTACTGTATCTACGTTCCGATGACATAATCAGTGACATAGTACTGTATCTACGTTCCGATGACATAATCAGTGACATAGTACTGTATCTACGTTCCGATGACATAATCAGTGACAATAGTACTGTATCTACGTTCCGATGACATAATCAGTGACATAGTACTGTATCTACGTTCCGATGACATAATCAGTGAAAATAGTACTGTATCTACGTTCCGATACTATCAGTGACATAGTAGTATCATTCCGTGACATATCGTGACAGTAGTACTGTATCTACGTTCCGATGACATAATCAGTGACATAGTACTGTATCTACGTTCCGATGACATAATCAGTGACAATAGTACTGTATCTACGTTCCGATGACATAATCAGTGACATAGTACTGTATCTACGTTCCGATGACATAATCAGTGACAATAGTACTGTATCTACGTTCCGATGACATAATCAGTGACAATAGTACTGTATCTACGTTCCGATGACATAATCAGTGACAATAGTACTGTATCTACGTTCCGATGACATAATCAGTGACATAGTACTGTATCTACGTTCCGATGACATAATCAGTGACAGTAGTACTGTATCTACGTTCCGATGACATAATCAGTGACAATAGTACTGTATCTACGTTCCGATGACATAATCAGTGACAATAGTACTGTATCTACGTTCCGATGACATAATCAGTGATCATAGTTACTGTATCTACTGTTCCGATGACATAATCAGTGACAATAGTACTGTATCTACGTTCCGATGACATAATCAGTGACAATAGTACTGTATCTACGTTCCGATGACATAATCAGTGACAATAGTACTGTATCTACGTTCCGATGACATAATCAGTGACAATAGTACTGTATCTACGTTCCGATGACATAATCAGTGACATAGTACTGTATCTACGTTCCGATGACATAATCAGTGACAATAGTACTGTATCTACGTTCCGATGACATAATCAGTGACAATAGTACTGTATCTACGTTCCGATGACATAATCAGTGACAATAGTACTGTATCTACGTTCCGATGACATAATCAGTGACATAAGTACTGTATCTACGTTCCGATGACATAATCAGTGACAATAGTACTGTATCTACGTTCCGATGACATAATCAGTGACATAGTACTGTATCTACGTTCCGATGACATAATCAGTGACAATGTACTGTATCTACGTTCCGATGACATAATCAGTGACATAGTACTGTATCTACGTTCGATGACATAATCAGTGACAATAGTACTGTATCTACGTTCCGATGACATAATCAGTGACAATAGTACTGTATCTACGTTCCGATGACATAATCAGTGACAATAGTACTGTATCTACGTTCCGATGACATAATCAGTGACAATAGTACTGTATCTACGTTCCGATGACATAATCAGTGACAATAGTACTGTATCTACGTTCCGATGACATAATCAGTGACAATAGTACTGTATCTACGTTCCGATGACATAATCAGTGACAATAGTACTGTATCTACGTTTCCGATGACATAATCAGTGACAATAGTACTGTATCTACGTTCCGATGACATAATCAGTGACAATAGTACTGTATCTACGTTCGATGACATATCAGTGACATAGTACTGTATCTACGTTCGATGACATAATCAGTGACAATATACTGTATCTACGTTCCGATGACATAATCAGTGACAATAGTACTGTATCTACGTTCCGATGACATAATCAGTGACAATAGTACTGTATCTACGTTCCGATGACATAATCAGTGACAATAGTACTGTATCTACGTTCCGATGACATAATCAGTGACAATAGTACTGTATCTACGTTCGATGACATAATCAGTGACAATAGTACTGTATCTACGTTCCGATGACATAATCAGTGACAAAGTACTGTATCTACGTTCCGATGACATAATCAGTGACAATAGTACTGTATCTACGTTCCGATGACATAATCAGTGACATAGTACTGTATCTACGTTCCGATGACATAATCAGTGACAATAGTAACTGTATCTAACGTTCCGATGACATAATCAGTGACAATAGTACTGTATCTACGTTCCGATGACATAATCAGTGACATAGTACTGTATCTACGTTCCGATGACATAATCAGTGACAATAGTACTGTATCTACGTTCCGATGACATAATCAGTGACAATAGTACTGTATCTACGTTCCGATGACATATCAGTGACAATAGTACTGTATCTACGTTCCGATGACATAATCAGTGACATAGTACTGTATCTACGTTCCGATGACATAATCAGTGACAATAGTACTGTATCTACGTTCCGATGACATAATCAGTGACAATAGTACTGTATCTACGTTCCGATGACATAATCAGTGACAATAGTACTGTATCTACGTTCCGATGACATAATCAGTGACAATAGTACTGTATCTACGTTCCGATGACATAATCAGTGACAATAGTACTGTATCTACGTTCCGATGACATAATCAGTGACATAGTACTGTATCTACGTTCCGATGACATAATCAGTGACAATAGTACTGTATCTACGTTCCGATGACATAATCAGTGACAATAGTACTGTATCTACGTTCCGATGACATAATCAGTGAACATAGTACTGTATCTACGTTCCGATGACATAATCAGTGACAAAGTACTGTATCTACGTTCCGATGACATAATCAGTGACATAGTACTGTATCTACGTTCCGATGACATAATCAGTGACATAGTACTGTATCTACGTTCCGATGACATAATCAGTGACAATAGTACTGTATCTACGTTCCGATGACATAATCAGTGACAATAGTACTGTATCTACGTTCCGATGACATAATCAGTGACATAGTACTGTATCTACGTTCCGATGACATAATCAGTGACATAGTACTGTATCTACGTTCCGATGACATAATCAGTGACAATAGTACTGTATCTACGTTCCGATGACATAATCAGTGACAATAGTACTGTATCTACGTTCCGATGACATAATCAGTGACATAGTACATGTATCTACGTTCCGATGACATAATCAGTGACAATAGTACTGTATCTACGTTCCGATGACATAATCAGTGACATAGTACTGTATCTACGTTCCGATGACATAATCAGTGACAATAGTACTGTATCTACGTTCCGATGACATAATCAGTGACAATAGTACTGTATCTACGTTCCGATGACATAATCAGTGAAACAGTACTGTCTCTACGTTCCGATGACATTATCAGTGACAACGTCGTCTTACGTTCCGATGACATATCAGTGACACAGTACTGTCTCTACGTTCCGATGCATTATCAGTGACAACAGTATGTCTCTACGTTCGATGACATTATCATGCAACAGTACTGTTCTACGTCGATGACATTATCTGACAACATACTGTCTCTGTTCCAGACTTATCATGACAACAGTCTGTTCTACGTTCCGAGACATATCATGACAACGTACTGTTCTACTTCTGACAAATATCATGTGACAACAGTACTGTCTATTCGATACATTATCAGTGACAAAGTACTGTCTCTAGTTCCGATGAATTCAGTACACAGTACTGTCTCTACGTTCGATGACATTATCGTGACACAGTCTGTCTCTACGTTCCGATGACTTATCAGTGACAACAGTAGTCTTACTTCCGATGACATATCAGTGCAACAGTACTGTCTTACTCCGATGAATTATCAGGACACAGTACTGTCTTACGTTCGATGACATTCAGTGAACAGTATGTTCTACGTTCGTAATTTCAGTGACAACAGTACTGTCTTAGTTCGATGACATTATCAGTGACAACGTATGTCTCTACGTTCGATGCATTATCGTGACAACCTGTCTACGTTCCGATACTATCGTGACACGTACTGTCTCTACGTCGATACATTATCATGAAACATACTGCTCTACGTTCGATCATATCTGACAAAGTACTGTTTCGTCCGATAATTATCGTGACAACAGTACTGTCTCTACGTCCGATACTTATCAGTGACAACAGTATGTTTCGTTCGAGCATTATCAGTGACAACAGTACTGTCTTACGTTCGATGACATTATCAGTGACAACAGTACTGTATCTACGTTCCGATGACATTATCAGTGACAACAGTACTGTATCTACGTTCCGATGACATTATCAGTGACAACAGTACTGTATCTACGTTCCGATGACATTATCAGTGACAACAGTACTGTATCTACGTTCCGATGACATTATCAGTGACAACAGTACTGTATCTACGTTCCGATGACATTATCAGTGACAACAGTACTGTATCTACGTTCCGATGACATTATCAGTGACAACAGTACTGTATCTACGTTCCGATGACATTATCAGTGACAACAGTACTGTATCTACGTTCCGATGACATTATCAGTGACAACAGTACTGTATCTACGTTCCGATGACATTATCAGTGACAACAGTACTGTATCTACGTTCCGATGACATTATCAGTGACAACAGTACTGTATCTACGTTCCGATGACATTATCAGTGACAACAGTACTGTATCTACGTTCCGATGACATTATCAGTGACAACAGTACTGTATCTACGTTCCGATGACATTATCAGTGACAACAGTACTGTATCTACGTTCCGATGACATTATCAGTGACAACAGTACTGTATCTACGTTCCGATGACATTATCAGTGACAACAGTACTGTATCTACGTTCCGATGACATTATCAGTGACAACAGTACTGTATCTACGTTCCGATGACATTATCAGTGACAACAGTACTGTATCTACGTTCCGATGACATTATCAGTGACAACAGTACTGTATCTACATTCCGATGACATTATCAGTGACAATAGTACCAAATATTAGTTTTCATTGTTCACATCCCTTCAAAATAATAATAATAATAATAATGAATACTTATATAGCGCCTATTCTCGGCTAGAGACCAAGCTCTAAGCGCTTTACAATCAACACTCGCTTACTCAACGGGCTGCCTACCTGGGTAGTGCCGACTGAAGAGCTGCCAGCTGGCGCTTCATTCAGTCGTTTCCCGTGTCATCCAGTCAGTATCGTTCAATATCGTTCACTCAGTTTCTTTACTTCCTTCATTCTTTCCATTTCTTACGCAGGGTGCATGCTGTGTGTAACGTGTCATCCATACCAACGGCCAAACTGGCCTACTCTTCCGAAAGTTGGTGATGGGATTTTACATGTGTGCAAGATATTATGCGTGCGTTCACACACGGAACCTCGGTTTATAGTCTCATTCGAAGGACTGTATGGGAAATGGAGTCAGAACTAATGTTAACTCCGAGGGAAAAATCCCCCTGTACCGAAACGCCCCGGCGGAGATTCGAACCCGCAACCCCAGGATCACCAAGATTACGAATCAGGCGCTCTACCAACTGAGCTATTCCGGCTCCCAAAAGGGGCTTTGGCCTCAATAAAGAAAACTGCTCTATCTCTCTGTCTCTGTCTCTGTCTCTGTCTCTGTCTCTCTCTCTCTCTCTCTCTCTCCTTCTTCTTCTTCTTCTCTCTCTGTTTGCGTAGTTCATTCGTTGACAAACCATACTAAATTTTTTCCCTGCCAGGTGATCTGCTTCAGGGGAAACTGCCACCCTACATGGCACGATGATTACATCCGGGACATCAATGACCCTCGGCCACCACGTGACTTTGATTGGCGGGAAGGACGCTCCTATCACTTCACGGTCCCCAAACCTCACAAGACTCTGACGTCACCCGATGAGATCCGAAAGAGGCAGGACATATACGCGGAAATGGGCTATCAGATCTTGACCAAATCAGGCTGGGGGTCTTTGATTGGGGAAAACTAATAACAAACAAGTAAGGTAACTCTTGCTCCCATAACGAAGTAAACATTGCTATCAGATCCTGACCAAGTCAGGTTGGGGGTCTCTGATAGGGGAAAGCTAATAACAAACAAGTAAGGTAACTCTTGTTCCCATAATGAAATAAATACACGCCCACAACTCCAAACGAATGCTGCTTCCGACACCGAATCGCCTGGCAGACATGACAGCTTCACACCACAGAGAACAAACAAGGACACGTCTGATGTTTCCTTGTTTGTTGTGTGTGCTACTGTTTCCTTGTGTGTTCTGTGTGCTCTGTGCTGTCAAGTCTGCTAGGTGGTTCCGTGCCGTAAGTAGCATTCGTTGGGAGCTATCGGCGTGTGTTTATTTCATCATGGAAGCAAGAGTTACCTTACATGTTTGTTATTCACTGTTTACTGTTTTTTGCCTCATGTAAGATGTCCTTGTATTGGGAAATGCTGGTAGGAAGTTCAAGTGTTTGCAGATGTTTCTGCCTCTGCTTCTGCAAATGTTTCCATCACTACAGATATCGCCTTTTTCTGCTAGTGGTACCAGTTTCATGCAGATGTTTGTGATCGACTAAAAGAACACTAATGAATAAAGCTGGTTTTTATCACTGTGTGGACAGCATAGAGGATCTCAGATGAAGTTTTCCACAGGCGTGCACGCGTGTTATTTAGACTCAGACTCGTGCAACTGTTAAAAACCCATCAGAGAAATTGTATACACACAAGGATAAGATAACAAACCATAAAATCAAGGCGTGGTAACTTATTTGTATTCATGTTGTTTTGTAACTTAGTGGAAGATGTCATGTTTTGTTTACGTACCTTTAGACAGTCAAACACATATTTTGGCAAATTCAACATGATCAAGATTTGAAGTCAGCAAAGCACTCGTGTTCCCTTTTCAAAGGTACGTGAGCCGAAGTTTGATGAAGGAGAGTGCAAATGAGTAGTATGAATGGAAGCAAGGAACCGTGATCTCAATTCAGTGTTTACAGCGGAATGCTCATAAAGAACATGTTATATATTCTCTGGCATTCCACATTTGAATGACCGGTCTTTTGCTGCCGTGTTGCTGTTACGTCCTTGTCGATTTCCATGTCATCAACTCACAGTCGTAGCCGACGTAATGCTGATCTGTGTTTGGGGTTCTTGCAATTTATCAGGCGTGGTTGCAGGTCATCATTGTCTACACTTTTGTTGTATGACGAAAGCCTTAAAGAGGTTTTATGTGTAGCGTTATGCCACAATCAAAAGTATTCTTCTTGCAAGTTATTTAATACATTAAATTTAAGCCGCTTTATTGCGAAAGGTGCCATAGTTTTCCCTTACATTAAACAATCCACCATCAGATAATACATTTTTCACAATGGTTATCCAAGTATCTTTCCTGTGCCGAATTTTAGAAGATAAGCGATTGATCTTTCTTCGCTTTCATTGTCCTGAATCTTGTTTATCTTGTCTGAAGAAGACCTAGGAGGTCAGAGTGCATCTTGTTTTGTCTTATCATTTGTTTGTCATGTTCATCGGCGAACTCGCTTAAAATTTCTTTCAGCATTTCTCATAGGAGTCACTCCATGACATAATTATCATAAGTTTGCCTCAGCTGAATGTATTGGTTGGGCTGCCGTGATTTGTAAACAAAATGAAATCACCTGACTTACAGAGTTCAGAGAGGCGGGGTATCTGCCTCGTTCCGCCAGAGTGGGCGTTTTCGTTGGTCTGTGTGTGTGTGTCTCTGTGTGTGTGTGTGTGTGTGTGTGTGTGTGTGTGTAGAGAGAGAGAGAGAGAGAGAGAGAGAGAGCATGTGTGGTGTGTGTGTGTGTGGTGTGTGTGTGTGTGTGTGTGTGTGTGTGTGTGCTCACAGTGATCCCCATGCGGAATGTAAGGTGCATATTTTTGTTAATTGATCAGACGTATTGGACATCACAGAATTCCTTTTCACTGGCGTGTGGAATGAAAACTAGACTCTGGCACCATAACTATCGGAGTGACCACTGTGTCACATAACAGCAGCATGGCGTCCATCTTCAGGTCTTTCCCTCGTACACTTCCATCAAATGCGTGTGCATTGGTGTAGTCTGTTTAGTCAGAGACTTCTTCGGCTTGTTAACATTTTCCAGTTTTATAGAAAAGTTCACCCTAAATATGTGTATGGGTCTGCTTTTTCAGTGTAAGTGTCTCTGCGGGAAGAAAAGTAGATATGGTTTTGGACCAGTTTTTGTAAATATGACTTTTGTTTTATTTCTGTTTATAATAACTTATTTCTATTTATAATAACCCTCTGTAGCTTGTAATATTGATGTAACTGAAATTGATGTAATTGTTTTGTGATTTTGAATTTGTCATTGACAAACGCACAACAGCTTCTGCATGTACAAGTGATGAGTTCGAATATTGTTGGCTCGTTGACAAATAGGGAGTTAGTGACATGTACACCATATTTTATGTCACCTATATATATATATATATATATATATATATATATATACAATAAACTATTAAATTCCAAGCATAAGTAACCGAGCACCATTCCAGCAACTTACAGAGCAGCTTAGTGTTGCAAAGACTGCAAGAAATATTCAGTTATAAACAAAGCTTGCTCTTATGTCTCAGATTGAAGAAATAGGGGGAGATAAGCATTCATATCTGCAGTGGTAGATAATTCCGCCTACCTAACAGCATGTGCTTGAGTGGGTGAATGGGGAATAATAAATGCTGAGCCGTCAGCAAGCTTATAGTCTCCAAGGGGGAGATAATCTTCAATGGGGAGGAAATTCACTAACATATAACTCCTGGTCAGATACCGGTATTTCGAAACCTGATTGTTTCTCCTCAGTGACCGCGGAAAGTGGCAACATGACGCCTCTGCCTCTCCGGTTTTAAGAAGAATGCTATCCCAGAAAAAGGCTGGTGTGCAATACCGTAGTATGTTTGTTGAGTTTTCAAAAAACCAACCAAAGGTGCCACCTAAGAAGCAAAAGAAAATCATGAAAGGGCAAAACAAGCTACATTTTCTTGTGAAAAGTAGAAAAAAAAAAAAAAAAAAAAAAACACCTCTTAAGACACAAGTGCTGAGGGCCAGTTCTTGGAATGAAGCCACAAGGGACTAAATTACAATAAACTATTGAATTTCAAGCATAAGTAACCGAGCACCATTCCAGCAACTTACAGAGCAGCGTGGTGTTGTAAAGACTGCAAGAAATATTCAATTATAAGCAAAGCTTGCTCTTATGTCTCAGATTGAAGAAATAGGGGGAGATAAGCATTCATATCTGCAGTGGTAGATAATTCCGCCTAACTAACAGTATGTGCTTGAGTGGGTGAATGGGGAATAATAAATGCTTCTCAAAATGAGCCTTCAGCAAGCTTATAGTCTCCAAGGGGGAGACAATCTTCAATGCGGAGGAAACTCACTAACATATAACTCCTGGTTAGATACCGGTATTTCGAAACCTGATTGTTCCTCCTCAGTGACCGCGGAAAGTGGTAACATGACGCCTCTGCCTCTCCGGTTTTAAGAAGAATGCTATCCCAGAAAAAGGCTGGTGTGCAATACCGTAGTATGTTTGTTGAGTTTTCAAAAAACCAACCAAAGGTGCCACCTACGAAGCAAAAGAAAATCACGAAAGGGCAAAACAAGCTACATTTTCTTGTGAAAAGTAGAATATATATATATATATATATATATATATATATATATATATATAATATATAAAACATAACCTCTCAAGACACAAGTTTATTGTAATTTAGTCCCTTGTGGATTCATTCCAAGAACTGGCCCTCACATTTGTGTCTTTCTTGTGCAGTTCTTGCAGCATCCCTTTCGGGGAAAGTGACATTGTGCAAGAATTTTAGTAGCTCTTGAAAATCTTTGAAATAAAAAAAATGTGGCATCGAACAAAGAGCTGATCCATATTGGAAATTCACAAGGTAGCCTACTAGGTTCGGTAATACTTTCATCATATCTGCAAATACTCAATCTGCAAAAAATTAGCTCAAAAAGTGTTCCCCGTGAATTGAATCATTCTGCAAGGTATAAAATTCAAAATAAAATACAAAAACATCTATCAGGTATGGAAATGAACGATCCTACTTTTGCTGAAAAATGGTGTTCTTACATGTACATCATAGCAAATGTAGAGTAACCCACGATACATACATATTGGCATATGCATGTATGTATGTGTACCCTTTAGGCCAACCCACCAAGTGCTTACAACGATTCTATAGTCTGTTCCTGCAGTTTCAACATTATAATGAAAAAACGTGAGAGCTGAAATAAGAGATGAAGGTGGTGTTGCTGTACCACAGAATGTTCGGCGGTCTAGTGACTGGTTTCATCTGGCGCTGAAGAGTTAAGGAAAGGGGTTTGATCTCTCTCTCTCTCTCTCTCTCTCTCTCTCTCTCTCTCTCTCTCTCTCTCTCTCTCTCTTACACTTTTCTTGTTTTTCGCTCTTCCCACAGTAGAGTCTGCAAGTTCGTTTTAAAACTTTGACATTCAGTTTTGCTGTTATGTCTTTGTATAAATGCATGTATAATAATATCGGTTGATTATGCAGAAATAGAAATGCTCGTTTAAAATTGCGAGCTGCAGAGTTGTATTTCCAGCCACAGAATGTAGATGTAGCTGAAGTGACAAAACTATTAGAAAGGAGATTTTTTTAATTATTATTTCACACACCTTGCCATATAGATAAGTTTCTAAAATTGTTGAGTTGGCAAAAATTAAATGGCACGTGCACGCGTTGGCGTGTGTGTGTGTGTGTGTGTGTGTGTGTGTGTGTGTGTGTGTGTGTGTGTGTGTGTGGTATGCGTGCGTTGGTGCGTGCGATCAATATAACAGGCAATTTTTGTCATTAATCATTTGTAATCTACAATTCCAGCAAGTTCCGTGTAGTCCTCATTCTGGAATTTTTTTTTTTTTTTTTTTTTTGTCATTAGACTGGTAATTGTCAGCAGCGTCAAGTGCATCCCTGCATTCGATTGATGCATTCTTTCTCCATTTTTTTTCTTCTTTTTTTGAAGACAGAAGAAGTTGCAGATCAAGTGTGACCTTTCGCGTCGCTGACTGCACACATTTGGGTCCAAATGGTCACATCAGCCAAAGGTATGGATCCGTTTCCTTCCTGCCTGGATCATACTGCCAAACAACCTGATGACAGCAGGCTGAGCAGATGACAGGAGCTGGTCTGAGACTGCCATCATCATCATGTCAGATGTTAACAAAGATGATGAAAGCTATGTCAAATGTCAGCAAATACTACTAAAGTCATGTCAGACATTGACAAAGTCGCTGAAGTCATGTTAGCCGTTGACAAAGAGGACTTAAGTCATGTCAGACGTCAACAAGGATGACTAATGTCATGACAGCTGTTAACAAAGAGGACTAAAATCAGTGTCAGATGTTAACAAAGATGGCTAAAGTCGTGTCAGATGTCAAGAAATATGACTAAAGTCATGTCAGATGTTAACAAAGAGACTAAAGTCATGTCAGATGTTAACAAAGATGACTAGAGTAAAATCGTGCCAGATGTCAAGAAACATTATTGAAATCATGTCATATATCAACAAAGATGACACAAGTCAGGTCAGACGTGAACAAAGATGACTAAAGCCGACGTTGACAAAAGGCTGAAGTCAAGCATCGTTGAACTGATATGCTAGAGTTCTCCTGAGGATTATCTTTATCGATGAGGGGAACGAAAAGCGGGAATCACCAAAGATGACACATGCAGTACGCACCATAGACAGCGATGCACTGATGTACTTCACATTCGCCTGGTTTTCAGTGTTCACTACAAGGCACTCCTGGCCTCCACGTGGTCCTGCAGATCCTTTGCCCGCTGTTGGGAGTGGGATTTCCACCTACATGACCGAAGTGAAGCCCGCATTCCACTGTTTCCTCTCGGTCGGTTCTGTGGCGGACTGCGAGGTCTTGCAGACAGATCCTGAAACCAGCCCATGATTCAGATCAGCAGCACAGTGCCACGCTACGGAGGAACAGATTGGTCCTAGGGCCACGTTCAGTTGAACAGATTCGTCCTCCAGCCATGTTCAGTTGAACAGATTCGTCCTCGAGCCACGTTCAGTTGAACAGATTCGTCCTCCAGCCACGTTCAGTTGAACAGATTCGTTCTCGAGCCAAGTTCAGTTGAACAGATTCGTCCTTGAGCCACGTTCAGTTGAATAGATTCGTCCTCCAGCCATGTTCAGTTGAACAGATTCGTCCTCCAGCCACGTTCAGTTGAACAGATTCGTCCTTGAGCCACGTTCAGTTGAACAGATTCGTCCTCCAGCCACGTTCAGTTGAACAGATTCGTCCTCCAGCCACGTTCAGTTGAACAGATTCGTCCTCCAGCCACGTTCAGTTGAACAGATTCGTCCTCCAGCCACGTTCAGTTGAACAGATTCGTCCCCGAGCCACATTCAGTTCAACAGATTCGTCCTAGGACAACGTTGAGTTGAACAGATTCATCCTCCAGCCACATTCAGTTGAACAGATTTGTCGTGGAGCCACGTTGAGTTGAACAGATTCGTCTTTGAGCCACGTTGAGTTGAACAGATTCGTCCTAGGGCCACGTTCAGTTGAACAGATTCGTCGTGGAGCCATGTCCAGGCTTCCCACCAGGTTGAATCCAAATCGGTTTCATAGTTTCTGGTGCCATCTTGCCGACAGTCAGAGAGACGTGTGTGGTGTGCCATCTTGCCGACAGTCAGAGAGACGTGTGTGGGGTGCCATCTTGCCGACAGTCAGAGAGACGTGTGTGGTGTGCCATCTTGCCGACAGTCAGAGAGACGTGTGTGGGGTGCCATCTTGCCGACAGTCAGAGAGACGTGTGTGGTGTGCCATCTTGCCGACAGTCAGAGAGACGTGTGTGGGGTGCCATCTTGTCGACAGTCAGAGAGACGTGTGTGGACCCCTACGCTAACTGCACCACCCTATCCTTACAGCGGCCCCTAAACAGAGCATTTTCCCTTTATTTTCGGCACTTTTATCGATTAATGACAAACATGTGTGTTGTAATTAATGCACTGAAAACGGAGTCCACCGCAAGGGAAGGATATTTTACAAGAAAATAGACTGTTTTGTAAAGAAAAGCAGTAATGCATCCTAGCCCACCTGGTGAATGATTGCATACCATTGTGAGGTCTGCTTTACGCGTGTTCAGTGAGAATCTGAGCAGTGTATCTGTCCGCACCATCTCTGGTCTTTATGAGAGAGAGAGAGAGAGAGGAGAGAGAGAGGAGAGAGAGAGAGAGAGAGAGAGAGAGAGAAGTTGGTAATAAACAGTATCTTTCAGTGTGTGGAAATTTTGCTGAAGGCACGCGCTAGCTGGAACGCGGTGTGATGGACAACACGTGCCATGCGCCCAGCTTTGGGAAAGAATGAGTAGGGTACAGCCTCAAGGAAAGGAGGAGTAGGGTACAGCCTCAAGGAAAGAAGGAGTAGGGTACAGCCTCAAGGAAAGAAGGAGTAGGGTACAGCCTCAAGGAAAGAAGGAGTAGGGTACAGCCTCAAGGAAAGGAGTAGGGTACAGCCTCAAGGAAAGGAGTAGGGTACAGCCTCAAGGAAAGGAGTAGGGTACAGCCTCAAGGAAAGAAGGAGTAGGGTACAGCCTCAAGGAAAGAAGGAGTAGGGTACAGCCTCAAGGAAAGAAGGAGTAGGGTACAGCCTCAAGGAAAGGAGTAGGGTACAGCCTCAAGGAAAGGAGGAGTAGGGTACAGCCTCAAGGAAAGGAGTAGGGTACAGCCTCAAGGAAAGGAGTAGGGTACAGCCTCAAGGAAAGGAGTAGGGTACAGCCTCAAGGAAAGAAGGAGTACGGTACAGCCTCAAGGAAAGGAGGAGTAGGGTACAGCCTCAAGGAAAGAAGGAGTAGGGTACAGCCTCAAGGAAAGAAGGAGTAGGGTACAGCCTCAAGGAAAGGAGGAGTAGGGTACAGCCTCAAGGAAAGGAGTAGGGTACAGCCTCAAGGAAAGGAGTAGGGTACAGCCTCAAGGAAAGGAGTAGGGTACAGCCTCAAGGAAAGAAGGAGTAGGGTACAGCCTCAAGGAAAGAAGGAGTAGGGTACAGCCTCAAGGAAAGGAGTAGGGTACAGCCTCAAGGAAAGAAGGAGTAGGGTACAGCCTCAAGGAAAGGAGTAGGGTACAGCCTCAAGGAAAGAAGGAGTAGGGTACAGCCTCAAGGAAAGAAGGAGTAGGGTACAGCCTCAAGGAAAGAAGGAGTAGGGTACAGCCTCAAGGAAAGGAGTAGGGTACAGCCTCAAGGAAAGGAGTAGGGTACAGCCTCAAGGAAAGAAGGAGTAGGGTACAGCCTCAAGGAAAGAAGGAGTAGGGTACAGCCTCAAGGAAAGAAGGAGTAGGGTACAGCCTCAAGGAAAGAAGGAGTAGGGTACAGCCTCAAGGAAAGAAGGAGTAGGGTACAGCCTCAAGGAAAGAAGGAGTAGGGTACAGCTTCAAGGAAAGAAGGAGTAGGGTACAGCTTCAAGGAAAGAAGGAGTAGGGTACAGCCTCAAGAAAGTGTGCATTGCACGCTGTCAGCTTACGGTCAGCTGTAAGCGTAAGGGACCCACACACGTGGCTTAAAATCATTACCTCCCCTGGCAGAGGTAATTATCTTTCCCTGCATCCAAGAACTCATATATTAGAGGAGAAGGTAAAAATGCAGAGGTGATTATTTTTCCCTGCATCCAGGAACTCGCATTAGAGAAGATCAAAATACAGAGGTGATTATCTTTCCCTGCATCCAGGAACTCGCATTAGGTGAGATCAAAATGCAGAGGTGATTATCTTTCCCTGCATCCAGGAACTAGCATTAGAGGAGAAGATCAAAATGGTAAATCTCGTTGGATTGGAGTTCGAAGTGTGGTTATCTTACAAATAATCCTGGTGTTTCTGAAATAGCATTTTCGAATCTGAGTGTGCTTGCCGTTGTTAGCATAGGAGGCTCACACACGTCGATCAGTGTGTGTGTGTTTGTGTGCATGCGTGTGTGTGTGTGTGTGTGTGTGTGCGTGTGTGTGTGTGTGTGTGTGTGCGTGTGTGTCTCTGTGTGTGCGCACATGTGTGTGTGTGTATGTGCGCATGCGTGCATGCATACATGTGTGTGTGTGTGTGTGCGCGCGTGCATGTGTGTGTGTGTGTATGCGCGTATGTGTGTGAGTGCAAGTGTGTGTGTGTGTGTGAGCGAGTGAGTGTGTGTGTCTGTGGGTCTCTGTATGCGTGTGTGTGCATGTGTGTGCGTGCGCATGTGTGCGTCTGTGTGTGCACATGCGCATGTGTGTGTGTGTACATCTGTGTGCGATTGCACACGTGTGTGTGTGTGTGTGTGTGTGTGTGTGTGTGTGTGTGTGTGTATGTGTATGAATGTGTGAATGAGTGAGTGAGTGAGTGTGTCTGTGTGTTTCTGTATGTGTGTGTGTGTGTGTGTGTGTGTGTGTGTGTGTGTGTGTGTGTGTATCCGCGCGCGCGTGTGTGTGTGTGTGTGTGTGTGTGTGTGTGTGTGTGTGTGTGAGTGTGTGTGTGAGTGTGTGTGTGTGTGTGTGTGTGTGTGCATGCGTGCATGTGTGTGTGTGCATGTGCGCGCAGAGTGCAATGTGTGGGACCAGATGCCCCTTGATGACTCATAATAGCCTGTGAATTGTTCAGGAAGCATACCGAACATTGCAAAGGATGAAATAATTCACAAGCTATCCCTCTTCTTTCTGCTTGGGCACACATGCAAACTTACCATGCATGCACACTCATCTGCTCATTTTCATTTGCACTCACATGCAAACTCTCACAGTTATGTGGTGACACAAATTCATTCACCTTTCACACACACACACACACACACACACACACACACACACACACACACACACACACCCAAATGACAATAGCAAAAAGAACTAAGGATGGTGAGCACGTCGAACAAACACCCTCTGGGTCGAACTCATTTATTTAAAGAGATGGTCCAGTGGCTTCTGATATGTTTAACATACAATCAAAACGAAACTAACACAGTTCAGACCAATGTTCGTAACCTGTCACGCTCACCCTCCATTCCACCCCTCACCACCAAATTCTCTCCCTCCACCTTCTGCTCACCAACACCCCCCCTCCCCCCCCCCCCCCCAAAAACAAAAAATGCGCAAAAGCGCTGTCTGTACAAACAGCAATATAAAGTTTTTTTTAAATGTCGAGCAACACTAGGAATTCCGTTCTGGCTCAGTGGCTTGTTATCACATGACACCAATAAGAAACGTGAGGAGGACGGACAATAAAAAGAAGTTATCACAATACTAAACCATTATCTCAGTGTCTTGATGATCACAAGAACAGACAGATGGAATGTGCAGTTCCCCCAGCAGTACAACCAACAGGTGGATTCCCACTGCTCTCCCCTGCCTGAAGATGACACAACTCGGTGAATCAGTCAGCCTGACACATATCATCATTTACAAATAAACCAGGTATACATGGAAAATAAAGTTAAAGCAGTCTCATGCCTAATTCAGCTCGTTTCCATTCACAATTCACTCCATTCTCAACATGAGCAAGATCATTTAGTATCTTCTGGGGCTTGAGGCCAAAATGGATTTGTCTCTTCTTTTTTTTTTTTTTTTTTTTTCTCTTTCTTTCTCTTTTTTTTTTCCCCTGCGCCAATAAAATAGTAACATCCTCTCACTGGTAGTACAAGCAGCTTGAACATTAACTCATCACTCTATCTGTGTCTGTCTGTCTCAACTACTTCCTCATGTTCTGCTCCATGCAAACTTCACAACTCGGACTAACAGACCGCCTCAAGCTTTGGCAGTCAATGAATAACCTGTACACATCTTTGTTCATTCCAACATGGGTGTGATGAGGCATGGCACTTCCTACACTTCCAGTCTGGAACTTTCGTATGTCAGAGGTTTCAGTGCTCTTCTGGGCACGTTCTCGTTTCTCCATGCACTCCCATGTTTCTTCATTTTTGCATCATGGGCCAAAGGACGATTCGAAGTCTGACAGTAAAGCTCATCGGGACAGGCCTGCTTCACCTTCTTCACATAGCGAGAGCTTCTGTTTGGATCACTGTGTCCCATAGCCCCTTGATGAACAGGGCATGGTAGAGAGATATATAATGTTGCTGATAGCCCAGCCAACCACAAAGGGCCATATCGGGGCTATCACCGCGTTGAAGTTTTAAAACAGGTGAAAAAAAGCCCTTATTCACACGACCCTTTAAAATATACCTTCTAAAAACACAACGGAAATTAAGCTAAAAAATCTGTCTGCCATAAAAATCTGAGATCAGATGAAAAATGTTGGTCTCTTTCAGAAATGCAAAGATCACATCAGGTGGGACATCTCTGAACAAGGTTTTCATGGAGTCTGCTGTAAAGTGTTTATGTAACACGTCATGCAAGTCTAACACTCTGATACAACATGTTTCACTGTGAATGGTACATGACATAGAATGAACCACGGAGTTTCTTCACTTTTTGAACAATACGAATGGGTGTAAAAGGAGTGGCCTGCATGCAAACAGCCCAAGGCTGTTTCTTCTTTACAACCGCCCCCTGGAACACGGAAAAAACTCTTTCAGGTTTGAACATAGTACAGAAAAGCGAAAGAAGCAGGGAACATCGGTTGAGCGTAAGGCAGTGCAGTACAACTACTCAGACATGTGGCATTTTGCCTTGGGCCTTCTATCTTGTCTGAACAGCTTGAAAATACTCATTGCTTTCATTATTTCATCCTCTTTGAAATGTGCATGTCACCTGGATTCCTGGTTGCATGACATAGTCCCCACCTACATTCTAAGGTTTATTAGCTGTTTGGAACGGTGCTTCTGCACTGGGCAAGCTGGTCTATTGCTGTGTGAGCTGTTCCATGCTTTGTAGAACCCACCCCTGCCCCTCTTCCTCTCCCTCATCACTGTCTGCCTGTCATCACTGTTCTGTGATAACTCTACACAAACACAGGCACTGGTGTATGCAGACAGACCAACGTTTCATAGGAACCAACAGTTTTCTCATCTTCGCTCCACCAAAGCAAAATCCTAGCAAAAATACATGTAAAATTTGAGTGTATATATGTATATATATACATACATACACACACATGTACCTGAAAGCAGGACAGCCTCTTGTTCGCAAATAATTAAAATTCACAACACCCAAAACACTAGGTCCGAAGAAAAGCATGCTTCATGAATCAGGAAAAAAAATTCTCTGGAAAATGAATCCAACGTCCAGGTATGAAAGACTGTGACCACAGCAATGAACAGACATACAACAAGCAAACAAAACTGCTGTCTATGCAAACCAACGTAACAGACTCACGATTCATAATACTGACAGAATAAAGTCATTCAGAAACCAATGCAGTTGACAACTCCAGTCTGACTTTACACCACATGCCATGAGAATCGCTTGCACTTGTGCACAACCTAGTCCTCAACAGCATGGGGGAAGGTGACGGAGTGGGGGCATGATCAACAAAAAGCATCTTAGACTTATATGGAAAAAAACTGTCGGAAGATATTAACCCCCCCCCCCAAATCTCACATCACAGCAGCACCAATAGAGTACAGAGACATGAAATGAATTAATGAATGAAAAAAACGTACAGACTGAGGGAAAAAAGTTTACAAAAACAATTAAAATACACTTAGAGGCACTGTAATATTGGATGGTGGAACTAAAAAAAAAAAAAACAAAGAAAAGAAAAGAACAAGAGAATGGGCACATGCATGCTAAAAACTTCCCTTATTTTCTGCATTTTTACCCCAACATCAGAAAGCTGAATGGAGCCTGATAAAGTGGTAGTGGAAAGTTTGAACTGATTTTACATATATTTCTCTCGCTGATCAAGACTCGACACTGAAATATTAGATTGACTGCACTCACAAGCACACACATGCGTGCATACACACACACACACACATACAGAAGCCTTCAATTAATATCACAAGAAAGTTTAAAAACAAAACATCAACAACAACCACACACCCTTTCCAACACACTCACCAATCAACCTCCTTCCACTCCAACACACTCACAGATCAGTTATCTCCTACTCCAACACACTCACAGATCAGCTATCTCCTACTCCAACACACTCACAGATCAGCTATCTCCTACTCCAACACACTCACAGATTAGCTATCTCCTACTCCAACACACTCACAGATCAGCTATCTCCTACTCCAACACACTCACAGATCAGCTATCTCCTTCTCCAACACACTCACAGATCAGCTATCTCCTACTCCAACACACTCACAGATCAGCTATCTCCTACTCCAACACACTCACAGATCAGCCTCTTTCCAGGCCAACACACTCACAGATCAGCTATCCTCCACTTTAACTCGCTCACAGATCAGCCTTCTTCTGCTCCAACACACTCACAGATCAACCTTCCTGCCACTGACTCCACACACTCACAGGTCATCCACCAGCACACTCACAGATCAGTCTCCAACACACTCAAAAATCATCATCCTTCTTCCTCCCCAACACACAGAACAGCCTCCTCTTCCTGCTCCAAAACTACAGTGAGGAAATGTTTGGTTCACAGTCAGGCCTTTACAAAAAAATGCCATTTCCAGTTATAAAAAAAAAACAAAAAAAACATGCATGTTTATGAAACATGAGCGTGTTTGTGCACACAGGAGGTGTGTGTGTGTGTGTGTGTGTGTGTGTGTGTGTGTGTGTGTGCGTGTGTTTCTCTGTTGTTCTTTGATTTAACGTCTGTTCACCCAAAGGTGATATTAGACAAATTAAATAAATATCAAATAAAATAATAGTAGAGTAAAATAAAATAAATTAAATGAATGAAATAAATTGATTAAAACAAAATAATAGATAGATAAACTAAATAGGATAGAATAATAAAGAAATGTGTGTGTGTGTGTGTGTGTGTGGGGGGGGGGGGGGGAGGGTAGGTATGTGTCACTGGATGGGTTTGTATTTTTTGTGGTGATGGTGTATAGTGTCCTTTAGTAATAGTGGGATAATCTGTCCTTCACCCTTTCTTTCTGTCCTTCACGTATTAATCTATTCTATTAGTACATTGACAGATCTGATACATTATAAAGTATCTATAGATTTGGACTGCAAATCAATTCAAGTTATGCGGTCCACAGCCCAGCCAATCATGAAAGCCATCCCAGGATTGCCACCGTGTAAAAGTTCGATCCCGTAATCTCGAGTTATGGTTAGAAAAATTGACTTGCATACTGCATAGAATATTCAGATTGCTTTAAATATCTTAAATCTAAAAGTAATAAATTCCCAATGTGTCCTACTATCTCAACAATTAACAGATATAATTTAATAACACAGGAAAGAACAACAATAAATCAACAAATCAAAGAAAAATACTAACAGGACTGGAATGCAAAATTTGTGAAAAAATTTTAAGAAGCTGAAAGTCATTTACAATTTTTTCAATGGATAATGGCTCATAAGGTAGCAGCACGCCCCCTAAAGTTTTAGTAATGAGTGCTTTAATTTCAGAACAGTGCAGGAGTAAATGCTTTATAGTAATCTGGTTTCCACATATACAATTTACATCTTTAGAAAATTTTGTTCTAAGAGCATTTAGACGAAGTTTAAACATCAAAGCTATAATATGTCTGGATTTTGTATTACTAAGATATGTCAAGAGTAACTTTGAATCTGCGATAGGTTCATTTAATCCTTTAATACAATTTTGTGAATATTGACTGTTTGATGTCATCAGAATATTATCAAATTCATCTTTAGATATTTTGTCAATATGTTTATAGCATTCATGTAAATCTAACTTCATATTCAGCTGTATTGTTCCTTCAACATTACGCGCTGCTCTTTTAGCTGCTCGGTCAACCACTTCATTATAATATATCCCATAATGTGAAGGTACCCAATAAAAAGTGATACTGATGTTTTTAGCTGATAACTGATGTATTGCATGTTTTATTTCTAGTATCATTTCTAGACGCGTTTTAATATTTTGACATTTGATAGCTTGTAGTGCAGATTTCGAATCGACACATAATAACACTTTACGTTTGGGCCAGTTTGTTGGAAGATCTATGATATGCTGTACCGCCTTTAATATTGCTACCAATTCAGCAGTAAAAATGGAGTAATGATTACCGATATGATACTGTTTCACTAGGTTTAGTGAAGGAATTACAAATGCTGCCCCTGTCTTGCCATTCTCGAGGACAGATCCGTCTGTATATATTTTAATATGATCATTATAATGACTCTCCATGTGTAAATTAATCACATTTTTTAATATATTCGGTGACTGATCTTTGTTCATATCTATATGGTCTATATCAAAATTAGGTTTAACTTGTTCCCATGATGGAACTGGCGAGAAAGAAGGCTTCATGGCAACCTCTTTATCTTTTAAATCTGCAGAGTTAATCATATCCGAGACATATGTATTTATTGGTTGTAGAGAATGTATATATTTTGCTCTTTTAACAAAATCATGTTGCGAGTCCAGATTTACTTCTTTTTTACTAAAGGTATCATATGCAGATGATTTTAATACATATTTCGACGCACAAACTTTTCTGTGGTTATCAAGTGGTAGAACACCCGCTTCCTTGTAAGTCCCTAAATTTGAAGCATGAGATGGTACCCCAAGGGCTAATTTATAAGCTTTACAATCTATACTTTGTAGTTTGTTTAACAAATGCTTTGGAGCACTAAAAAATATTTCCTGAGCATAAGTTAACCGTGAACGCACAAGAGAATTTGCAAGGGATACAAGCGCTCTAGTATCTTAGCCCCAGTGTTGTTTACTTATAATTTTGAGAAAATGTAAAGCTTTCCTTGCCTTGTTTAGTATGTAATCTATATGTTGAGTCCATGAGAGTTTTGACAAAAGATAAACTCCCAGAAATTTTACAGTTTGTGTATAATTAATGACAGTTCCATTGATTGTGAAAGTAGGGAGTTTTTCTGGGTTGCACCCAGAGTTAAACAGTACTATATTTGTTTTTTCCAATGATAGATTTAAGCCATTCTCTGTCATAAACATATTGATTTTATCTAGTTCACGTTGATATACTTTTTTGTATAGTTTAATACTCTAGCTGGGGTGTTACGTTTTATTGTTACCTTCATCCACATACAGATGTCGTCTGCATACTGAGCCAAAACTGTGTCTTTAGATAGATTATTTGGTAAATCTGCTATTAATATATTAAACAAAATAGGTGAAATAACAGAGCCTTGAGGAAGACCCATGTGAAGTTTTCTGGGTTTTGAATACGTGTTTCCAACTCTTACTTGTATGAATCGTTCTGATAAAAAAATTTGCTATGTACTTGTACATGTTACCTAATATATTCCAATTTTTAAGTTTTTGTAAAAGTTTGTTATGCCATACTTGGTCATAAGCTTTTTTAACATCGAAAAAGGTTGCAAGAATATTTTTTCGCCTGGCAAACTGTTGCTTTACTTGTGTCGTTAGTTTTACCAGATGATCAATGGTAGATCGACCTTTTCGAAAGCCTGCTTGATTTATAGGTATAATGCCTTGTTTTTCACAGAAATGAACTAATCTATTTAAAACGATCTTTTCCATGAATTTACATGCATGAGATGTTAACGCAATAGGGCGATAGCTACTTTTATCTGTTCTAAGTTTTCCTTGTTTATGTATAGGGATAACAACTGAATGTTTCCAGATTTGAGGAATTTCACCAGTTGACCAACATTTTTGTAGAAGTACATATAAAAAATTGATGACATTGTTTGGTAAATGCCTTAGCATTTCATTCGATATCCCGTCTAGTCCTACAGATGTTTTCTTTTTGCTAAGCTTGAAAATGTTTTCTTTAACTTCATCCAGTGTAATATCGGCATTTACATAACTGTTTCTTGTAGGCATACTGCTGTCATTTGTTGTGGATTTGTTTTTCTCTTGATTTTCTCTATATTGTCTACCTTCAGCTGATAAACCTGTAATTCTACTATGGTTTGCAAACATATCAGCAAATGCTTCTGCTTTTTCTCCGTTACAAGGTAGATCTGAAGTTTCCAGTTTTATTGGACATTGTGGTAAATATATTCCATTTTTCATAGTTTTTATTTTTTCCCATACTTTTTGCATATCTTTATGACTGTAAACTTCGTTAACACAGAAAGATGACCAGTATTGTCTTTTCGCTTGTGCATTTATTCTGTTTGCTTTATTTTTTGCCTGTTTAGACTCTAAATGATTTTTGGGAGATTTGTCCTTTAAGTAAATATTAAATTTCATCCATTTTTCAACTCTAGCCTTTTCACAGTCCTCGGTCCACCAGATATTACCAGAATGTTTATGAGACTTTTTTGATTTACATTTAGGGATAGACTCATTTGCTGCGTTCAGAACTGCATTTGTAAATAATGAATACAATTCATTAACGTCTTTATCATTTATGTTTTCAACATGAAATGTTGACAATAAATATGAAAATTTTTCCCAGTTAGCAAGTTTGTATTTGTATTTTAGTATTTTATCCTAAGTTGGATCGGTGGATCTTATATTTGTTATCTCAAAACTAGTAATAATAGGGATATGATCACTATGTAGGTTATCATTTAGTGAACTCCACTCACAAATTGGTGCTAGATCTGGAGAAACAAGAGTTAAATCAATAGCAGATGCTCTATGATAAGGATTATCGAGAATGCGTGTTACTCGACCGTCATTCAGGAGATATAAGCTTGCATCAACAATATTATCAATAAAACGATTGCTTGTGATATTTTGACAATTCCTCTCCCAAAATGGGGCATGTGCATTGAAATCTCCCGTTACAAGAATTTTTGTACCTTTATCTGGTTGAAGTGTACGAATCCATTCTGTGTTTTCATTGTCTGGGCCTTTTGGTAAATACACAGATATGACAGTTAACAGGGTGTTATCAAATTGAACTGTTACAGCGCAAGATTGTATATTGGATATATCTGGTGGAACGGGGCTGGAACATAGAGTGTAATTCACCCCTTCATGGATATAAATTGCCGTACTAACTTTCCCGTTGGTATCTTCCTTTTGATAAATAGGAGGGTAATAGTAGTTATCTAACCTAGGCAATTTTTCCTTCTTAACATTTAGAGATTGCAGACTTAAGATATCATATTGATGACAGGCAAGATGTTGAACTAGATGATCAAGATTACTACTAATGGAACGACAGTTCCATTGAAAAACATTGAAATTATGTTTTGTTGCCATAGACTAGGTGAAAAGGTGATGATTACAATTATTGAGTAACAAATATAACGATTAGATAATTCAGTATTTTTCTAAATAAAAGGAAGTCAAACTATCTATAACCAAGGAACAAAAGAAGAGAATCCAGTAAGACACTATAGAAGGTAGATCCAAATCTAAAGCAGAATGTTCAGTGGTAACACAACAGTGTTTGCGTAATGTCACATTCAAGCACATGGTGGAGTTGTTTACTCAAGTCAGAAGGGAGCCCAGTCCACCAAGCTGCAGTAAGGATTGAACCAGCTGTAGTGATGGTGGGCAGGGTAGTCTTGGTACCGGGGACGTGGTGGGGGTCGCGCTGATTTCTTGGGAGTCTCCCACAGCAGGTCCCTGACGTGGCGCCCAACGTTCCCTGCCAGCAGACTCGAGCCCCTCCGTGTCAGGTGGATGCCGTCTCGCAGGTGATGTGTCTTGATATTGTTGTTGTCTATAACAGAAATATTCTCCAACCCGAACAACTCAGATGCTACAATGGCATTGAAAAGTTGTCGTTTGACTTCTAGGTTTTTGTCTGCGACGGTTGTGATTTTGCTAATCACAAACTTGGTTTTAGGGTGTTTCATTGCAACTGTCTTTAAAACTCGAACGAAGGATTCACTCACTTGTTTAGCCTCTGCTGACTTTAAGTCGTTGATACAGCTGTGTACAACCACAGCGTCGGGCTGCTGGTCAGAAGCATCAAAGTCACGAGACCTACGTTCAACATCGCTCATGGTGGAGCTCCTTCTTTTGGT
>CM065722.1:82831096-82836096 GCA_033310375.1 Conus canariensis | reverse complement strand
ACAATGTATATTTTAAACAAGTGTTACTGTGCACCTTGTTTGATGCATTTACTTTCTGTGTTTTGCATTGTTTCAAGTAATGCTGCTATCTGTTTTAGTTTTCATACAGCAGTATGCCATTCACCTTAACAGAACCTACTACTTTAAAAACTGACTCGCCTTCAAACACTTATTCTTCTCCACCGTGTTGTTTTTCTGTCAAAGATCAAGACATATTAGATGACATCACACTTTCAGTGTTCTACACATGCCAAATAAACAGCAAGATGGCACATGTCAACTACTTTGCTCTCCTTATTTGACTGCAAGTAGTTCTCTTTCCTGAGGAAGTTATTTTGTGGGGTTTTGCATAATGGGCCACTGAAACTCCAAGATTACCTACTAAAATGATGCAATCCAATGCTTTACAAAACAATGTTACTCAACACAAACAATACAGAGACACAAACATAATGCAATATAAGATGATAGAAACAATACATCACCACATGAAAGAACATGACAAAATGCAACCCAGCACAGTATATTGTTAGCGATCAATGTTGTTTATCAGTGCACCATAGTCACACAATGAAAGGCCTGACAACACAAAGACCACTGACGGCCTCACCACAGGGCTCCACTCACCCTGGGCACCGCTTTCTTGGCGTTGAGCAGCAGCTTCATCTCCTGTTTGCACAGTGACGTGATGGCCGCCAGCTGGTCCTCATGGTAGCCCACCATGGAGATTCTGTCACAGGTCAAACACACCACTGCATGATGAGCCAGAGAGAGAGAGAGAGAGAGAGAGATACAGACACACAGAGAGAGAGAGAGAGAGAGAGAGAGAGAGAGAGAGAGAGATAGGGAGAGTGTGCATGTGTATACATGCCTACCTACCTGCCTGCCTGTCTGTCTGTCTGTGTATCCACATACATTATTAATCAATGTGTGTGCTTCATTGTAAAGTGCTTCAGGGTGACTGAAACTGCTGTAAAGGTGCCTATGATCAGTAGTGTGATAATTGTACACAACTGTATGAGGAGAGGAAAAGATGACACTGCACTCAGTGCTGAAATGCTTGATCTCTGTGCACAGGGAATAACAGGCTGACCTCACTCTGAGAAAACCAGGTTGAGAGAAGCAAACACAGTGGAACTTCTAACCAAACTCCCCAACTACTACTGCCACCCTGACGTGACTTGAATGAAAATCACAGACCTGCATCTCTACACAAATGAACTCTGTATTATGGCTATCTCTCCAGCCAGCCGTACAACTGACCAATCTTGATCAACTAAAATTTATGCACTGATTCCCAGCCAAGGAACGACCAAAACGCAGCTAAAAGCAGCATCCCCATGATCAGCCCACAGGCTGAACACGATCATCCAAAGTTAATACTGCTCCCAGTTCACACCCCTGGGCATTGTCACCTCTCCATCAAGATGACTGTTCTTAAAAGTGTCATCACCATCAGCTAAAAAAAAAAAAAGAGAAGAGGATCTGACCTAAGAGGAGAGAATCAAAATAACCCCCCAAAATACAAAAGATGGAAATACAAATTTTGAGAGCCAAATCAGTGGGTGCAGGAAAGAACCTGACTGCATGTACAAAGGAAGACAAGAGATCCATGTGAGCCAGATGGGTGGTGCATAGAGAATGGTCAGCGGAGTTGTCCACAATGTGAAAAATAACCTGCTCAGACAATGATGAAACAGTTAGGGATTGGTTTTGTAAGTTCAGGCGGAGAGATCTTTTTGTATTAAACCACACACTCCACTGGAGAGATGTAGGCTATACATGCACTGCATGTCTCATATGATAACCATGCCCTGACCATTCAATGGATTGTGTGGAAACCTTTGGACAGTTGGTTATGAATATCTGTGCTGTAGATCCTGTTAATACTTTCCAGACGGGCACAGCAGAGAAACGTCACTTCCCTGCAGATGCGTGCACTGCACGTGCTTACAACTGTTGCAGATGCGCAATTTTTGCACTTTTTAAATTTCATTTTATGTCTCCTAATATAAACCTAAAAAGCAATTGTTATGTATCAACGGAAAGGGTAAAACGCAAACTTTGTAATGAGTATAGAATTAAGTACATTTTGGGTAAAATAGCAATGCTGCAGTTACGGAAACAACATATGTAAAACGTATGAGAACAATCTGGTTTATGTTTGTTTGGTTAGTATGACAGCAAATGAGGAAGAAAAGGGACATAAAATTTCGCTCTTACTTTGAACAGATGCAGAGAAAGCCTGAGGTATTTAATATGTGTAATCCAAGTGAATTCTTTTTTTTTTTTTTTTTTTAAAAGGAAATTAAATCATTGCACACAATACACACTTTTCATTGTTTTGGCTTCAGATGATAAGACATATAAAACTAGTTAATACACAGAGCAAATAAATCAAGCTCAGATTCTTTTCAATAAACTTGTGCAACTTTACCCCCCCTCAGCCACTAAACCACTCTGCTGAACCAGTTCTAAAACCACACGTCGTTCTTCTTCTGCCGGATATGTTAGTGAGGCAGGAAATTCCACACGTGCCTTCCCAGTGCCAGAGGGTCTCTTTGTTCAAACTACTCTGGGGTCACAAAGGTCATCGTTAGTGCATGTAAACTTGCCCTTCCAGTAGCTAGAACCCCATTCTAAATATTTATGGCAGCTGCATCCCCTAGACGGTAGACGAGAGAACATGGGAACTTTTTTATAGTTGTGCCATCATGGAGACACGGCACATCCTGGGTGTACAGCAGCATTGCCGTTATGACGAAACAGCTCATTGTGAACAGGTCGACTGGGTTGCCATGGCGCATCATGAAAAGGTTAAGACCCCTTCCTATCAAGATCTGATCTTAGCTGATTTTTCATAGTAGCAAAAGGGAGGATCCATTGTAATACATGGTACAATATACAAACCATCTCTGAGGATGTTCTGAAGGTCTGAAATAGGAAAAAAAAAACAAAAGAAATTGTAGACGAAGACGGTCTAAGATCAAAACGTCAATGATTTCTGTTCTTTTTTTCATTTTTCTATTGCAAATCTTCAGAACATCCTCAAAGATAGTTTTCATTTGAGAAAAAGATCAGCAGTCAAGAATCATTTCATTATGATACAATATGACACAATACAGTATGTCCAGAACTTTACTCATTTTCCTGTTCATTCAGTTGGTGCTTGTATATGAAAAGGTTGTGCTGAGGGAAAACATGAATACGTATGCAATCTACAGATCACAGAAGGACATTACAGACTGATTTGCCTTCTGCCTGCATCCATCTGTGCATGGAAAGCATGCTGCTCAGGGAGGTCACTGAATGGAGGGAGTCAATCACAGACATGAGACCGGAGCGCATACAAAACGTCTCAACATTTACAGAGGGGACAGGTGCAGGCATCAGCCCCCTCCCCCACCCCTCCTCCCCACCCATGAGCACTAAGGGGAATGATAGGGGGGGGGGGGGGGGGGACCAGGAATTGAAGCTTTTTCTCCAAGGGGAGGGGGGGGGGGGGCAGGAGATTAAGCTTTTCCTCCCCCAACTTGCAGACTATTGTGAGTTTGATAACATGTTCCAGCTGTACTGCATTCCAACAGTTCTTGTTGCCTACAGTCTGGTTAATGTTTCTTACCAGGTTGCAAAGCGAGAGGACTGCAGGCGGAAATCTAAACAAATCTTAAATAAATGTTAGCGAACCGCCCAGAGAACGTGGACAAACGAGTCACAAGATGAAACACAACGCGTTTCAACCTCTTAGGTCTTCATCAGGTGAGACATAAACGAATAAAACAACGAAAATTCACTTAGCTTTGATCGCTTCAGATCACTTCACAGGGTACAAAGCTATCAAAGCGATCAAAGCTAAGTGAATTTTCGTTGTTTTATTCGTTTATGTCTCACCTGATGAAGACCTAAGAGGTTGAAACGCGTTGTGTTTCGTCTTGTGACTCGTTTGTCCACATTCTCTGGGCGGTTCGCTAACATTTATTTAAGATTTGTTTCTTACCAGTTCTCCTTTTCTCAGACTTTAGAAACATCTTGAGCCCCTCCATTTGTGCTGGCAGAAAGCCTGGACAAACTGCACTGGGATACATAATAATGGACTGAATTGTGAACTTGAAAGCTGATGGTCTTGATCAAACATATCCCCCCTCCCCCCCCTTCCCCCTTAGCAAATTTTCTCAGCAGATTTAGCAAATCTCAAGAATGTCCCTGAAGACCTTTAAAAGCCTGAATTCAGGCTAAAACCTGAAAAGTCTCCTGTCTGAATAAGGTGGGAGGATGGTCACTTGCCTAACAGGGCAGACTGGTCAGCAGCATCTGACATCAAGGTGCTGTGAGGGCTCATGTCTCTTCTTTTTGTAATCATATAGGTGTCAACATTACATCTACACTAAATCACCACTGGCCTACAACAGGCACTGCAAACCTCCTGGTAAGACGCTGTGAAAAGAAATGAAATATCGGGGGAAAAAATTAAGAATTGTACAGGAAAAAAAAAACCTATATGATTCTTGAACCAAGAATAATTCATATTTTCTTTTCTTCTCTGGAACTTTCTCCAGTTTAGACTATGATCATATTGCTTTTTTTCCTCCCCCTGAGAGGGGCACACACACAGAGTAAATGTTGTGAATCTATGTGAGGTTGTGGAGATAGTGAAGATTTCTGTGGTATTCAACTGCTTCAACGGTCTGTGGGGCCAACGGAATTTTATTGGCTAAAGAGGTTTTTCCTGGCACTGTTTGAGGCTAATTTACAAACAAAAAAGTTCTGGTCAGTATGTGAGGACCTGGTCAATATTTTGTTGTGATATGCATCTGTAGTACAAAGGTTATGTGAAATCATTGTGAAAAAAAAGTGCTTTAAGCAAACAATGCGAAAAAAAGTTGCTAATTAAAAGAGGGAAGTTTTCTGTTTGTCCAATTGAGTGTAGACATAGTGTGAGCATGAGCCTGACACCAGTACAATGCAAGATGATCAGTAATATGTTAAAATGTGTATCACTC
>CM065722.1:82786096-82826096 GCA_033310375.1 Conus canariensis | reverse complement strand
TATATATATATATATGCAACCATCAGGTTTATGTCTAAAAATGCCATACAAAAGTTTGAATCTCAGGTTTTCAAAGTCAAAAAAGAAAGAAAGAAAGAAATCTAAACCATAGCTAATTCTGTATGACCAATCTAGCAGTGGATGCAGGTTGCTGTAACTGTGTCGCTTTTAGGGTTGGATGTGCCTATAACTGACCTTTGAAGTCTCTGACCTGCTACCACTAAACATGGAACCCATCCATAACGGCCAAGCTGTCTGGTTCTCTGGCCAACTGCCACTAAAGAGTGCAACTGTACCCTAATAGCCTACTTGGCTTTCCCAGCCATTGTTTCAACTCAGTGTGTCTGGGCAACTAAACTGTCCACAATCAGTTTCAACAGAGTCCCAAGTATCGTTTTTCTCCTGGTCGCACTTGACACGAGGCAAAAGATGTTGTTTGTTAATTTTCAGAGGCAAACTGAATCAGTTTTCACAATGGCAGACATTTCAGGAAGCACTTCTGTCTTGAAATGGTGCTGCTTTCTTACTCAAAGCTACCCAAATACCTCATATGGAAACCACACAGATTACGTCACTTTCCTCCATGTTGATCTGACAAGTAACATGCAGGTAGACACCTCACAAAGCTTCCATGACACACACTTCCCGTCCTTCTGCATCCATAATCACCACCCCAGTCCTCACACACACACACACACACACACACACACACCTTACACATACATGCATACACACACTAGCAATGCCCTCTCCCCCATCGGACCCCTCTATCCCCAACACATTCACTGGTATGATAATAAGGCATACTTGCCAAAGAAGGAATGTGACTACCTTTGTGGTGGGATTAGAGATGTTTACATCAGAGACATCATCACTAGTGAAGGTTGGAGTTCTAGCTAAAGAAGGAAGAATAAGAATGGACAGGCACACACAGCACAACACATACACATGCACACACACACATATACACACATGCACACACACACACACACACACACACACACACACACACACACACACACACACACACACAGATTCATCTACACACAAACTGAATCCTCCCCACATTTAAAGCAAACACCCTCCCTCCCACCTCTCATTCCCCAACCTCCCCCCCCCTCCCCTCCAACCACAAACTTTATACACAGCCCTCTGACCTGTCTGCATAGCGCAGCGTGTTCAGTGTGTGCTCACAGGCAGACTGGACCGGTGAGACGTTGGCGATCATGCAGGTGCGGGAGTTGCCCACGAAGGCGTCCTTCAAAATGTGGGTCAGCTTGCTCTGACGGAACGGTGTGTGGCGACTCTCCTGGTCAATGGAGCGAATACACTCCTTCAGCTGCACAGCATGTGCATTTCATTCATTCCGTTGATTCCAAGGCTGATTTGGGGGTTGAAACAAAGACCCTGAGAGAAACATGGACGAGAAGACCAAAACGGGAGGATAACAAGAAAAAAGACAAAAACCAGAGGAGATGTCATGGGGGAGGTGGGAGGAAGGGGAGGGGGTAGGTGGGAGGGGGAGAATGTGGGCAAAGGATGAACAGATAAAGGAAGCTGATCATTTGCTCATCCTACTCTCTCTGTTTCGTTGTCTCTGTCTGCCTTTATGCTGCAAACCGTGCTTAACACGGTAAATCCTGGAAGTAAAGACATTAAGAACTCATTTCTATTTCAAGTTTTCTTCTCTATCTAAATGGTTTTAGCAAAAACAAAGAGAGCACACTTTTCACATTACTCACACACCCACAAGGACTAAATTTTCAAATTCTGTCTACATACAGACTGTTTTAGGTCAGACTAGAAACAAACAAAGAGTAGTGGGGATCCACTGCAATCAATAACAAGACTGTGAAGCATATAAACATATTCCCAGTTTTCCAAACCGCTTATAAATCGGCCAAGTGCTTTGTGAGATAAGAAATAAAGGCAAATATAACGGTTTTAACGGTTATTTAACCGATGTACACTTTTGAAACTGTTATTTTAGTCCTCACTGGGCTAAAGCCAGTGTACATACCAAATTTCATCCAAATCGGACAATATTTCAAGAATAACGGTTTTTAACAGTCAGATTTTGAAACACTACATGGAAGTGCCATTTGTGTGTGATAACCTTTCTATATACAAAATTTCATTAAAACCCACCAATATATTAAAAATAACGGCACAATAACGGTTTAACGGTTAATAAACCGATATACACTTTTGAAACCGGCATTTTAGTCCTCACTGGGCTAAAGCCTGTGTACATATCAAATTTCATCCAAATTGGACAATATGTCAAGAATAACGGTTTTTAACGGTCAAATTTTGAAACACTATACAGAAGTGCCATTTGTGTGTGATAACCTTTCTATATACCAAATTTCATTAAAACCCACCTATATATAAGAAATAACGGCAGAATAACGGTTTTTAACGGTTGTTTAATCCATTTTCAGCATTACATCACTTACATATGGACAGAGGCTCCGATTTGTCACAAGATCATCCAAACCGCTTATAAATTGGCCAAGTACTTTCTTGAGATATTCCATAAAGAAGAAAAACCGTTACAGGCCGTTACAGCCATTACTAACGGCTATAGCGGTAAACTAAAACATCGGGCATCATCCGTGGCCCATAATGAACATACCTACAAATTTTCAGAATGATCGGCCCAGTAGTTCTGTCTGGAGCGAGTGGAACACATTTTGACCACGGACACACAGAGAGACAGACACACACACACACAGCATTTCTTCATTCCCATTCTAAGTACTCCCTGTTCTATAAGAACTGGGAGTACAAAAACAAAATCAACTCTACATAATGCCACTACTGGTAGGGTCCATTTTCCAAGGTATCTCCATATATCTGAAATACTGGAGACTAAATGTACTTTTTTTCTCCTTTCTTTTTCTTTTCTTTTTTTTTCAGGGAGGTGGAGGATGGCAAAGAGGGAAGGGGGTGTTTGGGGAAAGGGGGGGAGGGGGATGGAGAGGACAACATCAAATTTAAAAGTGCTTGCTAACCCAATTCAGCTATTACAGACTTTCAAGGCTTTTTAAAGGATACCACTGACTCTTCAAACTTTTGCAAATCTTTAATAATAGCAAGAACCCTGATCTAAATATGAATATATTTCTTCCCTGATTCTACTTCCATCTTATTGCATTGTTTTTCTGTTATTTCATTTCATGTTGTTTCTTTCAAATTTTGACTCTATTTGTACTTCTAGAATATTTCATTAC
The DNA here is from genome assembly GCA_033310375.1 of Conus canariensis. Lineage (NCBI taxonomy): Eukaryota > Metazoa > Mollusca > Gastropoda > Neogastropoda > Conidae > Conus > Conus canariensis. The sequence goes on along the minus strand of CM065722.1, from coordinate 82,822,860 downwards.
TTTAAAAGAAATCATAACACAAGCATGTTAATGAAGAAGAAAGGGAGACGGGAAGAGGGGACGGGAAGGAAGGAGGAGAGAGGGAGGGACCCATGAGGAAGTGAAGAAACCAAGATCATCATAACCTGAAAATTACAGCACTAATCATAATACTTCTACTAATGATAATAACATAGCATCACAATCATAGCAACAATACCTACAACAGTGACAACAACGACAGGACTATCAAGTGAAAGAGTAAGTCAGGAAAAAGTAATGAATGTGCAAATGGGCGCAGAGCATAAAACATTTCGACTCAAGTCTTCCAACAGATGATTTGACATACGTTATCTATTGTAAAGTGTCAGGCATAGATTAATAACAAAAATTCTAGTCTGTAGACACATTTTCATTAATATTTGCATTATACCTTGTATCTTCTAATCAGCTTCTTCTGAGAGACAGTTAAGTTTGGTGAGCTTTTTCCTATTACACATTCATATATACATACTGTTTATTCCTGTGTTGTACCAGGCCGTCTGTTCTGTTATTTAGGCTCTTTCCACACCACAAGTACAACTCACAGCCAGCAGACTCTGGTTGATTTCAGCACCCTCCATCCGCGTCTGCCTGTCCGGGTCGCCCATGTCCGAGGCTCGCTCACTCCCAGCCAGGTCGATGAAGGAAATCCTGAACAACACATCGTCCAGTGGCTGAAATGTTGGAATGGATCGAAGCATGGCTGCCAGCCTTCTGGAGTCAGCATTTGGGAATGAAGGGATGAGGGGGAATGGTGTGGGCTGAAGAGGGGGTGGTTTGGCTTCAACTGAAAGTATTTTCAACCCCTTACCAATGGACGTGGAATTCTCTACCAGACGTTATTGCTGACACTCATATAACATCATCTGGGCTTTATTCTGCAACATTTACACTAAAAACCCTATGCAAGAATAACCCCAAACCCCACATTTCTAAACTAAATTTTGACATGCTGGACTTTTTTGATAAATTGTGATTTTTTGACTGTTTCTGAAAAGAGAAACTCCAGAAAGATAAGGAGGGTTGGCAGCTGGGCCAAAGAGATTTGCCATGACATAAACCAGCCAGTGTGGAGCAGTGGCCAGTGTTGCAAACTTTCAGGCTGGGAAATCTTGGGTTCAGATTCACACAGGAAGCATTTACTTGGGGGATTGTTTGCCCCTCACCCCCCCCACCCCAGCTCCTCCCCCACCAACCCAAGGTAGGCGGCACCACACAATTCAGAACATGTCAGGCTTACTTTCCCAAGATGGCATCGTCAGCATGTCGCACCTCCATCTGCAGGACGGCATGGGAGCGAGAGGAGTCTGGGTTGACCCCGCTGGTGCCTCGACTGCGTACCGAGTTACCAAACTGCAGAACCTGCATTGAGGAGCAGAGTTTCCCGTCATGGACAGTGTCAGTGTATAATGCACAGGAAAACTGTGGAAGGCTGTGAACATGTACAGAAAACTAATGTCAATATAGGGCATAAAAAATCAACTGAATCTGTTAGGCATCTGTCTGCAGGAACTGTCTTTAGGCAGATCAACTGAGAAACAAAACTGCCAAATTTCACAGGTGGTAGCAGCAAAAAAATAAAAACACAGTGGAATGCCATAAAAATACTCATGTTAACCAACAATCATCAAGAAGAATGATACAGTCTAGAGAAGCATGGAAATATTACAAACATGATGGTGAATTCAAGAAAGTTGACAAGGCAAGATAGTCACACTATGCACTCATCTGGCCTTTTCTCCTTTTTTTTTTCAATGGCTTATTATTCTAGATGAACAAAGCCAAGCTAAAAAGAAGCTCAAATGAAGTTCAAATCCTAATCTTGCTCCCATTCATAGAAAAAAACTTACAAACAGTCACTAATTAAATGTTCACAGAGACTAAAAATGTTCACATGTACACATCACTCACTCCATGACTACGCAGTCCATATGACAGTACACTTGACTTTTATTCTGCTTGTAATGATTCTAGTGTTCCACTAACAACATGTGAGATCAATATAACATCAATGCTGACTATTTCCAAACAAAAACCAGAAGAACTTTCTTTAACACCACCTTGTATTCAATGAAATGGATGTGTGAAGCTGACAGCCTGTTCTTAGAGAAGCCATGAGTGCTGTCTTCAAAGCCTGCAACTCGTCCCAGAATGCAGCACAGTAGGCATTCTGAGAGGAACCAGTTCAATAGTCAAAACACAATTCCTTTGACATCTGGAACCTTGTGACATCTCGTAAGGTCAACGTCTCTCACAGGGTCTGCTGCACATGACATGGCCAGGTGCACTAGAGGGACAATGACTGTCAGAGTGAGCTCTCCTTACCCTGATCAGGGTCTGCACGTCCGGCACCTCCGTCTCCGTCAGGCCAGCGATGCAAACTCTCTGGGAACCGTCCTCCCTGGCCACCAGCCTGCACATACAGCACAGTCATAGTGAGAACACTGTATGGCAAAGGAGGAGCATCCTGCATATCGTGGTATTCCCTGCACACAGCAAAGTCATAGTGAGAACATTGTATGGCAAAGGGGGAGAACCCTGCATCCCTGTGGTATTCCCTGCACAAACAGCACAGTCATAGTCAGAACACTGTGTGGGAAAGGGGGAGAACTCTGCACCCCTGTGTCATTCCCTGCACCCTGTGCTGTGTGCACAGTCATGGTGAGAACAATGTCAGCAAAAAAGGAGAAAAATGAGAACAGTGTCTGGGACCCTGCGAGCTTTTGTCATTCCCTGCACACCACAGTCATGATAATCACCGTGTCTAGATAGGACGTAAACCCTGCGCACCTGTGTCATTCCCTGCACACTAGAGTCATAATCATCACTGTGTAGGGTGTGAACCCTGCACACCTGTGTCATTCCCTGCACACACCAGTCATAACCATCACTGTGTCTAGAGAGAGGGGGTGAACCCTGCACACCTGTGTCATTCCCTGCATGCAACAGTGATAGTCATCACTGTGTCTAGAGAGAGGGGTGAACCCTGCATGCCTCTGTCATTCCCTGCATGCAACAGTGATAGTCATCACTGTGTCTAGAGAGAGGGGTGAACCCTGCATGCCTCTGTCATTCCCTGCATGCAACAGTGATAGTCATCACTGTGTCTAGAGAGAGAGGTGAACCCTCATTCCCTGCAAACTACCTTGTCACAATCAAAACTTTTATGCATCTACGGCATTATTCAAAACAAAATTTTCATCAAAAAATGACCTGTCATTTTCTTTTCCTTTTTTTTTCCCACAAGCTTCTAAAACCCTGCAAAAGACTGCAGGGTAAATGTTTTCACTGTACAACCATCTTGATTCTCCTCAATAGAAAGAAAGTGTTCTGTTAACTGGCTGTTGCTGCCCAGCATGATGATCCTAAACAGTCACATTCTTACTCTGTGACAGCACTTCATGATCTGTGATTGGCTGTGAGGGTGTTGATACCACCAGATGACGCCACAGTGCCTTGTTCAGCCAGGGAACGCCAACACATCACACACATTGCTGCAGGCAGCGTCAGGGGTTCTGCCTTGTACTCCTCGTCTGTGCCTGACACCTGACCACCACTATGTCCTCAGTATCTACCTCCATTAGTTGACCTACATGCACATTCGTATGTACAGACATGGGCACATGCATGCACACTCACAGACACACACACACTCACTCACACACACACACACACACACACAAACATGCACATGCATACACACACTCAAACATGTGAAGGTAAAAACAAAATAAAGACAACTTCTTTACTGCCATTTAAAACTATCCAATTCTTCTTCATATCTGAATTTACAAGTATGTGAGTGCTCCACATGTATGCATGTGCTCCACATGCATGCATGTGCATGCATGTGTACTTGCAAGTATATGTGCATTTATTAAAACAAAACATGAAACAAAGGGAACCTGAAAATAAAGACACACACTACTCACAGCAAGAGTTACGAAAATAGTCACAAAGGAAAGACACTCTTCCATGGCTATGAAGACATCAATCAAAAAGCTAGTTGTCTCCCTTTCATTCCCACTAACGAACAAATTGCACTTGAAAGCAAGACCACCATAAGCAAATAACAGCAAACAAGCATTCAAACCGTAAACAGCGGCCTCTGTGCTTTATCATGGCGTGTTGCTGGTTGAGAGGTTGCTGGTTCAAATCCTGTCAGAGGCCTAAATTTGTGGGATTTATCAGCACAGCCTGCCCCCTCTCAGGCCTGTTCACCGCGCTGTCTCTGAGACTGGCGCTCAGATTCAGAGACCAATGCTACGTAGAGACCTGCTGGATTGTGGGTTAGATCCTGAAGTGTGAAGAGCAAAGCCAGAACAGAACATCACAGCATCATTTTCATTCTCACTGATCATTCAAAAAATAAAATACAAAATGAAATAAATGCATACAGAGAAACAACAACAATAATCTCTCGGATTCTACCATCCTTCATACTCTGGTGGCACTGTGACCTCGATTCTTATTTCCCCTGCATGTTCATGCTTGTGACAAGCTCACGTCTTAATCTTTTGACAAGGGGACAGTCACTGGGCAGACTGTACTGACGGTATCTTGGTTCACCCTGAAGGGAACATGCACTCATGCTTGCTCCAGGACTGTATCAATATGGGAATCAGCATGGTAATCTACCCAGGTGACAAGAACAGGCCACTGAACACCACCAAAATGACCCCCCAGCGGTCGAGTGTTTCTCTCCAGGTGGGCTGCCCAAAAATGACCCAATATTGACAGTTTTCAGTGTATAACTGGCAACAGGTGGGGCTGTGATGTTAATGAACGTGGGCTGATGTAACTGACACGGTGGGGTTGTGATGTATAACTGACAACAGGTGGGGTTGTGATGTATAACACGACAGGTGGGGTTGTGATGTATAACCATCGACAGGTGGGGTTGTGATGTCTAACTGGTGACAGGTGGGGTTGTGGTGTATAACTGGTGACAGGTGGGGTTGTGATGTATAACTGGTGACAGGTGGGGTTGTGATGTATAACTGGTGACAGGTGGGGTTGTGTGTTAATGTGACAGGTGGTTGTGATGTATAACTGGTGACAGGTGGGGTTGTGATGTATAACTGGCGACGTGGGTTGTGATGTATACCGGCGCAGGTGATTGTGATGCTAACTGGTGACAGGTGGGGTTGTGATGTATAACTGGTGACAGGTGGGGTTGTGATGTATAACTGATGACAGGTGGGGTTGTGATGTATAACTGGCCACAGGTGGGGTTGTGATGTATAACTGGCCACAGGTGGGGTTGTGATGTATAACTGACAACAGGTGGGGTTGTGGTGTATAACTGGCCACAGGTGGGGTTGTGATGTCTAACTGGCCACAGTGGGGTTGTGATGTCTAACTGGCCACAGGTGGGGTTGTGATGCATAACTGGCCACAGGTGGGGTTGTGATGTCTAACTAGTGACAAGTGGGGTTGTGATGTCTAACTGGTCACAGGTGGGGTTGTGATGTATAACTGGCCACAGGTGGGATTGTGATGTATAACTGGTGACAGGTGGGGTTGTGATGTATAACTGGTGACAGGTGGGGCTATGATGTATAACTGGTGACAGGCGGAGTTGTGATGTATAACTGGCGACACATGGGGTTGTGATGTATAACTGGTGACAGGTGGGGTTGCGATGTATAACTGGTGACAGGTGGGGTTGTGATGTATAACTGGTGACAGGTGGGGCTGAGATGTATAACTGACGACAGGTGGGGTTGTGATGTATAACTGATGACAGGTGGGGTTGCGATGTATAACTGATGACAGGTGGGGTTGTGATGTATAACTGGCCACAGGTGGGGTTGTGACGTATAACTGACGACAGGTGGGGTTGTGATGTATAACTGACGACAGGTGGGGTTGTGATGTATAACTGGCCACAGGTGGGGTTGTGATGTATAACTGGCCACAGGTGGGGTTGTGATGTATAACTGGTCCCACAGGTGGGGTTGTGATGTATAACTGGCCACAGGTGGGGTTGTGATGTATAACTGGCCACAGGTGGGGTTGTGATGTATAACTGGCCACAGGTGGGGTTGTGACTGGGTGAGTTGGAAGGATCGGCATGGACATAATGCCATTCATTAGACATGGAGAATGAGACAGCAGGTATAGATATGCATTCCCCTGTAACTGCATGAAATAATCAGAACTGTAGGCATAGATATGCATACACCTGTAACTGCATAAAATAATCAGAACAGTAGGCATTGATATGCATACACCTGTAACTGCATAAAATAATCAGAACAGTAGGTATAGATATGCATACACCTATAACTGCAAAAAAGCATCAGAACAGTAACAGACAAACAAACATTCCCCAAAACAGACTTCTTGAACTAGCCAAACGATACAAACATATTTCTGGACCTGCATTCTCACTCTAACTGACGTAAATGGTTAGAAAACAGAACAAGCAACAGCTGTCCTACCTGTTGCGTCTGTTGAGCAGGTCGAAGAGCTGGCCGCAGTAGATCTCGAAGAAGGACACCCAGACGTGAAGGTCGGCCCCGTACTGACCGGAAGCCATGATATCAAAGACGTCCTGTGCAGCCAGCTGGTACAACCCCGGCACACCGTTGCTTCCGATCATCGTGTGCGTCTTCCCTGCCCCTGTCTGCCCGTACGCAAAGAAGGTGGCGTTGCTCCTGGGTCAAGATTAAAAAAAAAAGCTGCTGTAGTCCATTGGTTCAAGGTCAGTGGGAAAGTTCACATCTCTGTGGTGAACATTCTGTCTTTGTGTTTTTCATTTTACGTTCCCTACATCAGGTCCAGAGAAGCCTTGCTCTCAAGAACTTATTCTGTAAAACTGACGCTGAATCAAGTAATAATGAAATGACAATGATGACATTTAATGATGATGCTTATACTACTACTACTAATATTACTAGAAGTTTTCTTTTAAATAGATATAAAAATAATGAAAGAAAAAATCATTATCATAATCACAATAACTACAAAACACAGTTGCATGCTATAGCAATTTAACCAGTTCTCACAAAAATCCACATGAGAGCACAAGTGAAGCTCAGGAGTTTTCAGTCTGACACATCAATACACTACTCTGTGTGTCACAGTGTATACACATTATGTCTGACACATCAGTACACTACTCTGTGTGTCTCTGTGTATGCACATTATTTCACAAATGGATCGCACAGGTCTGTTACTCACAGCACAACTGTGATGAAGAGACTGCAATATGGCTAGCAAGCCACCCAACAGGAACACGCCACAATTCTGACTCTTCTCTGCTCATGCCCATGCGCCCATGCATACACACATCGACAGACAGACAGACACACACACACACACACACACACACACACACACACACACACACACACAAACACACACACTCACTGATGTCAAAATGTTGTTTCTACAGGAGTTCAACAGAAAACAAAACACAGCTGAGTGATCCAGCAGCTGAAGACCAGATGTTGAATTTGGTCACCCCACCTTAACCCTCTGTGGTGTCTGCATCAGTCAGTAGGCCCTTTTCTGACTTAAATCGCACGTGAAATGTGAAACTACACTCTAGCTGTACATACCCAGCTGAAATCAGTATTCTTCAAAATATAATCTGCCAATTATTATTATTATTATTACGTTGGGTATTTATATAGCGCCTATCCTCGGTTACAGACCAAGCTCTAAGCGCTTTACAATAAACACACTACCTCACTCACTCACTCAACGGGCTGCCTACCCAGGTAGAGCCGGCCGAAGAGCGGCCTACTGGCGCTCTAATGACTATCAATTTTTTTTTTCTTTTTAAAGGCATAAGAATTCGTGTCTGTCTGCATCAGTTTTGATTTTGCAGTGTATTCTGAGGAGCATTTTTTTTCTTTTTTTAAAAATCATTCTTCTGCTGCCAAGACAGTATTTGTAAATACTGATAATGTTTTTGTTTAGTTTGTGTTGCATATGTGCAATCCCTCTCTACCCCTCTCCCTCCCTTCCTCCCTCTCTCTCTCTCTCACTCTCTCCCTCCCTCCCTTCCTCTTGACCTTCTAAAATTAAATAAATGATTCTAAAAATTCAAGTGACAGGAGTACAGAATTTTAGATCCACTGGGACCAAATTCCATGTGTTGGGCACTCCTCATTCACTCAGTTTAAACACACCTTAACACCACAACCACTGCCCACACCAACATACAGATCCCCCTCCCCCCCCACCACCTCCAACCTCCTCTCCTTCCTTCCCTTCCTTCCCCTTCCTTCCCCCCTATCCCCCCTCCCTGACCCTACCCCTCTACCTTCATCTTCCCTGTAGATGGCACAAAGCTTACAGCATAGCTCAAGGGAATGCTTGTCGAAAGAGGTATTATTATGACTATCTTAAGGTGTGGGCTGAGAAGAAAAGCTACCAAATCAGATGATATCAAGTTCCAAACATTCAGTGCATAAAAAAAAAACTCAAATGCCTGTACTGTCTAATGTCTCCAGGGATGGTTTAGCTTGAAATCAGCTGTTCATGTGTGTACAGAGTTTAAGAAAATGACTGTGACATTTTCTGGAAATGTAACTTTCTTTCACTCCCATTATTCTTTGAATTAGTAATGACAGTTTTATGGATTATTCACAATCACTGACAGCAGTTCAGGCAAGGAATCTCAAACAGGCAAATCGTCACACACACACACACACACACACACACACACACACACACATATGCACACAAATACACATATCATACACACACATGTGCACATGTACACACACACACCGCACACGCACACACACACAACACATCTGCACACACACACACATATGCACACACACACACACACACACACACACACACACACACACACACACACATGCACACAAATACACAGATCATATACTCATACACACTCACATACACACATATATATGCACAGACACACAAAGCCCCTCGAACACACACACACACACACACACACACACACACACACACACACACCACACATATGCACACAAATACACATATCATACACACACATGTGCACATGTACACACACACACACGCACATGCACACACACACACATCTGCACACACACACACACACACACACACACACACACACACACACACACACACACACACACACACACTCAAGTGACGTGTTACAGTCAAGACGTGTTACAGCGCTGCTCTGTGTTTGAGCTGAATTAGGGAAGTTCGATCGGGGTGATTGTGTTGAATTTTTTGTGACTGTTGTGTGTTACATCTGTGCACTGGGGTGTGCACTCCGATTGTTGTGTCAATAATTAGAAGGTCAGCAATTAATGAATTTATCGTAACTATACATAATGAAGAAATCGGAATGATGAAATCGGATTTGCTGAATTGTTGAACTGTAAACAGTGATCACGCAGAGCAGTGTCATCCACGTTGGATCAAAGGTGACCCAGCGTTGCTTTTTGTGTGCACTTGCGACAGGTTCGTGAGCCTCCAACACAGTGTTCTCTTTCCCTCTCTTTAAATAAAAAAAGAAAAGAAAAGAAAAGAAATCGGCCTACCACAGGCGCCAGAAGAAATAACCAAACTTTCCTCGTCAGCTTGGTTTTACAGATCATATAACGAGTGTCATGTCTTACAAAATGTAAAGGAAATAAGCTGGCCCATGGTCCGATGTCTGTGTGTAACACTTTGAATGGAAAGAACTGAAATGAACTTCAAGAACATGATAAATTCCAAAACATGGAACAATCATCGATGATTAAAGAAAGTAAACTTCAGCCGACGTTAGATTCCCGACAAAAAACGTTTACTTGCACAGAAAAAGAATTGACAGTATGGAGAAACTCTTTATTTTATCAATATTCTGCAATTGTAGAAAATAAGTAAGAATTGAAAGAATAGACTTTGATAATGAAGACAAAATACTTTCTCTTCCAACATGGATTTGTTACCCCATTCCCACATGTCTCAGTAAATCAGTGGTTCGATTATTCGTCCATGATTCCAAGAGGATAACACTGACTTTGTACTTTACCAGAAATGGTTCAGGCACTTTTCTCTGCCAGGGAACTGATTGTTGGCAGTGGAGTCAAGAAGAATGCGAGGTACTCAAAGACTTGGTGTCAGATTATTGTCAGTCTGAAGACTTAGCATCTTTACAGTGTGGACTGATTCGACATCCTGTTTCCTTCTTACAAGAGGTGTTTGACATTATTCATCTCTGTTCGCCCGTTTCAGCACCGCAGATATACTTATTCAACTCACCCCCGGGTCATGTCCGGAAACTGAGAGCAGAAATGAAACGAAAACAGACCTTAATTCTACTGATGTTTATATAAAAGGAAGTGAAAACTCAGAGACAGAACAAACAGAAGTCAAAACAAGTAGTCCCTTGGATCACTCGGAAACCGAGCAGTCAACTCCAACAATTCCTCACAGTGACTTTTTCCACAAAGGAAGTGAATCAAGTACACAACATGTTACTTCAAGTTAAAAAAAAAGTGCCAGACGCTGGAAGTCAAGCAAATATGACAGAAGGCGAGCACTTTTCCCTAAACGATTGTATGACAAAACCACCCACCAAAAACTCCAAAGACTAGAAGACAATCAGGACCTTATGGCAGCAGAGTTAAGTCATTTTCAAATACATTGATCTCCCATCTAGAAGACGTCAAAGCATCTATAAAAAATGAAATCAAGCATCATATCACCCAAAAAACTGAAAATCTTCATCAAACAATAGAGGTTGTAAAGGAACATATTTCCAAGTTAGAAAACCAGATAATAACTCTTGGCAAAGAAAACCATTCCTTGAAAACACAAATAGGAACTCTTCAGTCAAAACTTAAGCTTATGATGGATAAAGGTCCTACCTCAACAACTTCAACTCAATATGAAGTGCAGCATCCCCACCCAGCGGAAACAAGGAGAGAATTTACTCCTGTTATTGAAGATTCTCCAAATCAAACCGGTGACAAAAACACACTCGAAAGTGAAACACCAGGTAACGCTGTAATTTATTCAAAGAAGATAGCAGAAGATAATGTATCTCTAAAACAAAACAGTCTAGAAACACACATATCACTAACAACTCCTGTGTCAACTCAAAATCGTTTTGAAATTTCAGAGGAAGAAAACTGTAACAGAGAAAAACAGGAAAGTGTTGAATGCAGTGAAAGCAGTGCTGATCCTGGAGATAACAATACTTCCCAACGCAGTTTGCGAAATCAAACACCCACACGACAGAGATCACCTTCGCAGGTGTTTAACGAAATCAAGATTCCTGACAACATTTCTTCAGTCCTCATTAGAGATTCTGTTTTAAGATTTATTGATCCAAGACGGTTAGGAACTGAAGAAGATCGTGTGTTTAAACTGTGCATTCCGGGAATGACAATACAGAACATGATCCAGTGGCTTCATTCATTGCCCGATAAGCTCACCCATGTCCAACACATGATTGTTCATGTTAGGGTCAACGACTGTCCGGCTGGCCCAGTGACTGCTAAACAGTGGACAGAACTGATTACTCTGTGCAAAAAATCTTTTCCGTCAGCTTGTATCACATTCAGTTCTATCATTCCAGCTCGAGGACGCCATGTTCTAAATAATGCGATCTCCCCCTCCAACAGAACCTTGCATTCAGCCTGTAATACATCTAAAATTAATTTGATTGATAATCATGACACTTTTATTACAAAAAATGGTGCTCCAAGACTCGCTTTATACAAAGACCCTGTCCATCTTAGTCTAAAGGGAATGGCAAAGCTCGCTGTTAACTTTATTAAGTACTTGCCACGTTTCTTCCGTTACAACTCTGGCCAACACTCTGACGGGGATTTTCCACCTCGAAGACAACCCAGAAGTAATCAGCAAGTAGAAGAGCTTTCAGATGCCTTCCACAACAGACTACATAGTGGCAGGACGGACTCTCGTGCCGAACCAAGTCGACCCTCTGGTCATAGCAGCAACGTTCCTGGCGTCCCATCCATCACTTCCATGGCCCACTATCCCCTGCTGCCATCCCGGAGAGGCGGTGGGCCATTCAACGACAGGCTGTATCCAGTTCATCCTGAGGGTCCTGTTCCTGTACGTTCTGCTCCTGCACTGCAGCAGTTGGACGCCATGGACCAGACCGTTCAGCCTTCCTTCCACAGAATCCCCCAGGACAGAGGCAATCTGTCTGTCCAGGAAACCCATGGAGTCCCTTTTCCTTTGTGCTCCAACCCACCCCATTACCCATTCCAAGGACCTTGGTACCCCTCTACGCTACACCCATACCCCTCGTCCCTGTATCCACCTTCAGTCATGGGTGACCAAACTCATACAGCTATCCCAAACCATCAGCAATTACTCCATGACCCGCGTGTAGTTGTGCCACTCCCCAATACCTGGTATCCTGAAGGTTTACCGACACAACCCGGACAATACGCCCTTCAGCTGATGAACATGGCATCACAGCTTTTTCACCAACAGAGACCTCAGTAACAGAGTGGTTGCATTCACATGGTGCGCTCTCGCGCGCGGTTTATTGTGTGTGTGTGGAGGGGGGGGGGGATTGAGAGGGAGGAGTGCGTGTGTACATACGTGTGTGCGTACACGGATGCGCGCACCTATAACACCTTTTTTATTTGAGTGTAAATCGTTTTTTTCCCATGACAATCAACATCGATATATCAAGTCTGAACGTTAGCAGGGTGAATGTGTGTTTTTTGATATCGGACCTGGGAACTTGTGCCTGGTGACTAATTTTGAACCCTTGAATTTCGAATTTGGCGGACTGAGATAATTTCTGTTGTACTTTATCTGATTTTCTTAATGCATTTTTTTCTGGTTTGAAGATTGTTGTATTTGTCTGTTATTCTGTTGGTACCTTAATATAGATATATATATATATATTTTTTTTTTTTTTTTTTTTTTTTTTTGTCCTATCTGAGTGAATGTGTGTATGAATGTTAGAGATTATTTTGTAAAGAATCTTTTTTTTTTTTTTTTTTTTGTCATTGAACTCAATTGCTGTTGCAGTATAGAAGATACAGTGTGTGCAGTGTGTATCTAGTAACGCTGAAGGCGGTGTTCACTTACCCGAACTACTTGTCCTTTCTTTTTTACTCTTTGAGCTTTTCTATAACTCAGATATACATTGCATTACTTGTTGTATATACACATTCTAAAACTGAAAAAAACTTTTCTAGACTTATTGAAATTATTCCCAAACGATCTACAACATGTCTTTAACATTAGATACGTGGCCAATAAAACACGGACTTCGAATAGGCTACTTGAACATTAACAATACAACAAATAAGAAAGACGATATTGCAACTATTCTTCACAACAATGGTAACAATTTTCATGTATTTTGTTTCGCAGAATCCCGTTTGTCCTCACAAATAACTGATGCTGATATGAATATGCCAGGATACCAGATAATTCGACTAGATCCACATAAACCCAAAACCACAGGCATACTATTGTATGTTGCATCTTCGTTAAACTACAAAAAACTGAATAATCTAGAAAATTATGACATTGAATCTGTATGGATTGAAATCAGCATGAAAAACAGTAAACCACTAATCATAGGATTTATATACAGAAATCCATCAGAAACTACAGACTGGCAAGACAAATTTAGTGTCCTTATGGATGAAGTAACGATGCTAAGTTTTGAAACTATCATTTTGGGAGATTTTAATATAGATTCAATGAAACCCAAACCCAAGTGGCATCAAAACTACACTTTACACGGCCTAGAACAACTTATTGACAAACCAACCCGTGTAACTGAACATTCAAGCACCTTAATTGATCACATTTACACAAACACAAGACAACCTATTATTGAAGTATGTGCTCCACCATGTGGATGTAGTGACCATAATCCCGTTTGTCTTACTTGGTACAAAACCCGTGTTAAAGTTCCAAAGGCAGGGCATAAGATCATATATTATAGAAGCTTTAGAAACTTTAAAGAAGAAGATTTCCTTTCAGACCTTGGCACGGCACAGATGGACTACATATATCAAATAAGAGATCCTGATGAAGCAGCTGAATATTGGATCAGTACATTTACTTCTGTATATAACAAGCATGCTCCATTCATAAAGAAAAGAGTCAAACAAGAAACAAAACCACCGTGGATAACAAAAGAAATTAATATAGAAATTAATAAAAGAAATCATTTAAGCAATTTCGGAACAAGTAAAGAATTTCGAAAACAAAGAAATAAGGTAAACTCAATGAAACGAAAATCTAAACGCAATTACTTCCAAAAGATGTTAATTTCTACAAAGGATTCACGTCAGATCTGGAAAGCTATCAATATGTTGAATAATAAACAAGTATCAAGAAGTCAGCAAATTCTTACAGACGTATCTGCAAATCAGTTAAACAACCACTTTGCAAACATCAAAGATAAAATCATATTACATGACAGGTCCAATGAAAATGATCTCAGCCACTTAAAACATTACCTTGATTCAAAGAATATTTGCTTTCCTTTTACTCTCCAACCAATGACGGTATTGGATGTCAGTAAAAGTTTCTCATCTTTAAAACAATCTGGTGCACGAGATTTTGATGGTTTAGATGTAAAAATACTAAAAGTTTCATGCCCAATTATCTCTGACACGCTAACTTATTTATACAACTTGTGTATAGATAAACAAACCTTTCCTTTAAAATTTAAGGAAGCTAAAGTTATTCCTCTCCATAAATCTGGTGATACATCAAATCCATCAAATTATCGACCTGTTTCTATTTTATCTGCTTTATCTAAGCCTATTGAAAAGCACATGCAAAAGTCCCTCTATTCTTACCTTGCTAAAAATAATTTACTCAATGAAGATCAGTCTGGTTTCCGTGAAAATCATTCCTGTCATACAGCCCTCATACAGCTCGTTGACAGCCTTCTATGCAGTATAAACGAAAATAAATTTACTGGTATTCTTTTCATAGACTTTGAGAAAGCGTTTGATGTTATAAATCATCCTCTCCTACTGCGCAAATTAGAACTGTATAAATTAAATCCAGAATTCATTAATCTCTTGTCTTCTTTTCTATGTAACAGAAAACAAGCAGTAACAGTTAACAACAAAATGTCAAACTTTTTGCCTGTCAAATACGGAGTACCACAAGGCTCTGTATTAGGTCCTCTTCTGTTTTCTATCTATATCAATGATTTACCTTTTTATGTTAAATGTAAGTGCGAAATGTTTGCCGACGATACATCGCTCCATTCCAGTGATTCAGACACCCATAGACTAGCAAACAAACTACAAGATGATATTCATGGACTTACTGACTGGACCCAACTGAATCATATGTCCTTAAATGCAAACAAGACCAAATGTATGTATGTATGTGCTCGACAAAAACGGCAAAGAATAAAGTCAAAATTTCAACCATTGTTTATATCTGACAAACAAATTGAAGAAGTAGATTCACATAAAATGCTAGGTGTAATAATTGATAAGGATCTATTGTGGACTGACCATACGAAGACACTGGGAAAACGTCTTTCAAAAAAATTACTTCAGCTAGCCAAGATTAAGAATTTCCTTGATACCCATTCTCGTAAGCTTTTCTTCTGTGCTCACATTTTATCAATAATTGATTATGCATCGACATTATGGGACAGCTGCAGTGAAACCAACTTAAAAATGATTCATCGAATGTACAAAAGAGCACTAAAATTAGTATTGTTAAGATCAAGCACTCTGACTACAGAAGATTATAAAAAACTTAATATATTAACTTTCCACAACAGACTTTTGTTCAATAAGGCAGTATGTATGCATAATGTTGTATACGGCAATGTTCCTAAAAAGATAAGCGACACATTTAAAACTAACATCCATAGACACAATATTTTTTTATCTATTCCTAGACCAAGAAATAATCTTTATAAATCTAGTTTTTTATACTCTGGTGGAAATGTATGGAACAAGTTGCCAACACGCTTTAAAAGTATAAACAATAAAATCCAGTTTAAAAATAATCTGAAAAGGTATCTCATGAATGGTTCATAACTTACATTTTCCCCAACCCTTTGAAATACGGTTTTATGATTTTTCACAGTGTATGCATGTGTATATGTATATCTATGTACATGCTCGTGCATGAGTGTGTGTGCCTCAAAGAAAAGGGTATGTCAGTGTCGACAGTATTCTTGGAGTATACGTACCGTGCACATTTGTGAAGACAATGTACATATTGTATATAACCAATCTCTCTCTCTCTCTCTCTCTCTCTCTCTGGAATTTCCCCTTCTCATTTGTACACTCCCTATCTCCCCCCCTCCCCCCCCCCCCCCCATCCATTTCTTCTCTGGTTTCTATTTGTTGTTATCTCTGACTTTCATAAATTTCTGTGATTATTCGTTGTTTCACCGATTTTTTTTTTTTTTTTTTTTTTTTTTTTTTTTATGGATGGCTCGATGTAAAAAAGCAGATTTATTGCTTATTCAATGTTCCATCTGAAAATAAAATTTTGACTTTGACTTTGACTTTGACACACACACACATATGCACACAAATACACAGATCATATACTCATACACACTCACATACACACATATATATGCACAGACGCACAAAGCCCCTCGAACACACACACACACACACACACACACACACACACACACACACACACACACACACACACTAACACTAACACTAACACACTCACACACATAAACGCACACACATTCGTCTAATATCACATGATTTTGTGAAAAGATGTAAAATGAAAGTACTACTACTACTACCACTACTACTACTAGTACTACTGCTACTACTCACACACACATATACACACGCACTAAGACAGACACACACATGCACACACAGTGAGATCAAGCCAATGAGACAATGATACTGGGGGTGGGGGGTGTACCTCTGGAACACAGTGGTGATGAGAGGTCTGGCAGCGCGGATGTAAACGTCTTCATTGGAACACCCCTCGTCAAACACCTCGTCAAACACAAACTCGTGCTGCAACACACACACGCACACAGGCACACACACACACACACACACACACGCACACACACACATACACAAACACGCTCTAACTGGAAGATGAAATAAAAACAGTTAAGAAAGGAGAGGCTAATGATATAAACCACTCCTGATTATGTTTAACATTATTTAGTCACTGCATCCACATTCATGTTAACTGAGCACATGCACAGCACAGTCAGGATTTCAACAATGAAACCTGATATGAGGGATGAGTTCATCAATTATCATCACCACTGTGTCCAACAGAATTTCCACTACATAAGCCATTGCTGTCAGTGTTGAAATACTTTACTGCTCCACCATATTTCAGTCGCCAAACAATCATCATGGGAAGGCTGATGACAAATAAGAGGCAAGTGATGAACATTCACGGAACTTTTGGCAGAACTGTAAAGGCTAGCCACTTTTGCACTGTGTGCAATGCATTCTTCCTTTTGTA
Source organism: Conus canariensis (assembly GCA_033310375.1). Lineage (NCBI taxonomy): Eukaryota > Metazoa > Mollusca > Gastropoda > Neogastropoda > Conidae > Conus > Conus canariensis. The sequence goes on along the minus strand of CM065722.1, from coordinate 82,805,406 downwards.
CATGTCAGTTGTGTTGCACAGACTGTTACTAGTAACAGCTAGTCTGCATAATCCAGCACAGACTATAGACAATGTTCTAGACTAATTAGTCCTCTTAGTGAAGATTTGTTTAACGGCATAAATCCAGTAGAGACCAAGACAACAACGTTCCAGACCAAGTAGTCTTTAAGTGAAGAATTCCTCACTGCAAGGCATAAATCCCCTAAACACCAAGATAAAGATGTTTTTAGACAACAACAAAAAAGCTTTGTACGAAAAGAGATTCTACAGGGAGGAAAAAATCGAACAGTATCAAAGACACAAACATCATTATTAAAAAAGTGTTTGAAAAAAATTCTAAACAGCAACAACAAAAATTTCAACCGTAATGTAGTGACTGACTATGTAATCTTCCCAGCCTTGAATGTTTTGATTGTTCAGTTTGAACATCTGAGCTGCTTACCCAAACTGTCTTTGATTCCATGTGAGGGATATTCTAATAAGAGTTGACATCTGGACAACTTGTGACTGGATTTGCACAGATGGGAATTTCAAATTATTCAATCAACATACAGTTTCTTTACCAAACTCTGCCCAATGAACCTTACCTTCATGGTAAAAGCCGTCAGATCTACAGCCACCTTTGGCTCCTTGATGACAACAGTGGTGGTGCTCTGGGCCTCAATGATGTCCGGGTCAGCAGCACGGCTCTCACGACGACTCAGAGGACGCTTGCGCACACACACACGTATCCTGTCGTCCTTCGTGACCTTAACGCCCCCACCCCCTTTCCCCCTGGACTTGGCCGAGTCTCTGTTGCTGGGCACGCCATAGTTATACCCCTTAGACCTAGCCTGTGACCTCACACGGTCGGCCGAGGCCAGCTTGCGAGGAGGGTTCCTGGAGGAAACGGCCGGTGGCGGTGGTTGCGGTCGGCCGTGAGGTGGTGCAGCTTCCCCGTCAGAGGAATCAGCCTGGTGGTCTCCGGCGTCGGAGTGGCTGCCATCGGACATGAATTCCAGCATGTCCAGGTAGGAGCCGACGGAGAAGTTGGGTCCCCTCTCGCGCACACTGACATCCCGGGTAGGTTCCAGCCTCATTCCATGGCTGCTCCCTACGGCGCCTTCAGGGGGACTGCGGGGCCGTCGACGCGGTACTTTTTTCTCCGACTGACTTCCCGAGAACCCAGCGCCCCCCGGTGCCGACAGAGCTGATCGGGCAGAGGATGGTGTGGGGCTTCCTGTCTGCCGCTTCCTGGGCACTGCGCCTCCACCGCTGCTGCTGCTGCTGTTCTCGCTTCTGTGGGCACAGGAGGCTCATCATGGATTGAAATGGTAAACTGTCATGCATTTGAGGTGAGGTGAGATGAGGTGATGTGAAATGAGATGAGGGAAGAAGTGAGGTAAGCTGAGGTGAGATCAGGTGAGGCCAAGAGACATGAGGTGAAGTGAAGCAGACCAAATAGCTAGACCAGTTGAGATGACATGAGGAGAGATTAGGCAGAGTGAAATGAGCGCTGGTGAGGTGAAATGACAAGATAGGTAGATAGTTAAGACTGGATGAGGTGAAAAGAGGTAAAGTAAGGTAAGGTGAGTTGAAGTAACACCAGAGCAGTAGACATTTAAGATCAGGTTAGCTGAGGTAACATGAGATGGGATGAGATGAGGTCACGTGAGGTAGAGGCGAGTCAAAGTGTGAACAGATAGGTAGATATCTAAGACAGATGAGGTGAGGACAGATGATGTGCAATGAGGTATGAAGCTGTGAGGTGAGTTGAGGTAAGACAAGTTCAATAGATGTCAAGATCAGGTCAGATAAGGTGAGATGAAGTGAGGTGATGTAAAATATGACCCAAAAAAAGGTATATGATTAAAATCAGGTGAGAGAGATGAGCTAGGATAATGTAAGAGCATGTAAGTTAAAGGTACTTTGATCAGGGAGAGGATAAGTGAGTTGCCTGTGCATACTGATATCACACTACAACTAAGAAAGGTAAGCTTTAGAAAGGTGCAGAGGTATGGCCAGTAACGTAAGGTAGGTAGGTTTAAAGGTAGGTGGATGGGCAAGATGTTAATTAAGTTTGCCACTGTCAACTGGACAGATGATTGGTCAATTAGTCTGTAAATATTGTCTCTGTGTATAAACAGTCTGTTCAACACATATGTTATGTAATATCTAACACTGACATGGGCATGAATATTATGTAATCTCTTCTATTTCTTTATGCCAACATGTTGTAACATTAATTACTGAAACACATGTGCGGAATATTATATAATTTCTTCTATTTATTTATGCCGACATGTATAACACTAATTACTGAAATACATGTTTGTGCCATCATCAATTGCGGAAGTGAGGAATCTTTATCTCTTTATTGGTGAATCAGAAATTTTCTCGGCCGAATGTGTTCTTAAAGAAAAAGAAACAAAATTTTAAAATAGGAAAAAGAAAAATTGTGAAAAGATTAAGCATACCTTTAAAAGTGTCTAAAATCAGCACCACAGACACACACACACACACACACACACACACACACACACACACACACACACACCTATGGATGTAAACACACACACACACACACACACACACACACACACACACACACACAACACACACACACACACACAGCCTGCTGGAAACGCACACACACACACACACACACACACACACACACACACACACACACACACACACAGCCTGCTGGAAACACACACACACACACACACACACACACACACACACACACACACACACACACACACATTCAAAATTACATTGATATTCAATTGACCAACACACAGAGATGCAAAATCACATCCGTGTTTGACTGCTTTCAACCGTGTCAATTTGCTTTAAAAAAGATAACAAAAAAAAAGAAGAAAGAAACAAGAAAAAAGCAAAAAAAATCTGCATTTATCAAATGTCAAGTTTCCACAGCGCACCTGTTGACAGACTTGATGATGTTGACCAGTTCCACCAGACGCCTCCGGTCCTCCGACCCAGAGATTCCCATGGCACATAACTCTGCCATTGTCAGGTTGGCCAGCGACTCATAGCAAGTGATCCCATTGGCACGGAACGCTGGGTAATATTTTTCCAACCGCACCTCCCGCAGACAGTTGTACAGAGTGCCCATTGTCTGTCTGCCTTTGTCTGAACACACAAGTATGGAAAAGTCAGTTACAGATGTACAAGATCACTGAATAAAATTTGAAACAAATCTTTGGGGGAAAAAACACAAAACTGAAGAATAAGAATACACACATGTCAAGGATATAGCAGAGTTAAAGGTTAAAGTCCCATAACCATAATTATGACCACAGCCACAGTAAACTGCTTGAGGTTCAGCATGTCCACCTCCTTCACCTTTCCTAACCTGAAATCAAGTACCTATTTACACTGGGTTCTTAAGCTATATAAACATAACGCCATGTGTGGTTTGAACTCATGAAGTCACTGTTAAGGCAGGAGAAAAAGAAGGGGAGAATGGTTCTTAAACTGTATGTATAAGCTGTGCACATTTTGCTTCACTGAAACATCATCCTTACTCAGTTCTAGTTCTGGTGGACAAAAGAAATACTGCAGGTTCTTTTTGTTCTATCAAGTCTTTACCACCGCCTCCTGAAATATCCATTCCTCACACAATCTTCATTCTGCCACTAATATTCTTCTTCTTTTTTTTTCTAAGCTTCTCACTTGCACTAAAATACAACTGGTCAGCTCTTCTCTTCTTAATCCTGTCTGGCATCTATGATCTGGAACCAACTTTTTCTCTTCCATACAACATTCATGACCTCTGACATTAATGAAAACCTCGCAATTTTTGTTCCACTCTGCTGTTAAGCCTTTTCTTCCTCTTGTTTTTAATTTCATTGATTTTTTTTTTTCACCTTTACTTCATGTACATTTTTACAGAAATTGAATGTTAGAAAGTTTTCATTAAAAAAAAATAATAAAAAATCCAACTCTTCCAAGTCATTCTTTATCCTGCTCAGGTTCCCTCCTGTAGAATTGTGACCATTCTTACCTGTAAATAGTTCTGTGTGCTTGTGTGGTGTGTGTGTGTGTGTGTGTGTGTGTGTGTGTGTGTGTGTGTGTGTGTGTGTGTGTGTGTGACAGAGAGAGAGAGAGACAGAGAGAGAGACAGAGACAGAGAGGATGGGTATGTGAGTGTATACATGTGTGTCACACTGTAAATGTTGCATATGTGACTGAAACTGACTGTAACTGCTTTGGATTTTGGTCAGATTATGCACAAGAAGTAGGATTCATCATTATTTTTCAGCAATAAAACAAATACCTTCAGATCACAAATTATCACACATGTGCATAAGTGTATAAAAGTGTGTCTATACATGTGTATGTATCGATGTGTGGTGTGTGTGTGGTGTGTGTGTGTGTGTGTGTGTGTGTGTGTGTGTGTGTGTGTGTGTGCATGTGCGTCTGTGTGTGGGAATTTGTGTATGAGTGTGTCTGTGTGTGTGTATGTGTTTGTCTGTCTGTCTATCTGTTTGCCTATCTGTGTTTGTGTCTGTGTTTGTGTCTGTGTGTCTGTGTCCGTGACAGTGTTTGTATATGTCTGTGTGTGCATGTGTGTGTGTGTGTGTGTGTGTGTGTGTGTGTGTGTGTGTGTGTGAATATCTGTTGGCATGTGTGTGTACTGGGAGGGGAGAAGGTGGAGAGGAGGTGGAGAGGCATTTTATGTTTCTTGCAGTCTCAGGAGCTTCAAGTGCACAGCAACTCAAATACAGATTTACACATCACAATAGATGTCAAACACACACACACACACACACACACACACACACACACACACACACACACAAGCTGCAATCTCAAAGAAGTCCACACCCAAAGAGAGTCACTGGCTCCTGTGATGCATATGTACACACACACACACACACACACACACACACACACACACACACACACACATACTCTTGTGTGTGTTTCGTCTAATATCACATAATGTGTATAGACATTAAATTGAAGACCTAACACACACACACACACACACACACACACACACACACACACACTTCCTCACAAGCACACACAGGCACACACAAATATGGTTTCACCCCCATTGTTACGTCTTTCTAGCTCTTCTGGTGTATTTACACACACACACACACGCATGCACGCACGCACGCACCATCATCATCGTCGCGCCCCCCCCTCCCACACACACACAGAGGCACACTAATATCGCTTACAGAAAAATATAAATGTGGCAAATGAACAAAGAAATTACAATGAACTGCCCGATAACCAAATAATGGTACAACTGATTACACCTGATGAACTAAATGCGGACAAAAAAGAGAATGTTCAATGTTTTCGTCAGTATGTAGGTCTATTATCGATGCAACGAACATGACTTTACCATTATCTATCATATACACCTTACCAGTTCTTCAAAACTCCATCGATTTCCAACAATTTGCTGACGTTACCCTCGGACTGCTAAGCAGGTATGTGAGTACTGAGAGATAAAAATATCACTGTGATCAATTCGTGGCACGCGTTCAAGTTTGCAAGTTAAATCGAGGCCCGACATGTTTCGGCTTGTCATCGGTCGGACTGCCTTGATTGGGTTTAGCAAAATTTATGAATGTCAGGGACTCTTAGTTGTCGCCTCTAGTATATAAATGACGACTGAAGACAAACTGTTGAATTTTGAACGCCTGTGGTATAATTTCTGGGTGTTTGTGGTTTCAGTGGCTGGTAAAGTTAACTGTCGCAAAGAAAGTGTTGTCTGGCAACGAAAAGCATCGTGATCGCCATTTTGAAAGTACCGCGATGACGGAATGTCTCGCGAGATAATGGTCGTGTGGGTTATCTAATCCTAGTAGTAGTAGTAGTAGTAGTAAGGGGACAGGCTGATATACGTAGCCTAGGCCTCGCGGCCTTTCTTGAATCCCCATCCATATATTGTTTAGTATTCTGAATTGGTTTGTTGCGTATGCTCCTTTTGGTTTGTTAATCAAATTCAAATAACAATTTAGTGAATTTATGATCCGCATCAAGGAGATTTTTAAATGAGTTAGTAGACTGTGCAAACTTGGTGTTAGTTGGTAGATCATTCCAAAGATGTGTTATTCTTTTTCCAAAAACCATTTTACGTTTATTAGTCTGACAGTGTTCAATGAAGATTTTCCCATCTGGCTTCCTTGTAACACTATCAGTATAAAGTTTAAAAAAATGCTCTATTTGTACATCCACCATACCGTTGAATATTTTATAGACTTCGATCAGATCACCGCGGATACGTCTACCTTTTAAGGAATGTAAGTTTAAGTATCTTAACCGTTGTTCATAATTCATATTTTTGCATTCCCGTAGTAGCTTTGTAGCCCTTCTTTGTACTTTCTCCACTGCTTTGACTGCCTTTTGAGCAAGGGATACCATATCATATTTCCATACTCTAAGTGTGGCCGTACCAGACTTTTGTACAATTTCAATAATAAATCTTTATTCAAGTATGTGAAAGTTCTCTTTATTAGTCCTATCATTTGGTTTGCTTTATTGATGATTTTATTGATATGAACATCGAAAGAAAGTAGTGGGTCAAAGACAACACCAAGATCTTTTTCTTCCTCACACTCATTTATTTCATTTTCTTGTCCATTTACCTTCATATAATATTTATGATTTGGGTTTGTTTTACCATAGTGCATAACACTACATTTGGATACGTTGAAATGTAAGTTCCATTCATTAGACCATTCTTGTAATGAGTATATATCCCTTTGTATTTCTGTATGATTGGTAGAGTTTCCATACAGTTTTCGTGTCATCAGCAAAAATCTTACAATTGCTTTGGACAGATTCTGGAAGATCGTTTATGAATATAGTGAAAAGTATGGGTCCTAGGATACTGCCTTGAGGTATACCACTTAGTGCATCTAATCTTTGTGAAGTGACGTCATTTATCCTTACTTTTTGTGTTCGTCCAGACAAAAAAGCCTGGATCCAATTCAGTACATTGCCTGTAATCCCATACCCTTTCAACTTCTCCAGAAGCCTACAATGCGGTACAGTGTCGAAAGCTTTTCTAAAGTCCAAGTAGACAACATCAAATGATGCTTTTTGCTCAATATATTCTGTAAAATCTTCCATTGTTAAAAGGAGCTGTGTCATACAAGACCTTTTTTTTTCTAAACCCGTGTTGACAATCTGAATACAGATCATTGTCCTGAAAATGATTGACAATACAGTCTCTTATTATAGTTTCTAGAACTTTACACACCACACAGGTCAGACTAACAGGTCTATAATTTCCAGGCTCATTTTTTGATCCCTTTTTAAAAATAGCTGTAACTTCTGCAGTTTTCCAGTCTTCTGGTAAGACTCCTTCTAAAGTTCTATTAAATAAGTGACAAAGTGGTTTTGATATTTCTTTACATATTTCCTTTAAGACCCTGGGGGGAATGCCATCAGGTCCTTGAGCCTTATTTGGGTTCAGTCCTTTGAGTAGGTTCTCTACAGCTAATGGAGTTATCACAATGTCAGTAACAGCAGCCCCTCCGGATTTTGAACATTCGTCTATATTAGGTACAGTGGATGTGTCCTCTCTGGTAAAGACACTGGAAAAGAATGTGTTTAAGGTATTTGCCTTAAGTTCATCTGTATTTGACTATGATCTATCAGTGTTCTTTAGAACTTGTACACCTGTATTCATTTTAGTTTGTTGCTGAACGTACTTCCAAAAGCTTTTGGGGTTTTCCTTGGCTCCATAGGCTACATTTCTTTCGTGTTTTATACGAGTCCTTTTAATTTCTTTATTACATTTATTCCTGGCTTTAATATATTTTCTGTATGATAGACTAGTTTTTCTCTTTAAATATTAATCCTGTTGCTTTCGATTTTGTCTGAAGTTTTCGTTCGTTTGTTGGTTTGTTTGCTTGTTTGATTTGGTTTAATAAATGTTCAGAAAAAAGTATTAGCAAGAAACTCACACGAGCTGTTTTCCTCCTGCTCTCGGCTCCTAATCCTATGTATCTCATTTCATGCAAGTGCATTTAGTGCCAACGAAAGCACAACGCGTGCGCGCGCAAGTGTGTGTGTGTTTGTGTGTGTGTCTTCTTCTTCTTCCTAAAGAGCTGATTCACTCAAAAATGAGTAGGTCACCAGCGCGCATGTTTAAAAAAAAAAAGAAAGAAAATGCGACTCAGCCTGTCGGCCCCTGGAGCAAAATTTGGCAACAAGGGGTCGCACATGATATTTAAAAGGTTAAAAGCAATGGCCAGGTTAAGACCTCGGTAACCATAAAATATATGGGGAAGTTAAAATAGAAAAGTCAATCAATATGCAGATCTCAAGATTGTCTTATCAATTTGATTTTTAAAAGAGACTGCATTTGTGGCAATCTTGATGGCACCCGGCGGTGAGTTCCACAGCCGTACAGAACTAGGATAAAATGAATGTAAATGGCTGTCAATATTTGATGCAAGTATGGCATAAGATTGACCGCCACTCCTGGTGCTACTTTTATTCAATACTAGTTGTTCCATTGGGATATCAATTAGTTTAGCTCTGCCTTTAAAGAAGGTATTAAGTTTAATAAAGGCTCTTCTCTCATCTAAGGGTTTCCATTCTAATTTCCTCATGTTCTTCCTAGTATTCCCTTTCTCTCTGATATAGTTCCCTGTTATGAACCGTGCTGCTCTCTTCTGAATCTTTTCGAGGTTATCAATGTCCTTTAGATTGTGAGGATCCCAGACTGAGCAACCATATTCCAGTACTGGTCTAACCAGTGTTTTATAGCAGTCGTCCTTAACCTTTGGGGGCAGTCGTTGATGTTCCTGTATAAGAAAGCTAAGATGTTGTTTGCTTTCTTACATACTAAATTGTAATGTTCTTTCCATTTGAGACGACTATCTATAATCACGCCTAGATATTTTGCAGCATTGGTTTCTTTAAGAATAGTATTGTGAATAGAGTATTCTGATCTAGTTGGTGAGCGTTTATTACATATACGTAACACTTGGCACTTCTGGGGATGAAATTCCATTTTCCAAGTTTTTTCCCACTCTTGTAAAGCGTTTAGATCTTCTTGTAGAATGCGTGTATCATTCTTGCTTCTGATAAGTGTGTGTGTGTGTGTGTGTGTGTGTGTGTGTGTGTGTGTGTGTGTGTGTGTGTGTGTGTGTGTGTGTGTGGACGCGGGATTGGTGGGTGGGTTGTGTGTATAGGGGCCGAATTACGCACTTGAAAGAAAATCAGATTAAGAAAAGGGGGTGAATAGACGAGAGGATAAAGACAGATCAATAAAGACGGGAACTTAGTAAAAGAAGGAGAAAAGAGAGAATAACTGTAATATATACGTAAGGTAAATAATGACTTGAAGGTGGTGTGTCTGTGAAGAGTACTTCGGACGGTGCTGTAAGGGTGGATAGGTACAATCTATTTTTGGATGTTGATGCCTGATGAAGACTAACAGGTTGAAACGCGTTGTGTCTGTATTGTAATTTGTTCCTTTGGTTTGCGGCCCAGTAATTCTATTCTTGCTCTAAAATGCGCAATTTTTTTTTTCTTTACAATAAACCCATAAATAACTTTCAGAAGAGAAAATCATTTTGGTCGTTGTTGCACCCTATATGGCAGTGGGGTGGTTGGGGGTGGCGAGAGCGTTCGTTGTGGTCGTCGACATCCATCACACTACTACCACAGCACTGTGGGGATTTGCTGGGAATGTTGAGGGTCGGCATACAAGGGGGCTGACTCACTACATTCCAGACACACCAGCTGTGGAGATGAATGTCATGTAACTAATAGGAAACTGGAAGATGTGTTTAGTGCAGTGCCAGTTTTGTTCTTTCATTCCAGAAATGCTGAGGGATGTCCAGACATCTGGCTGGTCTGTTTCAATTTTTTTCTTTTTTGTTTTCTTTTTACTTTATTCATGTATTTATTTATTTATTTATTTATCTATATATTTACTTATTATGTTTTATTCATTAATGTATTTATTCATTAATGTTTTATTCATTTATTTATTTGTTTATTGTCTACTTATTTTTGTTATTATTTTTTCTTTTATTTACAAAATCATGTTCTTGTTTATTTATTTACTTATTTATTTATTTATTTATTTATTTGCTATCTCATCTTCAGTGCCCTCTCAGTGGCACTGCACCCATGCCACTCATTCCAACCTCCCTGTCCACAGCCACGGCCCGGCCCGGACAGCCGCAGCCCCGGCACCGGCAATCCACAGGGAGCAGTCAACGTCAAATCGTGTCAAGAGGCAACCCGCTGGAGGAGACACTGCACTGCTGCCGAGTCACCTCGGTGGTGTTCAGTGGTGCCTGTTCTGATCCAACATACGCATGGTTGCTCTTGTGAGTAAGGCGCGGGACTCTGGTTCCAAGGTCTGGGGTTCCGTTCCAACTCAAGAGAGCCAGATGCACACACACACACGCGCGCACGCACACGCACGCACGCGCGCGCGCACGCACGCACGCACGCACGCACGCACGCACGCACGCACACACACACACACACACACACACACACACACACACACACACACACTCCTTCGGTGAGTCTTTATTCTGAGGTCGTGCATGTGAACGTATGCATACAAGTCTTTCAGGCAGACGAAACGTCTGTCCATGTTTCAGAGAAGACAAGGTCATCATGCGTCGGTGGTATGGATGACAGGAGACTAAGACACAGGAACACTGGTGTTGTGCACAGCCATCATCCCCGAACACAGAATGTGGCAGCCTTTGTTGTATAAAACACAGGAACACTGGTGTTGTGCACAGCCATCATCCCCGAACACAGAATGTGGCAGCCTTTGTTGTATAAAACACAGGAACACTGGTGTTGTGCACAGCCATCATCCCCGAACACAGAATGTGGCAGCCTTTGTTGTATAAAACACAGGAACACTGGTGTTGTGCACAGCCATCATCCCCGAACACAGAATGTGGCAGCCTTTGTTGTATAAAACACAGGAACACTGGTGTTGTGCACAGCCATCATCCCCGAACACAGAATGTGGCAGCCTTTGTTGTATAAAACACAGGAACACTGGTGTTGTGCACAGCCATCATCCCCGAACACAGAATGTGGCAGCCTTAATTGTAGATTCAAAATTCAAAACGCTCACATATGCGAAATCTTCATCTTGGTATACTTCAGAGTTCTGTCCGAACGGATAAACAGGGGGGAGGGGAGGAGGGGGGAGGAAACATGATTGATTTAATTGTGAAATAAATCATGGGACACGTTTGAAAGGAACAGGACCATCCAGCGGTTTTTGCTTTATTTGTTTTTTGTTTTTTTGTTTGTTTGTTTGTTTTTGTGATTAACTAGATGGGTGGATTTTACAATTTAACTTGACCCGGACACATCACCACACAGTGTCCCACATTGTTTTCTTTGTTTTTTGTTCTGTGTCAACAATTGTTATTATTGATATTACCATCACTACCATTAAAATCACCATCGCCATCACCACTAAGACCGTTGCCATGCTGTTTAAAATCCTCTAACCCACTCTCCTTTCTCCCATACTACAATTGCTATTGCCATATTATCACCAAAAGTGGTAGTAATCCTGTCTTTGTTTATTTTTTTCAATATTTTGATCATCATCATTACCATTATCATTATCCCTATCAGTAATATAACTATCATCATTACTACCTCGACTCACACATTGTCTCCTTGACAGCCTCGTTTTCATTCAACGCCTATCTTGCGCTGAAGTGAGTGAAGGTAAGTGATTGCTCGTTCATTTTCGTTGTCCTGAGTGTTTTGTATCTTGTCTGAAGAAGACCTAAGTGGTCGAAAAGCGTCGTGTTTTGTCTTGTGATCCGTTTGTCTACGTTTTCTTGGTGGTTTGCTGTTAATTACATTTAAAATTTGCTTAGATTTCCGCCTGCAGTCACACACACACACACACACACACACACACACACACACACACACACACACACACACACACATATTCATACATACATAACGGAAAGTAATCAGACGCCATTGCAGGATGCAGTGGCATGCTCTCAACCCTAATATCCAAGGGTCAGCCCACGGTCACTTCAACACGCCACCTGCTGCACCAGTGGCCGCAGACTAACCGCCGGTCCACTTTGGTTTCACACACCCTTCCTTGACCCTTCCTGCCTCACCCTTCCACCGCCTAACGTCCACTTATACTTCTCTTCTTCTTCTTCTTTCACTCAGACAGGAACCCCAGAGGCACTGACGAAGGCTGCTCTACGGCGGAGGCCCTCCAGTGATCCATAAAGCTTTTCCCTCATCGGTGTGTTGGCAGGCCAGGTCTCTGCTCTTAGCTTTTCATGTGTGGGACAGTCCTGCAGGAAGTGTTCCACTGTCATCGGGGCTGTACCGCATGGGCAACTTGAAGACTTGCCAAAGTGGATTTTGTGAACATGTGATGTTTGAGTCTGGAGTGCCCTGTCCTCAGTCTCACAATGCTCACTTGGTCTGATCTGGGCAGCAGGCAGTATGCGTCCTTCTTGTTGAAGTTTTGGAGCTGCTCAAGCTATCCTCTTTTTTGCTTCTCCTTGATAATACTTTTGATCTCTTCAAGGGAGACTTATACAAAACAAAACATCGATTTATTCAAATCACAAAACTCATAAACGGTCTTGGACAGAGATCCATAGTACCTATAGAATGGTCTTGGACAGAGATCCATTATTACTAAAGAATGATATTGGGCAGAGATATACTGTACCCTACAGAACGATGTTGGACAGAGCTCCAGTCTACCTGTAGAATAGTCTTGGACAGACATTTATTATAACTATATAGTGATCTTGGACAGGGATCCACTGTACCCTATAATTATAATGATTTTGGACAGAGATCCTCTGTACCTATAGAATGGTCTTGGACAGAGACCTGTTGTGCCGTATAGAATGGTATTGGAGAGAGATCCATTGCGCAACAGGTCCTCCTCAGAGATGTTCTGAACGCGATCCCACTGACAGCTCAGTCTACACTGCTAAGTTGACAGCCTTGGTTCTGGCTCTTGAAATGGTTTCTAAATCCAAACGTACAGATGTTCTCATTTTGTCAGACTCCTTTTCTGCATTGGGAAGCCATTGCTGGCCGTAACCTCAAGCACCCTCAACTGCTGAAGTTATTCGAACTGTACACCTCTCTGAAATCAGATGGATATAACATTTTGCTTGAGTTCCCAGTCATGTGGGCATTCTAGGCAACGAAATGATTGATCAACTTGCCAAGAATGCCAGAAAGAAAGAGTTGAGCAGACTGTCTATCCTTCACACTGATCTGAAACCCCAAATCCAGACTTATATCACAGACCACTAAGGCCCATATGAGTGAAATTGGTGGAGAGGGAGCAGATAAAAGGAGGAGGAGGAGGAGAGGGGAAAGGGGTTGCTAACCTCCAAGAAGAAAATGATGTTACAGGTGTGTAGCTGGTGGTTACATGTTTAACCGTTGTGATAATTAGGATGATCATGGTCATTAACAATACCATGTACTTGAAGCGGGCAGATTCCCGTCCTGGTTTCAATAAATGCTGTGATGACCCAGCAAACTGAATGTGTGTTGTGTGTGTGTGGTGTGTGTGTGTGTGTGTGTGTGTGTGTGTGTGTGTGTGTGTGTGTGTGACGGTGGTGTGTGTGTGTGTGTGTGTGTGTGTGTGACGGTGCGTGTGCTGTGTGTGTGTGTGTGGATGTGTGGTGTGTGTGTGTGTGTTGTGTGTGGTGTGTGGCATCGTGCGTGTTGTTGTGTAACATGCCCTAGGTTACCTAAGTGGCGGGTATGATTTTAAATGAGAGTGGGAGCACTTCTCAAACTCACTCGAGAAAATACATTCTGTTTCCGGTGTTTCTTTTCTTTCAGTTTGCTCTGCATTTGACAGTTCACCTCTTTTCTTTGTTGTCCAAAACAGTCCACAACTTTCACATATCAACACGGTACCTTAAGACACGTGGCACAGGACCTTTGACAGTTCTGTTTTCTTTGTTGTCCAAAACAGTCCACAACTTTCACATATCAACACGGTACCTTAAGACACGTGGCACAGGACTGCTGGACAAGTCTGACAGCAATTCGGGCAATCAACTGAATAAAACACATTCCTTCCTCTGACACTTATTTCCAGCTCTGACCTCAATCTTTGCACACCTGTATGGGCATTAAACAACTGGTTCTATTCAACATACAAATCTCAATGGCTCCCATAGTTGTCGTTGAAGGCTGTAACTTCGTTCTTTTCATCCAATCTGTCATCCTCTTACCTCACCTTAAAATTTGTCCAAACCTGAAAGAGTATTCACCATGTTCCCAAGGCAGCCGTAAAGAAGAAAGTTTTGTGCCGTTTGCATGCAGGCCACTTCTTTTACACCCATTCTTATCTTTTAAAAGGTGAAGAAGCTCCGTGGTGCATTCCATGTCATGTTCCACTCACAGTGAAACATGTTCCTGTAGAGTGTAGGGAGCTGCATGATGTGAGACATAAGCACTTTACAGCAGACTCCATGAAAACCTTGTTCAGAGATGTCCCACCTGATGTGATCTTTGAATTTCTGAGGGAGAGTAACATTTTTCATCTGATCTGACATTTTACAGAGAAAAGATTTTTAACAAAATTTCCGGTGTGCTTTTGGAACGTGTGTTTTTAAAGAGTTGTTTGAGTGAGACTTTTTGTTGTTGTTTTTAAGAATGACTTGTGAGTTGACTTCAAAGCAGTGACAACCCTGATATGGCCCTTTGCGGTAGCAAAAACACGTCGTATTAAAAAAAAATGCTTTAGGATTCTGGCTTCCCTTCAAAATGAAAGAGATCTACGTTTTATGATTCATTGAAAGAATATTCGCTCCATCGTCACAGTGAACGGGTCACAACTAGAAACTTACCAGAGGCTTGCCCAGCTGCTTTTGTTTTTGTGCCAGGGAAAATATTGGAAAGATAAAACGTTCTGCCCTGATTGAGCCATCCAATCGACTGAGCTAAGGCAGATTAGCCTACACTTTATCACTAAATGTGTATCCTTAGAGGTTAGATGCTCTTGAAGGGACAATGTAAGAGTCAGTCTCCCAATTGTCTGGCACTTTAGATTCCACTATGGCTGGACTACATGCATTAACTGATCGGATCGCGCATCGTTCTGGCTTGCCTTCCTCTCTATTCCTGGTGGGTTTTTCCTTCCCTGCTGTCCCATCCACTGTGCCACCTCAGTGGAACTGCACCCACACCGCTGATTCCTCACCTCCCCCGTTCCACCCCCCCCCCCCCCCCCATTCACACAAAAGCCTGGCCCGTACCGGCGCAGCCCCGGCACCGGCAATCCACATAGAGCAGTCAATGTCAAGTCGTCAAGAGGCAACCCACCGGAGGAGACACTGCACTGCAGCTGAGTCACTTCGGTGGTGTTCAGTGGTGCATGTTCTGATCCAACATACGCCGGACACCACCTACTAAGCCCCCTACTGACGACAATAATTGTTTAGTCAAGGAGCTGGTGTGAGTGAGCTCTCCCTCCGGAGGGGACCACCATGTCCGTCCAACGACAGCCCCCATGAATTTGCCGATAGCGGTAACCACGATGCCATCAAACCAAGGCCATAGACGTCGTGAGGATATTGAAACTGGGGTCACCATGAGAGCAGGGCATGAAGAGCCTTTTTTTTTTTTTCTTTTTTTTTTCAGATCGATGAGAACTAGGATGATGAAGATGATGCCACGGATTTCCATTCCAATCTGAGACTGCATGACAAGGTTCTACTCTACGCTTACTTTCATGATACGAGGGCCACCCCATAAGTTCTCGGATGGGTAAAGATGGAAGTACACTGGCATTTCTTACCTAGCACATCTTTTCAAAGTATCCTCCATCAGCGTGTATGCACTTTTCCATCCTTCTAAACCACGAATCCATCACCCCAGCCCACTCCGACTTAGGTATAGCAGAAATCAAGCCCTCGGCAAACGCTCGGGCATCTTCAGGGCTCTCAAACGGCTTTTCTTTCAGTTGTTTTTTTTCAAACGAGGGAACAAAAAGAAGTCACAAGGGGCTAGGTCATGAGAATACGAGGATGAGTGACGAGCTGCACGCTGTTCTCTTGCAAGAAGTCTATAGTTGCAGCTGCCGTGTGGGCGCTGGCGTTGTCGTGGTGGAGGAGTAGATGGCGGATACCGGTCCGTGGTCGCCGTGTACTCCAAGCCTCGAACACTTTTGGCAGGCAGGTGTTGATGCGTTGATACCATTCAGCGTTCACTATCTTTCTTTCCAGAAGCGGTACAGTAGTCACATGGCCGGATCTTGCGAAGAAAACTGCAATCATTTGCTTTGTGCAGCTTCTTGATCTCTTAAATTTCACAGGTGGGGTTTTCCCTGGAAACAGCCAAACTGACGACTGCTGCTTTGTTTCGGGGTCATACTGGTAAATATAGGTTTCGTCACCTGTAACGATATTGGAGACCCTATCTGATCTTCCTCCGTCAAATTTTTGCAGCATAAACTGGCACCATTCAACCCTAGCCCTCATCTGCTCCCCAGTCAGCTGGTGGGGCACCCAACGGGTGCAACGCTTCCGTACAGAGAGATTGTGCCGAATAATGCGGTCTAAACTTCCTGATGAAAGGTTTAGAGTATCCTTGAGTTTATCCTCCGTGATTCGAGGATTTTCTGTAATCATGGCCTTCACTGTGCTCACGTTCCCATCGGTATTAACTGAAACTGGACGTCCACAACGGACACGATCTTCCAACGACATTGTACCAAAGTGAAATTCTTTGAACCACCTATGGACTGTGGATAATGATGGAGCCTTGTCGCCAAAACAGTTTGTCAAACTTATAAAACTTTCCTTGAAAGACTTCCTTTGAAGATAGTCATAATAAATCATGGCACGAAAGACAGGCTCTCTGCAACACTTTGAAAACCGTCTCCCCTTGCCATCCATTTTGCTGTCTAGAACAAATTTGGTTCTGACGATTTTTATCATTTTTTGTGTCATAGCTATTATGACATCGCTTGTGATGATGATGTAATAATTGAAATTATGACGTCAGTGGTTTCTGCGCATCCGATAACTTATTGGGTGGCCCTCGTATACCCCAGCGTCAACCGGCCCGAGAGATACAGACACTTGTAGTGTTGGTCAGAAAATCTGAACGACACCCTGAGAGACGCATCCATTTAGTGGATGAAACTCCACTGTGTGGTCCCAGTCTTTCCAACTGAGCCAAGAGGGGTGAAAAAAAAAAAACTGGTCGACGGAGCCGTAACGATGGCGAGGCTTTGGCGAGGGCGTATGCCTCATAGTATTTAGAACGACCCGGAAGGTGTCTTGAGTAAATGCAAAGTAGAGGCCACGACTGAACAGTACTGGGAAAACCTCCAGGTAAGATAGGATGAAAAGAAATGAAAAGAGAGAAAACATAAAGATTAACTTTTTTAGATAATGATAGGCTTACTTTCTTTTTCTTTTCTTTTTTAAAGTAAACTATTAATTTGTTTTTCTTTCATGTTCAGCAGCTTTTCCGCTGGAAAGAGTAGGGGCTTAAAATCTTTTAGTGCTATCGTTGTTGTTAATGTTCCTGAGAGGGGCATGGCATAGTGTGTGTGTGTGTGTGTGTGTGGTGTTGTGTGTGTGGTGTGAGAGAGAGAGAGAGAGAGAGTGCGCGTGCGTGTGTGTGTGCATGTGTATGTGCGCATTTATGTGTGCGTGTGTGTGTGTTGCGTGTGTGTGCGTGTGCGTTGCGTGTGTGTGTGTGTGTGTGTGTGTGTGTGTGTGTGTGTGTGTGTGTGTGTGTGTGTGGGCGCGCGCGCGCGCGCGCGGTGTGTGTGTATGTGTGTGTGTGTGTGTAAGTGTGCGTGTTTGCGTGAGTTTTAAGTAGACGAGAGCTCGCGGAAATTGGAAACTGCGAAACTGTCATAGACCTGTGAGGAACCAGGAAAGTTTGTAAGAATGGAATGTTTTGTGTGACACTGTGGGTACGAACTTTGAACGAAACAAAACAAAAAAATTCTGCTTATTTTGGAGTCCATGGGGACCTTAAGGTGTAGTCGATTTGAAACATGTATATACTAATTTTGTGAGAGCACTTTAAGAAAAATATTCAAATAAATGAAGTAAAAAGTTTAGCTGTTAGTTAAAAAGAGGCGTGGGCGGGGGTGGCGGGGGGGGGGGGGGGGGGGGGGGACTCTTTCTTGTTTTGTCCAACTGGTTGATTGCCGACGTTGCATGAGTGGTGGGCGTGGTGAGTGGATGTGTGCGTGGTTGGATAGACTATGCATATGACACATGCCACTGGATTTTGATAAATATCTGGAAACGATTTATTGACCGTCAGTTTTGTTCCTCACTTTTCATATCATTGCTTTTTCTAAATTGTTCACTGACATTGTCAATGTTTTGCACAGCGGATACAGAACGAAATCACTTCCTGATGATGTTTTCATATTATTGCTTTTTCTAAATTGTTCACTGACATTGTCAATGTTTTGCACAGCGGATACAGAACGAAATCACTTCCTGATGATGTTTTCATATTATTGCTTTTTCTAAATTGTTCACTGACATTGTCAATGTTTTGGACAGCGGATACAGAACGAAATCACTTCCTGATGATTTTTTCATATTATTGCTTCTTTTTTTTAAAATTGTTCACCGACATTGTCAATATTTCGGACAGCGGATATAGAACAATATCACTTCCTGATAATGTTTTCATATCATTGCTTTTTCTAAATTGTTCACTGACATTGTCAATGTTTCGGACAGCGGACAAAGAATGAAATCACTCCCTGATGATGTTGGAGCAAGCATGAAATAACTTGAATAGTGTGTGTTTGAATGCACTATTCTTTCAGTCTGCTTTTTTTCCTTTGCTTCTTTAAATCTATCTTTATAATGCTCACAATTGAATGGATGAAGGTTATGGTCTGTTGATTGCTTGTAAACGCATCGAATCATCAACCTCTCTCTCAAATAGGTAGGCTAATACTCCAATTCATAAGTTAATAAGATGAAGACTTGGTAGATCAATTGGAAGAGAAATGCTGTAATTTTTTTCTAATTTGTTTTCTAGAAGGGTGGACTTTGCACACACTGGACTTTTTTCTCAGCTACTCAGTGGCTAACGTTATGTATTGGATTATCATCATATAATCAATTCATCATTTGAAGACATGATGGACGACTTAGTAGTGACAACATTACCATAGGTTGGGTTTTTTTTTTTTTTTAGTGCTTTTTTTTTTCTTGGATGTCTGACTGATTGATTTGTTTTCAAATCTGCTATATTCAACGAAATGGTTGATCAACTTGCCAAGAATGCCAGAAAGAAAGAGTTGA
>CM065722.1:82761096-82781096 GCA_033310375.1 Conus canariensis | reverse complement strand
TCCCTCCCTCCCACCTTTATCAGTCTTCCCCTATCACACTCTCCCCCCTCTCTCTCAGCCAATAACTCCCTCCCTTTCCCTGGCACACCCCACCTGATTCTCTCTCTCTCTCTCTCTCTTTTTCTTCTTTATTTCTACTCTCTCTCTCCTTCTCTCTCTTTCCTTCCCCTTCTCACACTCTCTGTTCCACCTTCCTTCACTCTCCCCCATCTCTCTTTCTCTCCCCTCTCTCTCTTTCTGTTTTCTCTCTCTCCCTCTCTCTCCCTTCCTCTCTCTCTCCCTCTCTCTCTGTCTCTCTCCATCTCCTCTCTCCACCTCTCTCTCTCTCTGTCTCCCTCTCTCTCTCTCCCTTCCTCTTTCTCCTTCCCTCTTTCCCTCTCCTTCTCTCTCCTTCCCTCCTTCTCTCTCTCCCTCCCCCTCTCTCTTTTCCTCTTTCTCTCTTTGTCCTCCCCCCCTCTCTCTCCCTCTCTCTCCCCTCCTCTATCTCTACCTCTCTCTCCCTCCCTCCTCCCCCCTCTCTCTCTCTTTCTTTCTCTTTCTCCCTTGTCTTTCCCTCTCTCTCCCTCTCTTTCTTTCTGTTTATCCCTGTCTTTCCCTCTCTCTGTGTGTCTCTCACTCTCTCTCTTTGTCTACCTTGGCTTTCTGGTTCTTGTCTTCGTCCAGGGGGTAGAGGTATTTACGGACGAGGAAGTTCCAGAACTCTTTCTCTTCGTTCTGCAGGTGGCGCACCATGCCGTAGCCCAGGTAGTCCAAGCTCAGCCAGTACGGAGACTCGGGGTTGGGTTCGAACCCCTGGGGGTGCCGCCTGACCGGTGGCCGGGGCGGAGGAACCTGTGCCAACAGATCCACGGCTCGATCCTGAGGAAACGTGCGGCGGTGTGCTCTTTTGGTGGGGAAGTAGAGGTGTAGGGGTGGTGGGGAAGGGGAGGGGGAGGGGGGGACACCATGGGAGAAGGAGGGGGAGGGGGGAGGGATATGGGGATATGGTTTATGGATGGGAGATTCTGTCGTTTATAGAGGGGGGAAGGTGGTGGGGAGGGGGGGGGGGGTAGACGGTGGGGGGAGGGGGGATTGATGGGGTGAAAAGAGATATGTCTTCACTTGAAACACGGCATATTCTTTGAAGGTACAGGATGGGCATGTGTGCATGTGTGTGTGTGTGTGGGGGGGGGGGGGGGGCAGAAAACAGGGTGATGGAGATGGACCATGTGTGTTGGAAGGGGAGGAGGGGAGAAGAGGACTGCGCGTATGTTGTGTGTGTGTGCGTGTGTGCGCGCGCGCGTATGCGTGTGTCTGTCTGTCCGTATGTATGTATGTCTGTAGTGGCATGCAAGCACTCCAGCGTTGGAGTGTCGTCATGTGTGACGTTGATGAAAAAAAAGCGAGGAAAAAATTGTATCAAAGACGATAAACCGAAATGTAAATAGACTGAGGGGAAAAAGACAAACAAACAAACAAAGAAGGACCAGACCTGTTCATCAGAGAGAAACTATCATACAATTCCATGAAAAAGCGGATAAAACATAATTCAAGAAACAACACCAAACACAAAGAAAACTACACACACACACACACACACACACACACACACACACACACAAACCACCACCCCTCCATCAAAGAAATCAGCAGCACCAGACGACCCCCCCCCCCCCACCAACCCCCCCACCCAGCCACTCACCACGCTGGGCTCTGGCACCGTCTTCTCCTCGTCAGTCACTTCCGCGTTGGACTTCAGAGTGCCGCCTTTCTGCTTCAGCTCCTCCCCGAGTCCCCACAAGCCTCGCACGGCGTCACGCAGCTCGTGAATCAGCGAGACGATCCCGTACAGGCTGAAGACGCTCTTGCGGCTCTTTTTGGCCTTCTCCTCCTCGGCGCGCTTTTGGGCCTCCAGTTCTTCGGGCGAGACTTTCTTGGGCACCTCCCGCGTGCCCCAGGACACGTTGTTGAGGTTGCAGAGGTAGTAGACGGTGAGGAGAATGAAGGTGGACGGGACGACCAAAAAGTAGAGCGCTCCGTACACGAGGCAGAAGAATTCCTGTGGAAAAACAAAACTTTGGCCTTTATATCATCAAGGGATAAATCTAATCGTATGCTAGCGAAATATTAAGTGCGTGAGTACGCACGCGCGTGCACACATACGCGCGCGCGCACACACACACACACCACACACACACCACACACACACACAGCATACATACATACATACACACATACATACATATACAAATACATACATGTATATATGTATATAAGCTCGCACGCACATGCAAACGCACACACCCGCGCACACAGGCGCCTCACATACATGTCACAAGTACATACAATCATTCAAAAAAAAGTTTCACATATACGCACGCAGACACACAGACACACGCGCACGCACGCACTCACGTACGCACGAACCAACGCACACACACGCCAACCAACAAACCAACATAAAAGAGCGAACGATCACCTCCACCTAACCCTCAACACTCATCCTTCCAGTCTCTGTCCATCCTCTGTCTCTACTCGCAAACGGTTCATCTCTCGTGTTCAGCCCGTCCCTTCTCCTGTCCCCACCTACCTTCCGCCCGCCACTATCAACACATCGTCTCTAACCACCCCCTCTCCCCCCACCTCCCCTCCCACTCCTCAATCCACATGTCATGGCGACTTTCCAGTCTGCGTTTTGCAGTAACGTAAACAACTTCTGGACATCTGTATACCCTTCTAAGCCTGTTCCTTTATGTCCTCCCTCTGTCTCTTCCTAAACCCCCCCCCCCCTACCTTCCCCTTCCACCCACTCTCTATCCTCCTCTTCCACCCCTCCTCCCTTAGGCCCTCCCTCCGTCCCTTGCTCCCCATCCCCCCACGTCCTCCCCCCCCCCAACCCCCCCCCCCCCTCCTCCCTGCCGTGCAAGGCTCTGACTCACCTGCGGGTGGAGGAGCGAGGCGACGAAGAAGATGATGAAGAGGCCGGTGAGGAAGACGACGTTGGGGCTGTTGAAGGACTCGGTGGCCACGCTGACCATGGTGCCCACGGTGGCGATCATCATGACCACGGTGTAGAAGGCCGTCAGCACGGCGCCGATCTTGATCTGCAGGTCGTTCTTCTGGGTCAGGCACACCACCAGGTAGAAGATGACCGGGGTCAGCGACAGCACGAACGACCACCACATGCTGATGTTCAGCACCGAGTTGTACGAACCTGGACAGGACCCACAACTCCAGTAGTTGTAGTAGTAGTATTGTTGTTGTTGTTGTTGTTGTTGTTGTTGTTGACGTTCTTCTTCTTCTTCTTTCTTCTTCTTCTTCTTCTTATAATCACTTATTATTATTGCTATTATTATTATTATTATCATTGTTGTTGTTGTTATCATTCCTTTTCCCCTTTTTGTCGAGTTCAAATCGTATGCGTGTTGTGTGTATGGCTGACAAATGTGCCAATGTTGTACTGAAATCTCCAGCGCACTGTCCTCCTTCAGTGCACATGTAAACTCTGATTATTTGATCATTTGAAAAAAAAAGGCCAACGACTCCTTTCGTTTAGGTCGTCGTTCAGCACTGTTACTGTCATCTGTCGTGGGACCTTTTGAGGGTCAGATTTCCCTCCTCACCTGCTTTCTATCTTGCACATTTCGAAGAAGGAAAATACATCTCCAACTGTTCAAAACATAGCTTTTCCTGTGTAACCAGTCTCATTTCCAATCTTTTCATGCAAACGATGTTATCCTTAAATTCCGGTATAGTGCGAAGCAAGAGGAAATCATGCTGAGATTAAAACCTGTGGCTTCACTCACGCCATTTCAAATGCATGCAGTCAAGAATGCAAATGAAAAATTAACGTGTTAAGTAATTTCTAACCAAACCTCTGGAGCACTCTTACGGCATGCTATGTTAGTCCTGTTTAGAGAAATTTCAAACCGATTCATGGGATAGTGCTTCACACTTGTAAATCGTGGTAAGCCACTTCAATATCATCCGGGGACTCTTCAGTCCTCTTAACCTAATTAGAGTTATTTCTCCTAATCCTTCAGGGACTTTTCAGTCTTGTTAACCTGATTGGACTTATTTCTAAATAAATTTCGGAAGGGCCCGTCAGTCTTATTGACCTTGTCGGGGTCATTTTAAACCAAATCTTTGGGAGACCCTACAATTTCTTCAACGTGACGTGGCCAGTGTTAACGACCAATCTGTCGCCCCTGCCCAGTTTGTCGCCCGACGACAGATTGGTCCTCAACACCAGGACCAATTGTCGCCCAGGCGACAGATTGGTCCTCAGCACCAGGACCAATCTGTCCCCCATTCTAAGTTTTTGAGGGCGACAGATTGGGTCGCACTTCACTGTCCAATCTGTCGCCCCTTGGCCAATTTGTCGCCAACTTACCTTGCTCTCAGTAAGTTGATGTTGAGTCTCATTCCCACACTTTCTTTCACTTTAGGAGAATTAGGGAATGAGAAAGTGTTGGGTTGTCCTTCCCCTGTTGCACTTTCTCCCATGTGAGAGAAAGTATGGGGGCGCCCCCACACTTTCTCTGATTGTGAGAGAAAGTGTGGGAAGTGCCCCATATCTTTATTAATTAATTAATTTATTTATTTTCAATTTCGTTATCAGTTTCTTGTCTTTCGTTAACATCAAACTAACAGCCAAATGATAATAAAATCTAATAAAAAGTGATGGAATGAGACAGGAGTTTATAGCTGTTTTTCTATTGAATGGTCGCATTGAGAAATCTTCAGAGTGCATAATCAATCAGAAAAATCAAACATGCAAGTGTCAAGTAGTTAAATCAACTAGTTATCAAATCCAAATAATATAATTCACGCTGGAAAGTAGGCAAACACACAAAAATGTTGCTTATGTTATTTTGTTATGTTTATATGGACATGGTATTAAACATTGGCCATAAACGTTACCTGTCCAATACTCTCCCTATCGAATGGGGTGACCACGAAGTAGTTCAGTTTATTGTAAAATCCAAATGTTCACTACTTAGGCTGCGTATGCTCTAATGGTAATTTTATAATATTCACAACCTAGATAAATACTCGTCAGTGCCAAAACCAGTGGTCAGCTTCATGCAAATTTCACGTTTTCACTATTTCACTGCATGTTGGTGTGTTATAAACGCTTCTGTACGGTTTACAATATAGATGTCAGGTGGTCAACAAGATTAACCAGTGGTCAGTTTCATGTAAATTTAATATTTTCCTGAGTTTACTCCATATTGATATGTTTAATGCTTTTTTTAATGTAGAAGACCAGTGGTCTGCAAGAAAGACTAGTGGTCAGTTTTATGTCAATTTCATATTTTCACTAACTCATTCTGTATTGATGTGTTATAGGGTGTATATGCTTCTTAAAACGTAGCATGACTAGTGGTTAGCAACAATGACCAGTGACCAGTTTGGAAAACGAATTGTTTACTGTTTATTATATGAATATTTCTGTGCTTCTTGCAGTTTAGATGACCAGTGGTCAGTGACAATGACCAGTGATCAGTTTGATGCCAATTCTATATTTTAAAAAAATTGACAGAGTGTTGTTGCAGTGGTCAGTGACAATGACCAGTGATCAGTTTGATGCCAATTCTATATTTAAAAAAAAATTGACAGAGTGTTGTTGCAGTGGTCAGTGACAATGACCAGTGATCAGTTTGATGCCAATTCCATATTTAAAAAAATGTTTGACAGACAGAATGTTGTTGTGGTATGGGCGTTTCTCTGCTCCTTACAACGCAGATGACCGGTAATCAGCAAGAATGACCAGTTTTCATTGTGATGTAAATTCCATGTTTTCTCTTGTTGATTGCATATTATTGTGTGATGAGCATTTTTTCCCTACCTTTCATGACGTAGATGATCTGTGGTCACTTTGATGCAGTATCTATCTATCTATATTTTTTAATATATACGTCTCCTCTTAATATGATGTAGGTCAAAATAGGTTGTATAGATTCTGTATCAAAGAGATCATGAACACCACTGAACTGACCATGTACAGTAAAACCCGGTTAATTGAAAGAGCCTTTGAACCACCTATGGACTTTTAAATATCCAAATTTAAGATTATCCGCGTGTTGAGTTAATCTAAATTAATTTTTTTGCCCAGTCTAAAACAAACTCAAAATAAACCTAACAAATTGAAATTAAGTGAGCAAGTCAAGGAGTAGTCCCAAGTCAAGGAGTAGTCCCAATTTCAATTAACTGGGCTTTGTTGCAGCATTGGCATTACTAGGAACCGAAAATGACGAGAGAGAGAGAGAGAGAGAGAGAGAGAGAGAGAGAGAGAAAAAGAGAGAGAGAGAGAGAGATTTGACCCCAATACCCTGGAGTTACAGGGGCCGCAATTCTTTATTACCCCACCACAGAAGTAGAAACACTCCAACTGCAAAAGTAGTTCGCTGTGACGCTGTGTTTTTCTATCCGCTCAAATATTTCCTCTTCAATCATGATGTCTTCCCTATAAGGTCTATCCCATCAAAATATGCAACACCTGGGCCCAGTCTGTCGACGGATGACAGATTGGTCCTGGTGTTGAAGACCAATCTGTCGCCTGGGCGACAGATTGGTCCTGGTTTGAAGACCAATCTGTCGCCGGGCGACAAATTGGGCAAGGGCGACAAATTGGTCGTTAACAGCCAGAGTTATTTGGAAAAAAAACAAAAAAACTGACAGGACTCTCATGTATTCTGATTCTTGTTATAGTTGTTTTCGAAGTAAACCTTAAGGAATAATTTAATATTGTTAATCTTGTCAAGGTTATTTTCAAAGAAATCACAGCACCCACACACAAACACACACAAGCACACACACAAACACACACAAGCACACACACAACACACACAACACAACACACACACACACAGCCCTTCATCCTCCACCCCCCATTGCACAAACACACACACCCCCCCCCCCCCCCCCGACCTCCCCCCCCCACAGCCCCCCACCTTCCATCCCCCACCCTCACACCAATAAAGCAGCGATTCCTCAACCCCCCCCCTCCCCCCCGCACGTGCCTTACCTGTGATCATGAGGATGACGGTGGAGGGAGCGAGGATGGAGGAGGCCATGAGCATGAACTGGTAGAGGATGTACAGCCTGGAGATGTTGTCGTTGATGCGCACCGTCTCCTTCC
Organism: Conus canariensis; assembly: GCA_033310375.1. NCBI lineage: Eukaryota > Metazoa > Mollusca > Gastropoda > Neogastropoda > Conidae > Conus > Conus canariensis. The sequence goes on along the minus strand of CM065722.1, from coordinate 82,773,973 downwards.
ACGTGGACAGCAGGTCCATCATGTTGGCCAGCGTGGACGGCGACCAACGCCGGCGTTGGTTGAAGAACTCGTTGAACGTTTCCGGGGCGAAGGTCAGGGCGTCTGCGCCTGCGCTGTAGTCGATGCGGTGACCTTGTTGCAGCAAGAGCGTGCACAGCCAGCGGTCTTCGCCTGAAAGGATAGAGGGGGGAGCAAGGTGTGTCACGTACTGTCTGTCTGTCTGTCAGTCTCTCTGTCTGTCTCTGTCTGTCTGTCTGTCTATCTGTCTCTCTCTCTCCCTCTCTCTCTCTCCTTCCCTCCCCCCTCTCTCTCCTGTTTTTAAAACATCTCTCTCTCTCTCTCTCTCTCTCTCTCTCCTGTTTTTTAAACCTCTCTCTCTCTCTCTCTCTCTCTCTCTCTCTCTCTCTCCTGTTTTTTAAACACATCTCTCTCTCCTCTCTCTCTCTCTCTCGCTCTCCTCCCCCCCCCCCTGTTTTTCAAAACACTATACATGTTTACAAATTGATAAGATGATGACTTTTCGCATTTCAATTCCCCAAACCCTCTTTCATCTGCTCATTCAAGACGAACACTGCCGTTGTTGAGGGTATTCAGTGCACTCAGTTGCGTCAGAACATGCTCTTGTACGTGAGCCCATGTATATTCAAGCCTATCTAGCCAGGTAGAGAGGTGTCTGAATAAGGAATCGGTGACCCATGAAGATACATTGATTAACCAGCTGCAGAATCCGTTTGAAGCCTGAGGGATTGGAGGGAGAGAGAGAGAGAGAGAGAGAGAGAGAGAGAGAGAGAGAGAGAGAGAGAGAGAGAGAGAGAGAGGGAGTGAGGAAGGGAGGTAGAGAGAGAGAAGGGGGAGGAGGGAGTGTGGGAGAGAGGGCAGACAGAGAGAGAGAGAGAGAGAGAGAGAGAGAGAGAGAGAGAGGAGAGAGGAATTCAGTCTGCCATTCTATGATTCGACAATTTACCAGATGTGATTTATGATGATAATGATGGCGGTGAGGATAGTTAAAGTAGCAGAATGGTGAGTGTGTGTCTGAGTGACGAACTCGATGAACAACAGACCAACTAACTGACCGACTGAACCACCCCAACCACCAAGTCAGCCATCGACGAACACATTTCATTCCACTCTCTATCCATGAGCTTCGAGCAGACAAAGAACCATAAGCATGGCGAACTGATTTCCTTTCACTCTCTATCCATGAGCAGATAAAGAACCATAAGCATGGCGAACTGATTTCCTTTCATTCTCTATCCATGAGCAGATAAAGAACCATAAGCATGGCGAACTGACCATTTTCACTTTTCTTCACTCTTATCCATGAGCAGATAAAGAACCATAAGCATGGCGAACTGATTTCCTTTCATTCTCTATCCATGGGCGATAAAGAACCATAAGCATGGCGAACTGATTTCCTTTCATTCTCTATCCATGGGCGGATAAAGAACCTAAGCATGGCGAACTGATTTCCTTTCATCTCTATCCATGGGCGGATAAAGAACCATAAGCATGGCGAACTGATTTCCTTTCATTCTCTATCCATGGGCGGATAAAGAACCGTAAGCATGGCGAACTGATTTCCTTTCACTCTCTATCCATGGGCGGATAAAGAACCATAAGCATGGCGAACTGATTTCCTTCCACTCTCTATCCATGAGCGGATAAAGAACCCTAGGCTTGATAGGCCCAATACTGCTGACGACGCGTACTGTCCCATTCACAAGTAACTCCCGAGAGATAATACCCCGCGAGTATTGTAAGACTGAGTCCTTGCATGCTGGATGACCAGGGCGTGTACCACGGCAGCAGTGGAATGTGAGACTGACATGAGAAATGTGTCTGACATCCACATGGAAAAAACGACACAAGTAGGAGAGAACTGCTTGACAGTAGTGAAAGATTTTTCCTTAAAACTGATTAAAAGAGGACCTTGAAATGCAATGTTATCAGCACTTTCAGGGCGTTTGTGAGGCTGCCGGAAGGTGAACGAATCGTCAGCCTTTGTGTACTTTCACATCGAATTTCTCGCAGAATTTATTGCTATCTTGAAAAAAATCAAGTTCTTTCACACGCGGGGTGGTCGAAGATAAAGCTCATGTTCTGGGCAGCTGCTCTAGATACGAACTGCTCCGACTGATGCTAACAGAACAGCTATCAAAAAAACACTCTGAACCAAATTATGCCCAAGTGAAATGTTTGGCAACGACGAGCAACAAATTCATATTGCTATTATATGTTCATAATTGCATGAATTTGAAAAGACGACAATGGCTCCCTACATGGGCCCAGATGAATTACGGTGTATCAAGTAATTATGATTCCTCATAACACCATGCTGTATCTTTTGACCTGTAAGAGTTCTCGTGACAATTAAAGTCCGAATCTGAGATAGTTATGCAAAGGGCCGCAACTTTGTGTCGATAAAATCCTCTCTCTCTCTCTCTCTCCTCTCTCTCTCTCTCTCTCTCTCTCGTTGCTTGTAACTATAATGGATCTCATTGTAAACTACCTTTATTTTGCATTGACTGGAAGTAATGACAGGCGTACATAGCTTCCTTAGCACACACTCACAAAACTATGGACGCGCACTTTCATTCTAGTCAGATTTTTTTTTCAGGATGCAAATCTAGTCAGCCCTATATTGTGCGCTTTTATGTGGATTTCATACACTCTGATTCGTTTATGTCATTTCACTTTCATTGTTCTTCCTCTGTGTACCCGCCATCTCATGATTGTTATGTATTTAGTTGCATTTCTCTATGACTCAAAAGAGTTAACGAGAATAAATCTTTGTTCATTGCTTGCCCGGTTGTCTCCTTTAGTAGACTGTCGCTCCCTAAACCTTACCTTGCTCGAACTGGATGAAGTGGGAAGCCTCGGTGGGTTTGGTGGTGTACTTCTTCATGACGTTGTCGTCCATGAGCGCGGAGCCCCGGAACAGCGAGAAGCAGCCGGGACAGCACAGCACACAGCCGAACACGTGCTCCGAGGCTTTCTGCAGCCAGTGACCGATAGCGTACTCGAACTGCTGGTACCACACCATAGGCCCTGCACACACCACGGGCACCGTGCATTATTGACTGGTTGGCGTGTGGGGCACGCCTGAGGTGTATGTTAGTGGCTGAGGGGGGTTAGGGGGAAGCTGGTGAGGGTGGCGGGAGGGTGTGTGTGTGTGTGTGGGGGGGGGGGGGTCCGTGTATGAAGGGACCAGGTTTTCAGTGTTGAAATGAGTATTCATTTTATTGAAATCCATTTTCACCATTGGTTTAAGCTTACCTGTAGTTTATTATTGTCGTTTCTTGTTTTACATTAGGTATTCCATTTGTTCCGAGTGACTCGTCAATTCCTAGTTTTACGTCATTAAGTGATACGCAATTCCTATGGCAGACGTCATCGAGCGGTTGTTGTTTATCAGAGGTTTTGGATGGCTGTGCCAGTGTGTTAGAAAGTGTGGACGTTGTTTTATTCAGTCTTATTCAGTATTCTGGTTTGTTTGTTTGGCACCATAGTTCAGTTCAAGTGTCTGCATCTCCGTTTTGCATAAGCTACTCTCTACATAGAACTTTGTTTCTTTGTTTATTTATTCAGCATCTTCATTTCCAGTGTTCACTAATCATTATTCTTAATCAGTCATTCAACTTTATTTTAATGAATTAATATTCAGTTTTCTTTCAAGTGTGACTTTAGTTCAGGTGCGTTCGATCATTCTGCTGAATGCCCTTGACACATGTGGGTAAGAGAGTTTTAGCAATTGTTCCATTGTATTTCTTTTCTTTACAGCAGTGATGGGGGTTGTAAGTGGTAAGAGAATGTGAACGAGAGAGAGGGACAGACACAGAGGGAGAGATAGGAAGAGAGAGACAGACAAACAGACTGACATACAGAGAGAAAGAGAGCGAGGATTAGATATATATGTAGACATACTGGGCAAAATGATTCCTGTCCAAATTATTCGAAATACAGTTGCCGTTTGATTTCAGATTCATTCTTGAGAATGAATTCGGTAACTTCAAAACACAGCCCCAAACTGTCTGGCGATGTTGACCATAATGAACGTGATATATTCGCACGCTAACCCAAATCTACAAGGCCATTTGCGACCTCAAAAGGGCCGGAGAGGTCAATGAAAAATAACGTGGATAAGCAAACTCAACTGTGATGAACAAAACGAGCAAATGTAACTAAATATGCGCACCCAAGAGGTTTAGTTCTCCGTCCAAAATGAAACTATACAGGACCTTAGTATGGGCTGCATATGGCGGTCTTCGGCAAGGATCCCACTTAGGATCCAGACATCGACAACAAAAGGCAGATGGGAAGAAAGACAGGGGGAAACTATTTCTAGTTCAGCAAGACAGGAGGGGGGGGGGGGGGGGGGAGGGGCAGTTCCCATGCGGGTTAAACCAGGCCAACACAAACCTGACCACAAATCTCAACCAAATACCCAAAATCGCGACTCCCAAAATGAAGAAGAAGGAGGAGGAGGAGAAGAAGAAGAAGAAGGAGAAAGAAGACGAAGAGAGAGAAGAAGGAAGAAGCAGAAGTAGAAGATGATGGTGGTGGTGATGATGATGATGATGAAGAAGAAGACAAAGCAGAAGAAGAAGAAGAGGAGGAGGAGGAGGAAAAAGAAGAGAGAAGTAGAAGAAGAAGAAGGAGGAGGAGGAAGCAGAAGGAGGAGGAAGCAGAATGGAGGAGAAGGAAGAGGATGAGGAGAAACAGAAGAAGACGACGACGACAAGGAGCGTGCGCTTACCTGAGCCAATAGGGTGGATACGGCCACACACGGCCCCCAACCTTCTTGTTCTTCCTCATCCGGTCCAGCAGAAGACGCACGCTCTCCGGCTTGAAGTCCACGTCCCCATCCAGAGTCAACATGAACGTGTTCTCCGACGTCCGGATCGTCTGTGGGACAGTGGTTAGGACCCTTAGTCCGCATGGCATTTTTGCGTGTGTGTATGTTTGCTTGTTTGTATGTATGTATGTGTGCTTGTGTGTATGTATGTATGTGTTGTACTATATTGTATGCATGTATTCATTCATTCGTTCATTCATTATTCTTTCATTCTTTCTTTCTATCATTCTTTCTATGTAACTTTCTTTCTTGCCTTCTTTACCTATTCATTTGTTTATTCATCTGTTAATTTGTACACACACACACACACACACACACACACACACACACACACACACACACACAATCCATTCCCCCCCCCCACCACCCCACACACACACCAACAACTCCCCCCCCCCCCCCCGCCCCATTTCCCCACCCCTCAAACACACACAGATTCCCCACCCACCCCCGCCCCCTACCCCACACACACACTTACAGACCTTCTCGTATTTCTCCGGTGACAGGTGGCCCAGCAGAGAGCGGAGAGGCATGGCCCCCTTCTTGGGTCGCTTGCTGTGCGCCTTCACCTTGTGTTTGCCCCCGCGGTGCCGCACGCTGGTGTAGTTGGACTCGGACTCACACTCCGACATGGTGTCCGACTGCGTGTCGTTCTTGGCACCCAGGAGCCGGTACCCCAGCAGGTAGTACAGGTACATGCACTGTCACCCAAGGTCATTATTTATACTTTCAAAGTGATGTGATTGCAGAAGGGAATTGACACAAATTTTTAGAAAAGAATTGTTAGTGAGTCCGCCAAACAACAGGGGCAAATACATCACAAAACACAACACGACACTTTAGAACTCTTTGGTCTTCTTCAGGCAAAATATGAACAACATTCAGGACAATGGAAACCAAGAACGAGCAATGAACGATGAAAAGATTAGTAACTGCTCGTTTTTCGTTTTCACTGTTCTGAATGTCGTTTATCTTGCCTGACGAAAACCTAAGAGGTCGACAGGCGTCGTGTTTTGTCTTGTCATTTGTTTGTCTCTGTTGTTTGGCGGAATTATTAAGAATTCCTTTTTTAGAGTCATAATGTAGTTCAGCTTTCCCCCAGTCGGACCCAAGGACAAATGTAGTGTCAAGGTGAGCAAGGACAAATGTAGTGTCAAGGTGAGCAAGGACAAATGTAGAGTCAAGGTGAGCTGAGTGAAGGAGGAAATTGAAACCACTTTTAAAGAGAAGTTATGATCATTCCGCCGTAACAAACAAACTGCAAGGCAAAACACGACGCGTTTCCACCTCTTTGGTCTTCTTCAAGGCAAGATGAACGACATTCAGGACAACGGAAGCGAAGAAGGAGCTATCATTTATCTTCACAAACTGAGCGCAGAATGGACGTTGAATGAAAAAGAGGCTGCTGGGAAGGAGACTGCGATTTGAAATAGTAATGATAGTAGTGCGAAAAAAAATGATAGCAATGATAAAAATAATGATAATGATGATAATGAAAATAACAATGAATATAATAATAAAGAGAAGATTACTACCCCTTTCGGTAATAATATCAAACTACGAACATCTGGATGGAATGGTACCGTCACAGTTAGTTTCAAAGTGAGGTGGTTGCAGGCAGGAATTAAAACAAATTTTAACAGGAATTTTGAGTAACTCCGCCGGTGAACACGGACAAACGGTGCAATGGCTTTGTCTTGTAATTTGTTTGTCCGTGTTCACGGGCTGAGTTACTTAAAACTTGATCCACCCATGGGGCAGGGGAAGCCAGTATTGTTAAGCTTTCTGTAGATTTGCTCTCTTGTTCCGTTACTTTAACGGAATTTATTTACAGAGGGGGAGAATGGGGATTTCTTTAACGGAATTTTTTTGTTCTAAAGGAGAAATTTGAAATGACGACAAAGCGCGTGAAGATATATTCAGGGTTGGGGTTGCGGGAGGGAGTAGTGGTGGGTGGGTGGGTGGGGGGGGGGGGGGGGGCAATCTTCACCTTCCCTTCAAATCTGAAGAAGCTCAATATTCAATAAGAGGTACCCCTACATCCCGAATACAATAATCTATTGAATCGAGTGTTACACCCTTAACGCTACAAACGATTGCAAAACAGACATATAGTGCCAGTTCCGTGGCTAACAGTCGTATCGCCTGACGGTCTGCGTGCAAGAGACTGACCAGAACCTTACAGGCTGTAAATGCGGAATAATGAAGGCAGCACAGGTAGACAGACGAGGGAAGCGGACAACACAGCAGATGACAGAAAGAAAAACAAAAGAGGCAGAAAAACGGAGACCGACCCAGGATCCTGCCATCCAATATTCAGGTGTTATCGATGTCAGTGGTACCATTTCAATCTAAAGCGTCTTTATTTTAATGTTTCATAGCCCCAGTGTGTGACGGCACTATAGTCAAGTCCTCACACAAATGGGAACCTTGAAGGCGCACCATTCCAACGGATGGATATAATCGTAACCCCGCCCCTCCCCCTCTCCTCTTTCCCCCAAACCCATACACCATGCCCATCCTCAACCCAGAGTGTGTGCGTGTGTGTGTGTGTGAAACGGGTGGAGGGGGCTGCAAGAGAGGGTACTGGTAGTGTGGGGTGGGGTAGAGGTGGGTTTGGGGTGGGGACACTATATAAGCAGAATTGAGAGTGTGGAATGTACGGAGGCGATAGCAGAATGTGAGGAGAAAGAAAAGGTGGATTTTTACCTAAGTCATAATCTCTCTACATGTTTGATAGAAGGTAGACAACAGGTGAAGAAGAATAAGATGAAGAAGAGGAGGAGGAAGAGAAGAAAGAAGAAGAAGAAAAAGAAGAAGAAGAACAACAACAACAACAACAGAAGAAGAACAACAACAACAGAACTAACAACAACTAAAAGTCAAGAACAACAACGCAACAAGAGCAAAACTAGACTGTCAAGTGTACAAATGCCGTATAAAGCTGGCGCGGTGTGTAATCAGCTGGTTCACCGACCTGGGACCACCGCTTCCTGTGGCGGATGAGGTTCTTGTTCTTGAGGTGGACGTACATCTGGGTCTGGCCCGGCATCGTCCATACCAGCTGCCCGCCGTAGGGCGTGGCCATCTTCACCGGGGGAGGGATGTCGATGGGGCCTTTCAGCACCGACCTGCCACACCGGGACAGCGTGAGGAGCGTGAGGGTGAAGATGAGGATGAGGGTGAGGATGAGGATGACGATAATGTCTTCAAGGATTAGAGATGCCTACAGTGCCCTAAAACGAAGTGACCTGAAATGCGTAGTCATCGTCTCAAAGATGACAACGACGGCGACAATAATGACGATGATGATGATGATGATAATGATGATGATGATGATGATGATGATGATGATATGATGATGATGAAGGCGGTAATGATGACGACGACGACGACGACGACAACGATGATGATGAAGGTGGTAATGATGATGATGATGATGATGATGATGATGATGATGATGATGAAGGCGGTGATGATGATGATGATGATGATGATGATGAAGGTGGTAATGATGATGATGATGATGATGATGATGATGATATCTACACTGGCGGAAGGATGTCTAAAGAGCACTTCGACACTGACCCCAAACACGTCATGATGATGATGATGATGATGATCTTGATGATCATGATAATGATCATGATGATGATCATGATGATGATCATGACAGTGGTGTTACCTTCATGGGAGCAGCAATATCCATAGGACCTTACTCTATGGTATTGTGTTCACACGTCTTCATCATAACGATGATGATGACAATAATGATGACGTCATTTCCTGGGAAGCGTAAGTCTAGAGTTTTCAATACCGACCCAGGCCCGTAAGACATGACGGCGACTACGATGATGATGATGATGGTAATGTCCACAAGACGGAACATCGATCAATCTTGATATTTTATGATACTGCACCTGATGACAATACTTGTAACTGAAACCGGTCACATTTATGGATAAAAGTATATGTCTGTGATAGGCCACATGTTAAAAAAAAAATTACACGTTTGGTGCCAAGTCTGCCGGTAAGGTTTACCCACTCACGCCCTCTGTGGCGGTGGACGATAACTCGCCACAAGCCTGAGCCCACTGATTGACCATGTGTTTGTACCATGCACGCAACAGCTGTATGTGAGCTTGTGAGCTTTGTGTGAAGTCCTGTGAAATTAAACTGCATTGCGTTGTATTGTATGGTACTGTATTGCATTGCATTATAACGTGTTGCGTTGTATTGTATTGCATTGCATTGTATTGCATTGTAACGTGTTGCGTTGTATTGTATTGCATTGTAACGTGTTGCGTTGTATTGTATTGCACTGCATTGTAACGTGTTGTATTGTATTGCACTGTGTTGCATGCATTGTAACGTGTTGCGTTGTATTGTATTGCATTGTAACGTGTTGCGTTGTATTGTATTGCACTGTATTGTAATGTGTTGTATTGTATTGCACTGTGTTGCATGCATTGTAACGTGTTGCGTTGTATTGTATTGCATTGTAACGTGTTGCGTTGTATTGTATTGCATTGTAACGTGTTGCGTTGTATTGTATTGCACTGTAACGTGTTGCGTTGTATTGTATTGCATTGTAACGTGTTGCGTTGTATTGCATTGCATTGTAACCTGTTGTGTATTGTATTGCATTGCATTGTAACGCGTTGCGTTGCATTGTATGGTACTGTGTTGCATTGCATTGTAACGTGTTGCGTTGTATTGCATTACATTGTAACGTGTTGCGTTGTATTGTATAGTACTGTGTTGCATTATATTGTAACGTGTTGCGTTGTATTGTATGGTACTGTGTTGCATTGCATTGTAACGTGTTGCGTTGTATTGTATGGTACTGTGTTGCATTGCATTGTAACGTGTTGCGTTGTATTGTATGGTACTGTGTTGCATTATATTGTAACGTGTTGCGTTGTATTGTATGGTACTGTGTTGCATTGCATTGTAACGTGTTGCGTTGCAATGTCTGTGTGCATTTTATTTAAAGGTTGATCCTGATGTCAAACCCAGGAAGTTTGTTATTTCTCTCTCTTTCCTTTTGTTCTTGTGGTTAGAAGGAACTTTATGTAGGTGAGGGAAGAGCGTGGGGGTGGGCGCTGGAAAGGTGTGTGTGTATGTGGAGCGTTTCTCGCAATAGTAGTTGTAGTAGTGGTGGTAATAATGATAGTAGTAGTTGTGGTAGTAGTTGCTGTGGTAGCAGCAGCAGCAGCAGCAGCAGTAGTAGTAGTAGTAGTAGTACTACTACTACTACTACTACTACTACTACTACTACTACTACCACCACCACAACAACTATTACTGCTACTACTATTTCTACTACTATTCAGCTCCTCCTCTATGTCTTCTCCTTTTTGTGAGTCTTGTTGTTGTTATATATATGCTGTTGTTGCTTTTATCGTTGTTGTTGTTGCTGTCCTATTGTTCTTGTTCTTGTTGCTGTTGTTGTTGTTATTGTTCTTGTTGTCGTTTTTGTCCTCTCATTGTCGTTATGCTGTTATCGTTGGAGGTAGGCTACTCACCTGGCGGCGTCTTCCATGCACTCGATCAACTGACGAACGAACATGTTGGGCACGTATCGATCCGCATCCTCGTCCAGCTCGAAGGAATCGTCAAATATCACGTGAACTGTAATCAATCGATCGACGGATCAATCAATCGGGCCATTTCACAATCGATTCATCCGTCAGTTAATCACACATTCATTGTTTCTCTCGGTCAGTTATCCAAAGAACAATCCATTTTTTTCTTCATTGCTCTAAATTGTTCGGCTAATCGATCTGTCTGTCCTTCCTTCCTTCCTTCATTCGTTCATTCATTCATGTTAAACGGGACATGTGCGTTAGATGCTCGCATTGAAATGGTTTGAATCTGAAATCCGTGGTTGGAATGTCGGAAGTATTGTTTGATTAATAAATTGTCATTGTCTAACACACCTAGAATGCTAGTCTCTGTGTGCTAGCCATTTCCTGTTTTCTGCTCCTCTGTGTGTGTGCGTGTGTGTGTGTGTGTGTGTGTGTGTGTGTGTGTGTGTGTGTGTGTGTGTGTGGAGAGAGAGAGAGAGAGAGAGAGAGAGAGAGAGTGCGTGTGTATGTGTGTGTAATTCTGGTGGAAGTGGTGGGTGTATGTGTGTGCGTGTGCGTGCGTGCGTGCGTGCATATGTATGTGTGTGTGTGTGTGTACGCGCGCATGAGCATTTGAAAATACTCCGATTTTGCCGTATGTGTGTGAGAAAGAGAGGGGGGGGGGGGGGGGGGGGGGGGGGGTGGGGGGGGGGTGTTTGAAGATGAGCGCAATTCGTCTCGCCACATTCAGTATTGGCAATACGTGCTTACAATCACATTCCTAGTCACCAAGTTTACTTTCATGGGTGTTGGGCCAAGGATAATTCGGCGAGTCATATTGCTGACGACACACCTTTCCATTTCATCATAGTAGTGCAGGAGCAAGCTCAACATCCCCCCCCCCCTTCTCTCTCTCTCTCTCTTTCTGTGTGTGTGTGTGTGGTGTGTGTGTGTGTGTGTGTGTGTGTGCACCTTTCCTGGTTTAACATTTTCTCACACCGTATGAAAAAAATACTCATGCTCGTTTCTCTACGAATGACAAGTTCTGGGTTGACAAAACGTCAGCCCCAAACGAAATTAATTCGCATGTATGCTTCTTGTCGCTGTTGTTTAACAAAAATGAATACAACCTCTTAAACATCATAATATTTTACTGTCAGTAACACGAGGCCAATTCGGGAATGAAATGACCCCCCCCCCCCCCCCCCCCCCCTCCGCACCCCTACCCATCTTCCCCCCTTCCCCACTCCTTTGTTCTCTTGCTCCTTGCCAAGTAAGCCATGACTCACGCGAAAACAAACTCTCCCAAATCACAAAGCCATAGCTGACTATGCAAATCGCACCCAACGGAAACGTTTTTAGGACGGCCGGGTCGTTACAGTTTGTGATGTCGTCTGCACCGAAGGAACCCGGAAAAGCAGGGTGCGTGCGCAGCCAGCTGTCAATCATGACAATTGACCAATCCTATGACGTGTTTGATGCACTTAGGGCGGGGTCAGTGCGCGGGCGTTTGGGTGCGTCTCAACGAAAGCTACCCTGACGAAATTAATGCACAGGGCTGACAGTTCCTAAATTGTTGCCCCGAGGCAGAGTTTAACCATCCCTTTGAATTTATGAGAATGGGTGGTGGAACAGGGAATGCAGAGGTGGGGGGTGGACGAGGGTTGGGGGAATGAGAGTGAGGGTGAGGGTAGGGGGAGTGGTGGTCAGCCTGGGGTGCAATTTTACACATCATAAACTATGTGAGCAGGAACTGAGAGAGAGAGAGAGAGAGAGAGAGAGAGTACCCATTTGTCTCTGCTGTTAAGATGTTAACCTCTATCTGTTAACATCATAATCAGACCCAAATTAATCAACAGCATCCCCCTCCTCCTCGCAACTACCGGCCTATACATCACCAACAACCTCTTTAAAAAAAATCCTCTCAAATTAGAGTAATCACTCGACGTGGATTCTTTTCAAAGGTTGACTTTAAAAGAAAACGACGACAAAACGGAAACATGATTAAGCAGAATAAATGAACCATATTTCAACAAGCCCCAAACAACCAAAGTGTAAGCAGTGGCCCTCAAAAGAGCAAGCACTTTAAGGATCTAGAGGAGGATGGAGCGAACCCCCCCCCCCCCCCCCCCACACACACACACACACACGCACACCTTCCGGTTATATCCCTTTCCATGTCCACTGTTGACCACTAGTCACCATAGCAACAACAACAAAGCCAGACTCACTTTCCAGATCGTAGTAGTCAGGATCCTTGATGTCGAATTTGTCCTGGGCCAGTTTGCTGGCGCAGTGGACATAGTCCAACCTGTCACAACACAGTTATCACACATCAGACATTGACATAGTCCAACTTGTCACAACACAGTTATCACACATCAGACATTGTCATAGTCCAACCTGTCCCAACACAGTTATCACACATCAGACATTGTCATAGTCCAACCTG
>CM065722.1:82726096-82751096 GCA_033310375.1 Conus canariensis | reverse complement strand
TACGACACCCACAGCGCCGCGGCACAGGCCAGGGGCAGGGTGAGGTCCTCCACCCGCACTGAGGGGCACACCCACACGCCCATGTGCCAGTGCCCGGGCAAGAAGTGGAAGCGGCACTGCAGGTAAGCGATGCCCAGGGAGGCCAGGGGAGACAACAGCAGCGGCAAGGCGAAGGCGCTCTTCTGCATGTGCAGCTTGCAGGCCAGGCCGGCCAGGTAGGTCACCAGCACGGAGGCCCCCACCTGAAGGTACAGCAGGCTGTAGTGGTTCATGTGGAAGGTGAACGAGTCCGTGGGGTCGTCCGGGGACTGCTCCGGAAGGAGGAACGTGGTTCCGTTGAGGTATCTGAGGAAGATTGGGTGTTTTGGGTGGTAGCAGGTGGGGTTGATGTTATGGCTGGTTAGAATAATCCATACCACGTACAACAGCCATACATAGCACAGCGTGCTTGGTGTTACGGTATAAGCACGTTAGACATCTCATGACACCTGACTTTTCAAGCTACGGATCTCGAGAAACATGAGAGATTACAACTCGTCAGGTGTTCCAGCATACCCCGTACCACCAGACAGTACATAAAATAGACACTTGACATGACACCCCAAAAGACACCAGATACAACAGCAAAAAGACGCCAGTTATTGCGCCCCAAATACAAAAAAGGTACCAGATATTACAGCAAAAAGACACCAGAGATTCCATCCAAAAAGACACCAGATATTACAGCAAAAAGACACCAGAGATTCCATCCAAAAAGACACCAGATATTACAGCAAACAGATGCCAGATATTACATCCAAAAAGACATCAGATATCACATCCCAAAAGACACCAGATATTACATCCAAAAAGACACCAAATATGACAGCAAAAAGACACATGATTTTACCTAAAAAGACACCGGATATTACAGCTAACAGACACCAGATATTATAGCAAAAAAAAAACACACCAGAAATTACGTCAAACAGACACCAAGGATGAAGTCAAACAGACACCAGACATGACGTCAAACAGACACCAGATACTACGTCAAAAGACACCAAACATGACGTCAAATAGATACCAGACATTACGTTAAATAGATACCACCACACACACACACACACACACACACACACACACACACACACACACAAATCCCATCATATACTACATCATACCACATACCACATCTTACCACATCATACTACACATCATTACCAAGTACCCAAGAAAAAGAAAGAAGCCCACATTACACCACATCAAGACACGAAGCAATCTTCATACACACACACACACCACACACACACACACACACACACACACACACACACACACACACCCCCTATCCCACCAAATACCACTACATACTACATCATACCACACCAAACTACAGATCACTACCACGCACCCTAGAAGAAGAGAAGAAGAAGAAGAAGAAGGAGAAGAAGAAGAAGAAGAAGCTCACATCACACCACATCAAGACACGCATCAACCCCCCCCCCCCCCCCCCCCCACACACACAACTTATTCCACCGTGCACCACATCATGCCACATACCACATCCTGCCACATCAAACTACAGATCACTACGACGCATCCTACTAGAAGAAGAAAGAAGAAAGCCCACATCACACCACATCAAAAGACACATCATATCCCACATACCACATCACACCACATCCAACGAATCATCATACCACATACCACATCACACCACATCCAACGACACATATACCACATTTCACACCAAGCCACATCCAACGACACGTCATACTACATTTCACATCACACCACATCAAACGACGCGTCATACCACATTTCACATCACACCACATCAAACGACGCGTCATACCACATTTCACATCACACCACATCAAACGACGCGTCATACCACATTTCACATCACACCACATCAAACGACACATTACACCACATTTCACATCACACCACATCAAACGACACATCTACCACATTTCACATCACACCACATCAAACCACGCATCATACCACATTTCACATCACACCACATCAAACGACACATCATACCACATATCACATCATACTACATCATAACAGACACCACATCATACCACATCAAACCACGCATCATACCACATACCACATCAAAACGACACATCAAACACCACACCACACCACAGACCGTCCATTGTCCGTGAACTCACTTGCCCAAGGCGACGGCCAAGCCCACTTTGAAAGGGGCCACCAGGAAAGTCGCCGTGTCCCTGACCTCGTCCACGACCTGCCGACCTCTCTTGAAGGTCACGCTGACCTTGCCCAGCAGTGACCACTGGCCGGAGGTGTAGTTCTCCCACCAGCCTAAAAAGGGGAGGGGTGCGGTGGAGAAGCGAGGAGAGGGGGGGGGGGGGGGGGGGGGACGATTGTGAATGACCCAGCTTAGCCGTCATTATCTCGGTCTTTGCTCCTGACCCATTCCTGTCTGTCTGTCTGTCTGTCTGTCTGTCTGTCTCTCTGTCTCTTTCTCTGTCTGTCTCTGTTACTCTGTGTATGAGAGAGGAGAGAGAGAGAGAGAGAGAGAGAGAGAGTCTGTCTTTTAGTGTGTTTGTGTGTGTGTGTTGTGTGTGTGTGTGTGTGTGTGTGTGTGTGTGTGTGTGTGTGTGTGACTCTCTCTCTCTCTCTCTCTCTCTCTCTCTCTCTCTCTCTCTCTCCGTACACAACAAAGATTGTAAAACCAGGCCTCTGCCTAAAACATTCATCAAAGATTGTAAAACCAGGCCTCTGCCTAAAACATTCATCCTTGAGTACTGAAGATAAATCAATCAATCAACCAATCAATCAACCAAACGCAATCAATCAATCAATCAATGTACTCATCCATCCATCAATCGTTCTCTCTCTCTCTGTCTCTGTCTCTCTCTCTCTCTCTCTTCTCTGGTTTACTCACTCACCCAGTGAAATCAAGACCAGGGCCAGAGGCAACTCCCATGTCAGCTCCGACAGGTGGGGGATGTCACGTGGTACCTTTCCTTCCGGAATAGTCTCCCTTATACCATCGTCCGGAAATGGCGTCACCATGAAAAACACAATGGCTGCCACCTGTATGAGATTAAAAAAATGTTGGAGTTTGAGCTTGCCATGTATTTTTTGTCCCCGTTCATCCATGTGTGTGTGTGTGTGTGTGTGTGTGTGTGTGTGTGTGTGTGTGTGTGTGTGTGTGTGTGTGTCTGTGTGTGTGTGTGAGAGAGAGAGAGAGTATATGTGTGTGTATGTGTCTGTGTGTGTGTGTCTGGAGAGAGAGAGAGGAGAGAGAGAGAGAGAGAGAGAGAGAGAGAGGAGAGAGAAATGTTCCTCCAATTACTCAATTTCCATTGACTTATTTCTGAAGACGTATGATATATACACCCGTTTCCTGATCAGCTACAAAGACATTCACGTACATGTGTGTGTGTGTGTGTGTGTGTGTGTGTGTGTGTGTGTGTGTGGTGTGTGTGTGTGTTGTGTATGTGTGTGTGCGTGCGTGCGTGCGTGTATGCGCGCGCGCGCGCGCGCGCGCGCGTGTGTGTGTGTGTGTGTGGTATGCAGTTGCACACTCCCATCCATATTTCCATACATTTTGTCATCGTTGCTCAGTCAGTCCATCCATGAAACCACCCATTCATTCGACGACAAACTGGATCATCCAGGACAGTTACAACACCTAGCTACACCAGCTGATTCCAGCCCACAGTGACAGACTGTTTCCACGCTTTCCTTTAGTTCCACCTTCTGTTCTCCGCTCCACCCATCCATTCTATTACCAGGCTACGTTTGTCAACAAGGAGGGCAGCAATGAATCAGGAAAATCTAAACTTTCAGTCTCTGGCCATATTTTCCTTTTATTTTGTTGTTTTGGTCTTCTCTTCTGTCTGCTGTCTGTTGGTTTGCTTGTTTGTCTGTCTGTCTGTCTGTCTCTGTCTCTCTCTCTGTCTCTCTGTCTCTGTCTCTGTCTCTCTCTCTCTCTCTTCTCTCTCTCTCTCTCTCTCCATTCATCCATCCACCGACCCACCCTCCCACCCATCGGCCCTTTCACCGATTCTTCCCTCCCTCCCTCCCTTCCTCGACCCCTCCCTCCGCCCATCCGGTCACCCATCCATCCGCCCACCCGTCCATCCATCCACCCAAATCCACCCTTCCACCCACCCCTATCTATGCAGTCACCTGAGTGGCCAGGGCGAGGAGGGAGGTCAGCAAGGTCAGGAAGCTCCAGCCGTTGAGGGTCATCTTCCGCTCCGTGAAGAACAGCTTCAGCAGGGCAGGCACCTGGAAGGTCGCCATGGAGACCGTGATGCCCCGGATGAAGTCCAGGTTGGGCAGGACCCGGAAGAGCAGCAGACACACCCCGAAGGTGTGCGGGAGCTCCACCACCAACAGCTGAAACATGCAGAGGGGTGGGGGGTGGTGGTGGGGTGGGGTGGGTGGGGTAATTAGAGGAAGGTAAGCTGATGTCTTGGAAAGAATGGTTCTGCAGTGAAGGTCCTGGTATATCACATATGCGTGGGAGACACTGAATTTGAAAAGTTGACATAAAGTATGATTACTGAAAGTCAAGATACTGAGATTTCTCTCTGCATACTTGCTCATGTTGATTTCCGTTGTTTATATTTGTTACTTTTTTTTTTTTTTACATGTTTATTTCATTTGTGGACATTTCATTTTCTTATGTGTATTTCTTTGTGAGTATTTCCTTTGTGTTTTTTCCGCTATTTGAGTTCATTTACACAAGTTTACGGGATTTTTCGTTTGCTCATGTATATTTTTCTTAATAATTATATCTTTTGTTTATTTTTTTTATTCCTGATAATCATATTTTGTGGGTTATAGAGGATAATACCAACGACATGTGGAGGATACTGAAGACCTGTCACCACCACTCAACCTCAATTCACAAAATACTATACTCTTACAACAAAAACGACACCTGACTTTGTCAACGAAGTTCGTTCTTAATGTTATAGTTTGAGTCATTTTAAGATCGGAGTTTCCTTAAATTGCTCTAAACAGTAGAGACATTGAGTACCGAAGTAAATTTGAGATATGATTTTTGACACAACTCATGAGGACGCGGATGTGTGTGTGTGTGTGTGTGTGTGTGTGTGTGTGTGTGTGTGTGTGTGTGTGTGTGTGTGTGTGTGTGTGTGTGTGACCAGGGGTGTCTTGATATGATAGTGGTCCTAGGGTCACCATAGAATGTCCTGAAATGATAGTGGTCCTAATCATCATCATGAAATGTACTAAAATGATTAAGTTCCTAATCGTCACCGTGAATTGTCCTGAAATGATAAACGTCCTAATGGTCACAATGAACTGTCCTGAAATGATAGTGGTCCTAATTATCACCGTGAACTGTCCTGAAATGATAAAGGTCCTAATCGTCACCATGGAATGTCCTGAAATGATAAAGGTCCTAATCGTCACCATGGAATGTCCTGAAATGATAAAGGTCCTAATCGTCACCATGAACTGTCCTGAAATGATAAAGGTCCTAATCGTCACCATGGAATGTCCTGAAATGATAAAGGTCCTAATCATCACCATGGAATGTCCTGAAATGATAAAGGTCCTAATCGTCACCATGGAATGTCCTGAAATGATAAAGGTCCTAATCATCACCATGGAATGTCCTGAAATGATAGTGGTCATATCGTCACCATGGAATGTCCTGAAATGATAAAGGTCCTAATCATCACCAAGGAATGTCCTGAAAGAATAGTGGTCCTAATGGTCACAATGGGGTCTCTTAAAACGAGAGTGGTCCTAGGAGTCTTCTGAAATGATGGCGGTAGCAGCTGTCCCCATGGGGCCTGTCTCTGGCTGAGCCACTCACAAAGAGCAGGGAGGGGACGGTGGGCCATTGCTTGCCGCTGAAGAGGATGCGCACGAAGGCCAGGAACCAGTTGACGACGATGGGGCAGCACAGACACAGCAGCAACATCACCGTGCTCTCCCCCTCGCTCTTCGCCTCCTGAAACAGCACGACGTCCTGACATGATACAGGTTCTGACTGCCACCTTGGATTCTATTGTTGACACACCAGGACATTCTGGTGTTCCAGGGGGAGGGGGGTGGGGGTGGGGGCGGAGAGAGAGAGAGAGAGAGAGAGAGAGAGAGAGAGAGAGAGAGAGAGAGAGAGAGAGCACTAAGGCACTCAATTGGAGATCACGTTATCTATTGGGGAATGGTAACTCTCTCTCTCTCTCTCTCTCTCTCTCTCTCTCAACACACACACACACACACACGCGCGCGCGCGCGCCGCACGCAGCACGCACGCACGCACACACACACACACACACACACACACACACACACACACACACACACACACACACACAACTCTAGCATGTTGTTTGCTTAAACATTTTTTTATTGATTTTTTTTCTAATTAAATTGAAACAACACCTAAGGTACCTGTACACATTTTGAAGTGTGCGTGCGTGCGTGCGTGCGTGTGTGCGTGTGTGCATGCGCGCGTACGCGCGAGTGTGCGTGCGTGTTTGCGTGCGTGTGTATGCGTGCGTGTGTGTGTGAGTGTGCGTGCGCGTGCGTACGTGTGTGTGTGTGTGTGTGTGTGTGTGTGTGTGTGTGTGTGTGTGCGCGCGCGCGCGCGCGCGCGCGCGTGCTTTAACCATATCAACACGATTCTCCCTGTCCCTGGCCCCACCTGGTTGATTCCAGCAGTCAGCAGCAGCAGGGAGAGGCGGGATGCCAGAGTGCCGGTGAGCACGGACAGGATGATGAAGGCGTACAGGATCAGGCGCAGCACCTTCAGGATCTCCCGGAACACGGCGCCGTCGTCCTCCGTCTCCCGCTCAGACACTTGGAAGACGTCATACGGCCGCTGTGGGGTGGAAGAGGAGATCATTGTGGGGAGGAAGAGGAGATTATTGTGGGTGGAAGAGGAGATCATTGTGGGGAGGAAGAGATCATTGTGGGGGGAAGAGGAGATCATGATGGGGTGGAAGAGGAGATCACTGTGGGTGGAAGAGGAGATCATGTGGGGTGGAAGAGGAGATCATTGTGGGGTGGAAGAGGAGATCATGTGGGGTGGAAGAGGAGATCACTGTGGGTGGAAGAGGAGATCATGTGGGGTGGAAGAGGAGATCATTGTGGGGTGGAATGAGGAGATCATTGTGGGATGGAAGAGGAGATCACTGTGGGATGGAAGAGGAGATCATTGTGGGGGAAGAGGAGATCATTGTGGGTGGAAGAGGAGATCATTGTGGGGGGAAAAGGAGAGTGGAAGAGGATCATTGTGGGTGGAAGAGGAGATCATTGTGGGTGGAAGAGGAGATCATTGTGGGGTGGAAGAGGAGATCATTGTGGGGGAAGAGGAGATCATTGTGGGGGAAGAGGAGACATGGGGAGGGAGAAGGAGATCATTGTGGGGGAAGAGGAGATCATTGTGGTGGAAGAGGGATCATTGTGGGTGAAGAGGAGATCATGTGGGAAGAGGAGTCATTGTGGGAGAGGAATCATTGTGGGGGAAAGGGATCATTGTGGTGGAAGAGAGATCATTGTGGGGAAGAGGAGTCATTGTGGAAAGGATCTTGTGGGTGAAGAGGATCATGTGGGGGAAGAGGAATCATTGGGGGGGAGGGGACAGTGGGGGAGATCTTGTGGGAAAGGAGATCATGGGGTGAGAGGATCATGTGGGTGGAAGAGAGATCATGTGGAGGAAGAGGGACTTGTGTGGAAGAAGGGGAAGAGGATTTGGGTGAGGAGATCATTTGGGAGAGGTATGGGGGAAGGGTTTGGGAAGAGATTGGGGTGGAAGAGATGGGGGGAAAGGATCATGGGGGAAGGGAGATATTGTGGGAAGAGAGATCATTGTGGGGTGGAAGAGGAGATATTGTGGGAGAGAGGAGATATGTGGGTGAAGGGAAGGGGGAAGAGGATTCATGTGGGGGGAAGAGGAGATCATTGTGGGGGGAAGAGGATCATTGTGGGGGGAAGAGGAGATCATTGTGGATGGAAGAGGAGATCATTGTGGGGGGAGGAGGGATCATTGTGGGTGGAAGAGGAGATCATTGTGGGGGGAAGAGGAGATATTGGTGGGATGGAAGAGGAGATCATTGTGGGTGGAAGAGGAGATCATTGTGGGATGGAAGGGAGATCATTGTGGGGTGGAAGAGGGATCATTGATCATTGGGGTGGAAGAGGAGATCATTGTGGGGAGGAAGAGGAGATCATTGTGGGATGGAAGAGGAGATCATTGTGGGGGAAGAGGAGATCATTGTGGGGTGGAAGAGGAGATCATTGTGGGGAGGAAGAGGAGATCATTGTGGGTGGAAGAGGAGATCATTGTGGGGGAAGAGGAATCATTGTGGGGTGGAAGAGGAGATCATTGTGGGTGGAAGAGGAGATCATTGTGGGGAGGAAGAGGGATCATTGTGGGGGAAGAGGAGATCATTGTGGGTGGAAGAGGAGATCATTGTGGGGGGAAGAGGGATCATTGTGGGATGGAAGAGGAGATCATTGTGGGATGGAAGAGGAGATCATTGTGGGGTGGAAGAGGAGATCATTGTGGGTGGAAGAGGAGATCATTGTGGGGTGGAAGAGGAGATCATTGGGAGGAAGAGGAGATCATTGTGGGATGGAAGAGGAGATCATTGGGTGGAAGGGGATATTGGAAGAGGAGATCATTGTGGGTGGAAGAGGAGATCATTGTGGGGTGGAAGAGGAGATCATTGTGGGTGGAAGAGGAGATCATTGTGGGTGGAAGAGGGATCATTGTGGGGGAAGAGGAGATCATTGTGGGTGGAAGAGGAGATCATTGGGGGTGGAAGAGGGATCATTGTGGGTGGAAGAGGAGATCATTGGGGTGGAAGAGGAGATCATTGTGGGATGGAAGAGGAGATCATTGTGGGTGGAAGAGGAGATCATTGTGGGATGGAAGAGGAGATCATTGTGGGATGGAAGAGGAGGATCACTTGTGGGGTGGAAGAGGAGATCATTGTGGGGTGGAAGAGGGGATCATTGTGGGTGGAAGAGGAAGATCATTGTGGGTGGAAGAGGAGATCATTGTGGGGTGGAAGAGGAGATCATTGTGGGTGGAAGAGGAGATCATTGTGGGGTGGAAGAGGAGATCATTGTGGGGGAAGAGGAGATCATTGTGGGTGGAGAGGAGATCATGTGGGATGGAAGAGGAGATCATTGTGGGGAGGAAGAGGGAGATCATTGTGGGATGGAAGAGGGATCATTGTGGGTGGAAGAGGAGATCTTGTGGGGATGGAAGAGGAGATCATTGTGGGTGGAAGGAGGAGATAATTGTGGGTGGAAGAGGAGATCACTGTGGGATGGAAGAGGAGATCATTGTGGGGTGGAAGAGGAGATCATTGTGGGGTGGAAGAGGAGATCATTGTGGGAGGAAGAGGAGATCACTTGGGATGGAAGAGGAGATCATTGTGGGATGGAAGAGGAGATCATTGTGGGTGGAAGAGGAGATCATTGTGGGTGGAAGAGGAGATTCATTGTGGGTGGAAGAGGAGATCATGTGGGTAGAAGAGGAGATCAATGTGGGATTGGAAGAGGAAGAACATTGTGGGATGGAAGAGGAGATCATTGTGGGGTGGAAGAGGAGATCATTGTGTGTGGAAGAGGAGATCATTGTGGGTGGAAGAGGGAGATCATTGTGGGTGGAAGAGGAGATCATTGTGGGATGGAAGAGGAGATCATTGTGGGTGGAAGAGGAGATCACTGTGGGATGGAAGAGGAGATCATTGTGGGATGGAAGAGGAGATCATTGTGGGTGGAAGAGGGGATCATGTGGGGTGGAAGAGGGATCATGTGGGTGGAAGAGATCATTGTGGGTGGAAGAGGAGATCATTGTGGATGGAAGAGGAAATGATCTGTGGGTGGAAGAGGGGATCATTGTGGGGTGGAAGAGGAGATCATTGTGGGTGGAAGAGGAGATCATTGTGGGATGGAAGAGGAGATCATTGTGGGGTGGAAGAGGAGATCATTGTGGGGTAGGAAGAGGAGATCATGTGTGGGTGGAAGAGGAGATCATTGTGTGAAGAGGAGATTACAATGGTGGTATCAGATAGTGTGTTTTAAGGGAATCACGTGGTGGTTTCGTCACTGGGGGAAATACTGTCATTTATACAAGAAAGCACTATGGATTATTACGAGTAAGTCTGTGTGGTTATTTACAGGGGAAATATTGTGATATTATCATAAAAAAAGTCAGTAATGGGTTCTTACGAGCGAAGTTCTGTGTGTTTATACAGTGGATACACGTGGTGTCATACAGGGGAAATATTATAGATATTATATCACGGAAATGTACTAGGGCTTTATACAATTGATATTTTTGTTTATATGTACGGGGAGCAACATGTTATTATATACCAAGAAAGTGCTATGTGTTCTTACAGATGACGTTCTGTGTGTGGTTATGTAGGAGATACACCGTGTGTTTATACAGGAGATACACCGTGTGATTATACAGGAGATACAACGTGTGTTTATACACCGTCTGTTTATAAGGAGATACAACGTGTGTTTATACAGGAAATACACCGTGTGTTTATACAGGAGATACAACGTGTGTGTATACAGGAGATACAACGTGTGTTTATACAGGAGATACAACGTGTGTTTATACACCGTGTGTTTATAAGGAGATACAACGTGTGTTTATACAGGAAATACACCGTGTGTTTATACAGGAGATACAACGTGTGTTTATACAGGAGATACAACGTGTGTTTATACACCGTGTGTTTATACAGGAGATACAACGTGTGTTTATACACCGTGTGTTTATACAGGAGATACACCGTGTGTTTATACAGGAGATACAACGTGTGTTTATACACCGTGTGTTTGTACAGGAGATACACCGTGTGTTTATACAGGAGATACAACGTGTGTTTATACAGGAGATACAACGTGTGTTTATACAGGAGATACACCGTGTGTTTATACAGGAGATACAACGTGTGTTTATACAGGAGATACAACGCGTGTTTATACAGGAGATACACCGTGTGATTATACAGGGGATACACCGTGTGTTTATACAGGAGATACACCGTGTGTGTATACAGGGGAAACATGTATTTATACCAAGAAAGCACTATGGATTCTTACAGGTAAAATTGTGTGACTTTATACGGAATACACTGTGTGATCATACAGGGGAAATGTTATGTATTCATGTCAAGAAAGTATTATGGGTTTATGAAATTCTGTGTAGTTATACAGGAGAGATATCAATACCAAGAAAGTATTAAGGGTTTATACAAGTAAAGTTATGTGAGTTTATACAGGCGATATACCAAGTGTTCATACAGGGGAAATATTATGTGAAGTTATGTGTTTTCATACTGGAGAAATAATGTGTTCATACAGGGAAAAAAACAATTTGTTCATGCAAGAGAAACACTTTGTGTTCATAATTTGCAAACATATTTGCTCATACAGGATGATCCTCTAATTTCTTACAAGTAAAGTACTATGTGTTCATACAATTCAAACGCTATGTGTTCGTGCAGAGGAAACACTATGCGCTGTTTTTCATTCACGGGCAATATTGTGGTTCATACTCAGGAAATGTTATATTTTCATAAACGGGAAATACCGTTTTCATGTGGAGAAAATAGTATAAGTTCATGCAGAGAGACAACTATGTGTTCATGCATGGGGAAATATTGTATTTTCACACAGAGAAAATACTGTGTGCTTATGCAGAGGAATTACTGTGTGTGTTCATACAGAGAAAATACTGTGTGTTCGTTCAGGGCAAATACTGTACGCCCTTGCAGGGGAAACGCTATATGTTCATACAGGGGAAAAAACGGTTTGTGCATGTAAAAGAAACACAAACGTGTTTATCATTTTTGTTTTCCTGTTTTGAGAATTAATTTTGAAGTTTGGGCATATTTGTAATCCCCTATTTTTTGTTAGTGGAGAATGTGTTCAGTACATTTTCTCTGGCGTTTTGGTTTGTTTTGCTTTTGTTCTCAAGTTTGGGGTCATGACCTGGCCGTTTGTATTCTTACGTCACCAAACATCGAATGTCTTTTCTGAATTTTTAGTTTTACAATTTGAGGGACAACGCAGGCCCACCAGTAGAATTCCAGGAAAACGTTAAATGTGAAACTCCTCTATGTTTATTTACTTACGGAATGTCTTGCGAACACCTATTTCAGTACAGGATGCTAATGTTTTACATGCAAATGCATAACATTTATTTTGTAGTAAATACCCACATGCAACACACACACACGCACGCACACAACACACGACAAACACACACACACACACACACACACACACACACACACACACACACACACACACACACATACATTCATAAACATATATATATATATATATATATATATATATAGAGAGAGAGAGAGAGAGAGAGAGAGAGAGAGAGAGAGAGAGAGAGAGAGAGAGAGAGAGAATGGTACTGAGGATCAGCGCAATCTTAAAAACAGTGCTCAACCACAGTGGGAGCGACATTTGTTACATTAAAAGCAAGTTAAAATCAAGCTTCTAAAAACATCTACAAATTTGTTTCACGCTGTGCGGTCGTCAGGATGTGATGAGCTTGTGTTGCCAGTGCCACGTATATATATAGCTAGCTGGTTTGCTGTTGTTTTTTTCCCGTGCTACATGTGTTTCTCAGGTGTTGGTTTTTTTCGCTGATAGGAACTTCCATCTGTGTCTGCAATTGTTAACCATTTCTGTTCTAACATTTAGAGTTGCCAACTGTGGTTTACATAGTATAATGTATTTCTCTGTTAGGCATAGATTGCATTTTTTTGAAATGTTGTTGTATGATGCTGCTCTTTTTAAAATTTTCCAAGATATGTTGTAGTCTATGTTTTTTTCTTTAAGTTTCCAAATGTATTTTACTCAATTCTGTTTGGTTTTTGTATCTTTCTTTGTTGAATGATTGTTTATGGTTTGCATATCTAGTTTTGAATTGGTTTTCCGTGATACCTACATATGTTTCTTTTGCGTTCTCTGATGTTACAGTGGCTTGGTACACAATGTTGTTATAAAGGCATTTGTTGCTTAGGGGGCACTGTTCTTTTTTGGTACAGTTACAAGATTTCCTTTCGTTACCCTCCTTTTTTTCTGTGCTGCTTTTCATTTTGTTTGCTGAATCGATGGCATTTTTAAGGTTCGGCATACATGAATATGATAATTTGATGTTGTTTTTGTTGAATATCTTGAATAATTTATGGTCTTTTGGGAAAGATGATGTCAAGATTTTAAAGAATTCTTTCCCTACATTTGTTTTAACTCTTGCATCATATGGGGGATTGTACCATATGATATTCCTTTTCCTGTTCTTTCTGCATCTTTTTGTATCATTGTCTGGATCGTATCTTAGTTTGTAATTGTAGCCACTTGTATGTAACGCCTCTTGGTATTCAGCTGTAGCGTTGTTGAATACTGTTTCGTTACATGACAAATTGGATAGTCTTTTATTTATGCTTTTGGGTATTGTTTTCAGTATGGAGGGTGGGTGATTGCTTTTGATGTTTACATAAACAGGCGTGTCATTTGGTTTCTTGTATGGTTTATATGTGTGTTGGTTGAGGTCTAACGTTATGTCTAAATAGTTCACTATCTTTTTGTTTGCTTCTATTGTGATTTTTAAGTTTTGGTTGTGGAAAATTTTACACAATTCTTTTTTCTTATTTTCAATATTTCTAGGGTTGTCATTCAGAGCGGCAAGGCCGTCATCCCTGTACAGTCCAGTTTGTTTTCCAAGTTTTTTTTGAATATTGGATAACATGAATAGTCCGACAAGTTCGCAAGTTTCGGCACCATCGTATGATCCCATTGTGACATCGAAAGTTGAATTCCTGCTTGTGTTCTTAATCCAGGTTTCATTTTTATTGTGCAGTAAAGTTTTCTTTGTGTGGAAAATGATTTCCATTTCTGACCCTGATATTTCTGTGTACTTGTTGGCAAATTTTATAGCTTTAGTTAGTAGCTTTTCATCTATAGATGGGTAGAAATCTACTATGTCAAATGTTATAAAAACTGTATTTTCTTGTTTATTGAGGTTTTTGAACCATTGTATTACTTCATATGTGTTTTTCCAGAGATTGAGTTCAGTGTTTTCTTTTATGTTTTTTATGGTTTTCTCTAAGATTTTTTTACTAATTTTCCCTAGTTCAGATTTGGAAGGGTTTATCAGTCTACATGTTGGGTTGTTCAAGAAATTGGGTTTGTGGTCTTTAAGTGTAATAAAGGCTTCTCTAGCTGCTGTGGTCTCTACTCTGTCACTTAGGTCCATTTGGTGCACAAGTTCCTTTTCTTTCTTTCTGATGTGATCATATGTAGCCTTGTCAGCCTTTCTGTAATTTTTCTGGATATTTTTATCAAGGAGTTTTGAGTACTCTTCAGGTTCTATTTTGTAAAAGTTATTGGTTTTATCCGCCTTCACAAATATTTTGGTGTCATTTTGAATTTGTTTAATTTCCTTTTCTAACGCTGATTGAAATTTGTTATTAGATTTTTTGAAATCTATGTTGGCTAACATTCTTCTCATTTTTTCTTCAAATGTTTTTATTTCTTCAATGGCTGGTGGTACTCGCCATGATTTGAAGTCGTATGTATTTTTATCCTCTTTTTTAGCGTTGGGGTTTAAAAAGAAAAATGCTTTCCATCTCATATTTTTGATGAATTTTTCCGTTTGTCCTATCATTTTCTTCATGTAGCACTGGGGTTTAGCTAACGGAATGTTTTTGATGGATTGTTTAAAGTTGATTTTTTCCATTTTAAAATTTGCTGATTCAAAGTGCTCAACGTATGGAGCAGTTAAGAGAATGGTACTGAGGATCAGCGCAATCTTAAAAACAGTGCTCAACCACAGTGGGAGCGACATTTGTTACATTAAAAGCAAGTTAAAATCAATATATATGCATAGAGAAGCATTACACCACACTACACACACATACACACATTT
This sequence comes from Conus canariensis, assembly GCA_033310375.1. Lineage (NCBI taxonomy): Eukaryota > Metazoa > Mollusca > Gastropoda > Neogastropoda > Conidae > Conus > Conus canariensis. Next base: position 82,736,155 of record CM065722.1, on the reverse strand, counting down.
ACGCACACACACGCACACATGCGCGAGCTCGCGCACGCGCGCACACATACAGTCCCAACAACATATACACATACAGGCAGGCAGACAGGCAGACAGGCGCACACACACACACACACACACACACACACACACACACACACACACACACACACACACACACACGCACAAACACACACACTACAATACAACAGAACACAACACAGCACAACACACACACACACACACACACACACACACACACACACACACACACACACACACACACACACACACCAGGTATCGGAATCCTCCTTGCCGTCCTCGCCTTCTCCAACACCACTGTCCGTGTTGCTGCTCCGCGTATCGTCCGACGCTCCTGCCCCCTTGCCCACCGACCCTCCAAAGATGTTGTAAGTCGTTGACGTCCCGTCCGACTCCGACTTGTAGGCGTCGCCACCGTCGCCGCTCAGCGGGTGGACGGGGTGGGGGTGGGTAGCGGGGGGAGAGAGGTCGTTCTCCGGGTAGTCGGTGTCCGGGCTGAAGGGGCCGGGGTCTTCGTAGTCCGTGATGTTGATGGAGGGCACCGGACTCTTCTTGCCCACCGGGACGTGGGCGTGGGCATGGGCGGGGTTCGTTGGCGTGCTGGTGGCAGGGAGGCTGTCGTTGCTGTGATTGCTGTCGTAGCTATAGGTCAGACTCAGCGTCTCCAAGGCTTTTCTTCTAAGCGAGGGTGATCGGTTGGGAGAGGTTTTTCCCCCGTGCATAGGAGGAGGGGGAGGAGGGGGAGGAGGGGGAGGAGGAGGGGCAAAGGCATCTCCAGGTCCAGGGGGCTGTGAAAGAGCTGCGTCCTTGTGGTCTTTACGGGAGGGCAGCTGTGACGTCACGTCCGCTGACGTGTTGCGTCGCCGGAACATGTCGCTGGCCGTCAGCTCTTGCCGGAAGTCTCCGCCTCCTCCTTCCAGAAGGTCCGGCACGGAGAAGCGCTTGGCCAGCATCTTGTTGGGGCGGAGAGGGGGCAGGGGGGGAGGTCGGGAGGTCGGGTCGCTCTTGACGCTGTCAGATCCAAAGCGTGTGTCTCCCCTCTCTGACAAAGGACTCGGGGAGCGCGAGTAGCGCGGAGACCTCTCTTCAGACCGGTCCGCGCTGGGAGAGAGAGACTCTCTGCGCTCTCCGCCATGAGCTGGACGAAGGTTGAGCATGGCGGCTTGCAGCTCGGGGAGCGAAGGACTGGCATGAACGGACGTCCTCCTCCCGTCAGACACACGTCCGTCCGGTGAAGACCCAGACGAAGCATCTCCCTGAAGCGAATAGGCCCGGAACCTTTCAGAGTCAGAACTGCTCTCCATCGGCCCTGTCTCTCTGCCCAGCCCAGAACTGAAGGAAGGAAGCACTCTGGGGTGGGACGGGTCTCTCTCAGACACCGGACTGTGGTCGAAGAACGAGGCATCCCCACTGTTATCCATCACCGGGGGGTACCCATTGTTGGGCGGCTGTCCATGTCGGGAGGAGATGGACATGTAGGGGTTCTCCGTTCCCGCAGCGCTCAGGCTGGCCAGGCTTTCACGCCGACCCCAGTCTCGAGAAGCACGAGGAGAAGCCGCTCGACTGGGGTTGTCCCGGCTGTCTCTGGCTCCAAAGCGTTGGAGTTTTGCCAGCTCTGCATGGCTGATCTTGCCGGCCAGGATGGCGATGTCCGGGGAAGAGAATCGCTTGGGGCCAGTGTTGTTGGCTGGGAGGTCCAGCAGCGCGAAGCTGGAGCCCGACCTCTGTCTGACCTGAGGCGCCAGGCGACTTCCGCTATCTGACGTCAGATCCGCCAGAGACTGGGAGGGGCGTAGAGCGCCCCCTGTTCCGTTCATCTGGAAGAAAAAAGTGGGCAGTGCGGCTTGAAGGATCTGTGTCTCGGTGTATCTGTCTGTTTGTTCATTTACCTATATACAGCTTATTCTCTCTGTTTCTCGGTGTATCTGTCTGTTTGTTCATTTACCTATATACAGCTTATTCTCTCTGTTTCTCGGTATATCTGTCTGTTTGTTCATTTACCTATATACAGCTTATTCTCTCTGTTTCTCGGTGTATCTGTCTATTGGTTCATTTACGTACATACAGCTTATTCTTCTGTTCTGCTTAGTAGCCTTTGATGTGTTCAAGAATGTGAAACCTTTTCATGCTGAGCGTTGAGAATGAAAATAATGGAGATGATGTTACGGAGTTCCATTCCAGTCTGAGACTGCTTCACGGGGCTGTACTTGACGCTTCCTTTCATAATATATCCCAGCGTCAACCAGGACCGAGAGATACAGACACCTGCAGTGCTATAGAGGAAATTTAAGTAGCAGTCTCAGAGACGCATGTATAACGTAGATGAAACTCAACTTTGAGGTTCCAGTCTTACCAGCTGAGCTAACAACTTTGGGTAGGAGCCAGTTTGGGGCCGAAAAATCATACCGCACGACCTCCCACTGAGATTCCGCGACCCTAACCAGTTCGCCACCGCAGCTGGAAGGGTTGTTGTCTGCTTGCTGTTGTTGTTGTTTTTGTTTGTTTGTTTGTTTTTACTTATGATTACTGCAGATATGCATGTATGAATATCTTTACCTTTTGACAATAAAGATTTAGCCTGTTGGTTCTCTCTCTCTCTCTCCCTCTCTCTCTCTCTCTCTCTCTCTCTCTCTCTCTCTCTCTCTCTCTCTAACGAGAAGAACTGCTATCACTTAACACAGTAATTTCAGAAAGAACATAATTTTTTTTATGCAAATATTTTCATCCATAATTTTCAGTGTATGCGTCGAGCGCGTGTGTGTTCTACTTTTGGTTTTGACGTCATTGCAGATAGGTCGGTGGCCTTTGCAATTCAACTATTTGAGTTTTAGTTTCATTCCTCTTTCTCTCTCTGTCTCTGTCTCTCTATCTCTCTGTCTCTGTCTCTCTCTCTCTCTCTGTCTCTCTCTCTCTGTCTCTCTCTCTCCCTCTCTCTCCTCTCTCTCTCCCCCTCTCTCTGTCTCTCTCTGTCTCTTTTTCTCTCTCCCTCTCTCTCTCTCTCTCCCTCTCTGTCTCTCTCTCTGTCTCTCTCTCACTCTCTCCCCCCTCTCTCTCTATCTGTCTCTCTCTCTGTCTATTTTTCTCTCTCTCCCCCTCTCTCTCCCTCTCTCTCTGTTTCTCTGTCTGTCTCTCTCTCTGTCTGTCTGTCTGTCTCTCTCTCTCTCCCTCTCTCTCTGTCTCTCGCTTTCTCTGTCACTCTCTCCCTCTCTCTCTCTTTGTCACTCTCTCTCCCTCTGTCTCTGTCTCTCCCTCTCTCTCTCTCTGTCTCTCTCTCTGTCTCTCCCTCTCTCTCCCTCCCTCTCTCTCTCTCTCTCTCTCTCTCTCTGTGTCTCTCTCCCTCTCTCTCTGTCCTCTCTCGGTTTTTTTTTCTCTCTCTCTCTCTCTCTCTCCCCCCTCTCTCTGTCTCTCTGTCTCTCCCTCTCTCTCTGTCTCTCTCTCTGTCTCACTCTCTCTGTCTCTCTCTCTCTCTGTCTTTCTCTCTGTCTCTCTCTCTCTGTCTCTCTCCCTCCCTCTCTCTCTGTGTCTTCTCTCTCTCCCCACCTCTCTCTCTCTCCCTCTCGCTGTCTGTCTGTCTGTCTGTCTGTCTGTCTGTCTGTCTGTCTCTCTCTCTCTCTCTCTCTCTCTCTCTCGTCTCTCTCTCTCTCTCTCTTCACTCTCTCTCTGTACGAACGAAGTGCTTGGATGGAGCATGAGGTTGCCTACTTCTGCACATGACCTGCCTGTGTTGGGACTTACTTTCAGTCAACCCCCGTGAGGAGAAAGGGGAGTGGGGTGGAAATGGGGAAGGGGTAGGAGTGAGAGTTGGGGAAGTGAGAAGGGGAGGGGGGGGGGTTTAAGACAGAGAAAGAGACGGGGGATAAGCTATGTGGGTTGCGAGTCCTACATCGGGCATGATAGTGACCGATTTTTTCTTTTCAAATTTTCTTAATGAATCTACAAATTTTTTTTCCAGGTATTTCAGGACTCCATAGCGGAGCAAGCCCACCATTTCAGTTTTAAAAGTTTCACTAATGCAGAGAGACAGCGACAGGAATGCTATGCCAACCTGTTAATTGCACATTTTACAAAATTAATGTGAAAATGGCATTTTCATCCAACTTTGCACCACACACACACCACACACACACACACACACCACACCACACACACACACACACACACACACAGAGCACTGACAAGGGCACGCCAGCATACTCACACACACACACGCACGCACGCACACACACACACACACACACACACACACACACACACACACACACCACACACACGAGCGCGCGCGCGCGCGCGCACTTGCATGTGACCACACTGATCTAGACCACAATCCAATTAAGTCATCGTGGAGTGGTGGTTAGCACCGTGGTTTAGAGTCTGGGAGGTCGTGGGTTCGCGTTCTATCCGTGGGTAATATTTGTGGAGCGTGAGAAGGCAAGGGACATGACACAGAAAACAAGGGGAAAATTCAAACATAATAGGAAGAATTGAAACATGATAGGAAAAAATCAAACATAATAGGAAAAAATTAAACATATCGGAAAAAATCTAACATAATAGGAAAAATTCAAATATGACAGGAAAAATCCAAACATGATAGGAAAAATTTAAACATCATAGGAAAAATTCAAACATATAGGAAAAATTTAAACATGATAGGAAACAATTCAAACATAATAACAAGTGCCTCTTTTCATGAGCACCTTGTCTTCTCATTTAACATCATGTCCTATCCGCTGGATGACACACTCACATGAGCTATGGCTCAAAGAGAAAGACAGGGAGAGGTAGACAATAAAGTTATTTAACATCATGTCCTATCCGCTGGGTGGCACACTCACATGAGCCATGGCTCAAAGAGAAAGACAGGGAGAGGTAGACGATGAAGTTATTTAACATCATGTCCTATCCGCTGGGTGGCACACTCACATGAGCCATGGCTCAAAGAGAAAGACAGGGAGAGGTAGACAATGAAATAGGCACGAGGGTGTGCGTACACACACATTTGTACAACAGGTATTACTAGACGTAGGCGGTCGTTTTCACACCCGCTTATATACGTATGCCAACACATACCCAACACATATTCATATCCACATCCACCCAACACACATTTATATTCACATCCAGTCACCATCTGTCTACTCGCCACATTCATGCCCGCGCGCGCGTGCGTTCATATTCATAATTAATTAGTCATTTGACCTTTTTTTTTAGGGCATAGAGTTAAAACAACAACAACAACAACAAAACCTAGGTACACTTTACGAACATCACATCCATCAAAACTTGAACAAAAAAGAAAAAAAAAAAAAAAAAAAAGGAAAGAAAGAAAGAAACAGATAACGCTGATGTTCCGACCAGAGCAGAAAGGAGGAGGAAGAGGGGAGGGGGTGAAACACTACACCATGTCAAATGGGGAGAAATAGACTAGCAAATTGTAAAAAAAGAGAAAAAGAAAAAAAAAAAAAGAAACAGAGGCAGGTGTGGTGTTTGACCAAAATGAACGAATTTGGTCCATTTTAACCGATGAATTTTATCGGGTGACATGAAAGTATAAAGATCGGAGACTGACTGGGGGAGATAGGGCGTACAGTTTGCAAAGAAGCCGAGCTCTCTCTCTCTCTCTCTCTCTCTCTCTCTCTCTCTCTCTCTCTCTCTCTCTCTCTCTCGCTCAGAGGAAGCCTGTCTTACATAGCCAAGGGCGTACAGTTTGGAAAGAGGCACCTCTCTCTCTCTCTCTCTCTCTCTCTCTCTCTCTCTCTCTCTCTCTCTCTCTCTCTCTCTCAGAGGAAGCCTGTCTTACATAGCCAAGGGCGTACAGTTTGGAAAGAGGCATCTCTCTCTCTCTCTCAGAGGAAGCCTGTCTTACATAGCCAAGGGCCTACAGTTTGGAAAGAGGCATCTCTCTCTCTCTCTCTCTCTCTCTCTCTCTCTCTCTCTCTCTCTCTCTCTCTCTCTCTCTCTCTCAGCAGAAACCTGTCTTACATAGTCAAGCACTCCCGGTACGGCTCCTTTTCAGACTGACCTGTCCAAACACTCATTGCCTGCGAGGTATTACCGACCTATCCAAACACTCATTGCCTGTGAGGTATTACCGACCTATCCAAACACTCATTGCCTGTGAGGTAGTACTGACCTATCCAAACACTCATTGCCTGTGAGGTGTCACTGACCTATCCAAACACTCATTGCCTGTGAGGTTTTACCGACCTATCCAAACACTCATTGCCTGTGAGATATTACCGACCTATCCAACACTCATTGCCTGTGAGGTATTACTGACCTATACAAACACTCATTGCCTGTGAGGTGTCACTGACCTATCCAAACACTCATTGCCTGTGAGGTATTACCGACCTATCCAAACACTCATTGCCTGTGAGGTGTCACTACCTATCCAAACACTCATTGCCTGTGAGGTATCACTTACCTATCCAAACACTCATTGCCTGTGAGGTGTTACTGACCTATCCAAACACTCATTGACATGTGTGGTGTTACTGACCTATCCAAACACTCATTGCCTGTGAGGTAGTACTGACCTATCCAAAGACTCATTCCTTGTGAAGTATTACCGACCTATCCAAACACTCACTGCCTGTGAGGTGTTACTGACCTATCCAAACACTCATTGCCTGTGAGGTATACTGACCTATCTAAACACTCATTGCCTGTGAGGTGTCACTGACCTATCCAAACACTCATTGCTGTGAGGTGTCACCGACCTATCCAAACACTCATTGCTGTGAGGTGTCACTTACCTATCCAAACACTCATTGCCTCTGAGGTGTACTGACCTATCCAAACACTCATTGACATTGAGGTGTTACTGACCTATCCAAACACTCGTATGTGAGGTGTTCACTGACCTATCCAAACATCATTGCCTGTGAGGTAGTACTGACCTATCCAAACAGTCATTGCCTGTGAGGTGTTACTGACCTATCCAAACACTCATTGCCTGTGAGGTGTTACTGACCTATCCAAACACTCATTGCCTGTGAGGTGTTACTGACCTATCCAAACACTCATTGCCTGTGAGGTAGTACTGACCTATCCAAACAGTCATTGCCTGTGAGGTGTACTGACCTATCCAAACAGTCATTGCCTGTGAGGTGTTACTGACCTATCCAAACACTCATTGCCTGTGTGGTGTCACTGACCTATCCAAACACTCATTGCCTGTGAGGTATGTAGTCAGCTTGGCTGCCTTGACCGAGAGGAAGATTTCCTCCTCAATTCACAAGTGATATTAATCCCAACTGGTGGATGTCACTCAAGATTTGCTCTTTGAGAATATACACGACATGTTTATCATCTAGTGATCGTAAATCTTCAAATCAAAGTCCTCCGTGCTGCTCCTTTCAGGTCGTGGAGCCACTCGTGGACATTGGGGTATTTCGAATACAGCAAGCAGAATTTTGGATACTGCTTAAGGTGTAGGCGATGATTTGATAAAGAGAGAGAGCGAGAGAGAGAGAGAGGGGGGCAGAGAGAGAGGGGGGAGGGGCAGAGAGAGAGAGAGAGAGAGAGAGAGAGAGAGAGAGAGAGAGAGAGAGAGAGAGAGAGAGAGAGGGAGAGAGAGAAAGAGAAGGATGTCCAATCTGACTGAAACTGCAAATGAAAAGGATGCACTTAGGGAGGACGGAGTAGAAGAAGACAACGGATCAGTAGCAGAATGTCCCAATACTAGCCTAGGATAGCGTTCTCCCCCGCCCCTCCCCACTTACACCCTTTACTCGTTCTCTCCTTTGCCCTCTGCCCGTCCGTCCTTCCTCCACACACGCCTGCGCGCAAGCACACGCTCCCTACGGTGTGCCATGCCCGTCATAACTGACGTCAGCCCCAGAGAGAGAGAGAGAGAGAGAGAGAGAGAGAGAGAGAGAGAGAGAGAGAGAGAGGGGAGAAGAGACACCAGGGGAGACAATCCGCAGCTGACACTCATCCATCAAGACAACTGCGAGTGCAACGGCACGAGAGTCGGTTACTTCGTTGAGTGACCCCCCCCCCCCCCCCACCTGTGTCTGTCTGTCTATCTGTCTGTCTGTCTGTCTCTGACTCTCTGTCTCTGTTACTCTCTCTCTCTCCCTCTCTCTCTCCTCTCTCACACACACACACACACACACACACACAACACACACACATACATACATACACAAATTCTCTCTCTCTCTCTCTCTCTCTCTCTCTCTCTCTCTCTCTCTCTCTCTCTCCAGCTCACGCATTCTTGCTGCAGAAAATATCATTTACTTAATAAAATCCAGACGTCATTGCTCGTGTGTGGAATACTTAGAGAGAGAGAGAGAGAGAGAGAGAGAGAGAGAGGGAGAGAAAAAATAGAGAGAGAGAGAGATGGGGGGGGGGAGACCTAAGGGAGGGGAAAGGGAGGAGGAGAGGGGAAGAACACACACACACACACACACACACAACACACACACACACACACGCGCGCGCGCGCGCGCGCAAGTGCGTACACTCGCATATTTGGAATGTTATTAACAAACTGACCAACAAGCGGTACTCAAAATCACAATTTAATGAGAAAGACGTTTCCTCAGGCATGAATGATAACTATACTGTATAGATATAGCTGATAAATCTAATTATGAATAACGCATGAAAAAGTTACGACATATAGTCTTCATTAGAACCCTGTTCATCTAAAACAAACAAACAAACAAACAAACAAAAACAAACATTTATTGCAAGGTAATCCATTCCTCTTCTGTCAGTACCGGAACTTTATGCCGTGCCTCAGTTGCTTAAACCTACAAATACACAAGATCTGCAGGACATAGACAGCGTCATCATAGAAAAAAAATCGGCGCCTTTGAGATCTGATTTCTCTTATTTACATGTATAATCTGTGCATCAATAGAAATCATTTTCCACGATGTTTAAAGCAAGCTAGAGTGATTCTATCATTCAAAGTAGATGATTCTATGAATCCTTCAAACTACAGGCTCATGTTAATCCTGCCAGTATTGTCGTTACCACTAGAGATGAATCCTTCAAACTACAGGCTCATGTTAATCCTGCCAGTACTGTCGTTACCACTGGAGATGAATCCTTCAAACTACAGGCTCATGTTAATCCTGCCAGTACTGTCGTTACCACTGGAGATGAATCCTTCAAACTACAAGCTCATGTTAATCCTGCCAGTATTGTCGTTACCACTAGAGATGAATCCTTCAAACTACAGGCTCATGCTATCCTGCCAGTACGTCGTTACCACTAGAGATGAATCCTTCAACTACAAGCTCATGTTAATCCTGCCAGTACTGTCGTTACCACTAGAGATGAATCCTTCAAACTACAGGCTCATGTTAATCCTGCCAGTACTGTCGTTACCACTAGAGATGAATCCTTCAAACTACAAGCTCATGTTAATCCTGCCAGTATTGCCGTTACCACTAGAGATGAATCCTTCAAACTACAGGCTCATGTTAATCCTGCCAGTACTGTCGTTACCACTAGAGATGAATCCTTCAAACAACAGGCTCATGTTAATCCTGCCAGTACTGTCGTTACCACTAGAGAAGGCTCATGTTAATCCTGCCAGTGCTGTCGTTACCACTAGAGATGAATCCTTCAAACTACAGGCTCATGTTAATCCTGCCAGTACTGTCGTTACCACTAGAGTAGTGTGACAAGGAATCAATCTTAACAAATACAATATGGCTCACACTAGTCAATCTGGATTCATGAGAGAAAAAATCACACTACACTGACAATAAATGATTGACAAGCGGCTTCTGAACAATAATAACAATCAATTCAGGCATAATTGTCGTTGACTTTGTAAAGGCTATTGATGATGACCGTCATTCTCTTCTTTTAAAGGAACTTGCTATTTATGCCTTGCTGAAAATACCGTACGGTTTTTGTCTCCGTTGCTGAGAAAAGACAATTAACAATTCATACAAATATCTCTAGATCTGATTTTGTGAGCGTAAAATAAGGTGTACCTAAAGGGTCTGTTTGGGGACCTTTACTATTCCCTTATACATTTATGATTTACAACTGATTTTAAAAACGGCT
>CM065722.1:82703596-82718596 GCA_033310375.1 Conus canariensis | reverse complement strand
TGCGAACTTGTCGGACTATTCATGTTATCCAATATTCAAAAAAAACTTGGAAAACAAACTGGACTGTACAGGGATGACGGCCTTGCCGCTCTGAATGACAACCCTAGAAATATTGAAAATAAGAAAAAAGAATTGTGTAAAATTTTCCACAACCAAAACTTAAAAATCACAATAGAAGCAAACAAAAAGATAGTGAACTATTTAGACATAACGTTAGACCTCAACCAACACACATATAAACCATACAAGAAACCAAATGACACGCCTGTTTATGTAAACATCAAAAGCAATCACCCACCCTCCATACTGAAAACAATACCCAAAAGCATAAATAAAAGACTATCCAATTTGTCATGTAACGAAACAGTATTCAACAACGCTACAGCTGAATACCAAGAGGCGTTACATACAAGTGGCTACAATTACAAACTAAGATACGATCCAGACAATGATACAAAAAGATGCAGAAAGAACAGGAAAAGGAATATCATATGGTACAATCCCCCATATGATGCAAGAGTTAAAACAAATGTAGGGAAAGAATTCTTTAAAATCTTGACATCATCTTTCCCAAAAGACCATAAATTATTCAAGATATTCAACAAAAACAACATCAAATTATCATATTCATGTATGCCGAACCTTAAAAATGCCATCGATTCAGCAAACAAAATGAAAAGCAGCACAGAAAAAAAGGAGGGTAACGAAAGGAAATCTTGTAACTGTACCAAAAAAGAACAGTGCCCCCTAAGCAACAAATGCCTTTATAACAACATTGTGTACCAAGCCACTGTAACATCAGAGAACGCAAAAGAAACATATGTAGGTATCACGGAAAACCAATTCAAAACTAGATATGCAAACCATAAACAATCATTCAACAAAGAAAGATACAAAAACCAAACAGAATTGAGTAAATACATTTGGAAACTTAAAGAAAAAGACATAGACTACAACATATCTTGGAAAATTTTAAAAAGAGCAGCATCATACAACAACATTTCAAAAAAATGCAATCTATGCCTAACAGAGAAATACATTATACTATGTAAACCACAGTTGGCAACTCTAAATGTTAGAACAGAAATGGTTAACAATTGCAGACACAGATGGAAGTTCCTATCAGCGAAAAAAACCAACACCTGAGAAACACATGTAGCACGGGAAAAAAACAACAGCAAACCAGCTAGCTATATATATACGTGGCACTGGCAACACAAGCTCATCACATCCTGACGACCGCACAGCGTGAAACAAATTTGTAGATGTTTTTAGAAGCTTGATTTTAACTTGCTTTTAATATAACAAATATATATATATATATATATATATATATATATATATATATATAAAATACACACACACATGTATATATGTATATATATATTATGTGTGTGTGTGTGTGTGTGTGTGTGTGTGTGTGTGTGTGTGTGTGTGTGTGTGTGTGTGTGTGTGTGTGTGACTTCGGGATTCCCGCATTTTGTGAAGTGTCTTACCATTGGTAGGAAAAACCGTCGGTAGGCTATCTACCTGGTGAATGGATGAATAGGTGGACACACACACACACACACACACACACACACACACACACACACACACACACACACACACATATATATATACATATATATATATATATATATAATACACACACATGTATATATGTATATATATATATTATGTGTGTGTGTGTGTGTGTGTGTGTGTGTGTGTGCGCGCGCGCGTGCGCGCGCGAACGTGCTTGTGTGTGTGCGTGTGTGTGCGCGCGCGCGTGTGTGTGCGCGCGCGCACGTGTGTGTGTGTGTGTGTGTGTGTGTGTGTGTGTGTGTGTGTGTGTGTGTGTGTGTGTGTGTCTCTTCTGTGTCTGTGTGTTTGCGTACGTGCGTGCGTATGTGCGTGCGTGTGTGTGTATGTGTGTGCGTGCGTGCGCACGCGCGCGCGCACGTGTGTGTGACACAGAGAAGGGGAGAGAGAGAGAGAGAGAGAGAGAGAGAGACAGAGAGACAGAGAGAGAGCGAGCGATGTCCCTATATGTGAAGGTTGGAATTAACGCAGAAAGCGAGCAGGGCAAATGCTGTAAAGGCGTCACAGAGGCACAGAGGGCTTGAAAGGACCATGCTCACAACGAGGGGGGAGCAAGGAAGGGGCATAAATCTGACCATGACAATGGCTGATCACGGGAGGTTATGGTCCAAAGAGTGAAAAAGAAGCGGTAAGTAGGCTACTAAAGGACGATTTCCTATCCGTCATGTTGTCCTTAAACACAGCATTGCTTGTGTCTGTGTTGAATTGAAAGAAAATCGTAAACAGAACTATGCAGAATCGTGAAACTTGCCCGCTGCGACCTTTTCTTTATACATCATATCATATCATATCATATATCATATCATATCATATCATAATCATATCATATCATATCATATCATATCATATCATATCATATCATATCATATCATATCATATCATATCATATCATATCATATCATATCATGTATTCATTCATTCATATTCACCGCACATGATGAATAGTTCACCAGGTACCTCCAAATCTGTCAGCTATGTTTCAAGGCTTGCGTCCCCGGAAATCTGTTCCCTGCCAATTCTGTAATGTCAGTCCAACGGTTTTCTTTCTTTCTTTCTTGTCTTTTTGTTTGTTTGTCGTTTATCAGTTTTCCTTCTTCAACAATTCCCTTGAGGATTGTTTTAGATTGGATCTTGTTACATGATAATTCCGACGTAGCTCTCTTTTCCAGATTGATTTCAGTGGATCTGTATTATTGTTCGATGTGCTGCTCGATGTGTGACTGGGGCTATGATCAGTATGTCTGATGTGGACTGTCTTTTGGTCACACCTCATTTTCACGGCAGGAATTTTCTGTCCACATCGGCTGTCAGGGTTCATGTGTGTCGTGCACACAGGACGATGGAAGATACCAGTGGTAGCAGGAGTTATTGCCCTTCCATGCGGTTCTTCGTCCAGCTGACGTCTCTGCTGCCAGTGAGAGTGATTTGCCCTTGCTAACACTTGTGTGGTAGTGATTTGTTCTTGCTAACACTTTGTGATAGTGATTTGTTCTTGCTAACACTTTGTGATAGTGATTTGTTCTTGCTAACACTTTGTGATCGTGAATTTGTTCTTGTAACTTTGTGATAGTAATTTGTTCTTGTAATACTTTGTGATAGTAATTTGTTCTTGCTAACACTTTGTGATAGTGATTTGTTCTTGCTAACACTTGTGATAGTGATTTGTTATTGCTAACACTTTTGTGATAGCGATTTATTCTTGCCAACACTTTGTGATATAATTTGTTCTTGCCAACACTTTGATGATAGTTATTTGTTCTTGCCAACACTTTTTGGTAGTGATTTGTTCTTGCCAACACTTTGTGGTAGTGATTTGGTCTTGCTAACACTTTGTGATAGTGATTTGGTGTTGCTAACACTTTTTGAGAGCAGAAAGCATTCTGACGGTGGACTTGGCATTCACGACACGGACAGTATCATTGCCAGTTAGACAATAATTTTTCTGGAAACACTGGAGCAGCTCTGGCATGGATTGGAACATTTCCAGGAACTGACTTTGTCATGGTGACCCTTAACAGTACGATTGAAAACCGTAAGAAGAGAGTGAAAAGCAGCAGTCTAGCATTTACTCTTGTCCAAATGGAAGATCCTGACATAGCCAGACCATTCACAGCGGCCACGGACTAGGTGGTAGTGCTGGACAAATTCTTGCAGCTCTGACAAACAATGTCAGTTTAGTAATGACTGACACAGCAATAGATATCCTTGGGGTAGGCCAAAGGAAATCCCAGCCATGAATCTTAAGCCGTGTGCTGACCATGTGTTACACCAGAAGCATCTCTTTGATTCAGATCTTCGCTTATTCCATGTTGAGCCACTCGGTTTGCGGAAATCTGTCAACTTCTTTGTGATCATTGATAATCAGCACACTGTTGAAGGAACAAAGGGGTGGGGGCTGTCAACTTCTTTGTGATAATAATTGATAATCAGCAGACTGTTGAAGGAACAAAGGGGAGGAGGCTGTGGAAGTGGAAGAGATGGAGGATGGACGTGAAGGAAGAACAGGATGGGGAAGAGATGGAGATGGACGTGAAGGAAGAATGGGATGGGGAAGAGATGGGGCTGGACGTGAAGGAAGAACGGGATGGGGAAGGGATGGAGACGGACGTGAAGGAAGAACGGGATGGGGAAGAGATGGAGATGGACGTGAAGGAAGATCAGGATGGGGAAGGGATGGAGATGGACGTGAAGGAAGAACTGGATGGGGAAGGGATGGGGGTGGACGTGAAGGAAGATCAGGAAGGGGAAGAGATGGAGATGGACGTGAAGAAGAACTGGATGGGGAAGAGATGGAGATGGACGTGAAGGAAGAACGGGATGGGGAAGAGATGGGGTGGACGTGAAGGAACAACGGGATGGGGAAGAGATGGAAATGGACATGAAGGAAAACGAAAACGGGATGGGGAAGAGATGGAGATGGACGTGAAGGAAGATCAGGATGGGAAGAGATAGGGGTGGACGTGAAGGAAGAACAGGATGGGGAAGAGATGGAGATGGACGTGAAGGAAGAACGGGATGGGGAAGAGATGGAGATGGAACTTGAAGGAAGAATAGGATGGGGAAGAGATGGGGATTAACGTGAGGGAAGATCAGGATGGGGAAGAGATGGAGATGGACGTGAAGGAAGAATAGGATGGGGAAGAGATGGAGATGGACGTGAAGGAAGAACGGGATGGGGAAGAGATGGAGATGGACGTGAAGGAAGAACGGATGGGGAAGAGATGGAGATGGACGTGAAGCAAGAACGGGATGGGGAAGGGATGGAGATGGACGTGAAGGAAGAACGGGATGGGGAAGAGATGGAGATGGACTTGAAGAAAGATCAGGATGGGGAGGGATGGAGATGACGTGAAGGAAACGGGATGGGGAAGAGATGGGGGTGGTGTGAAGGAAGAATAGGATGGGAGAATGGGGGTGGGCGCTAAAGAATTTGCATTTACACAAACTATTTTATTCTCCCCACCACATGGACAACAACAGATGAGTCATTTTCGTTCTTTGTTTGTACTGTCTTAAATGTTAAATGTGATTTATTTTTTCGCTTGAAGAAGACCCAAGAGGTTGAAATGCATCGTGTATTGTCATGTGCTTTGTTTGTCAATGTCATTGGCGGTAACTAACACCCTCTCTTTCTAAATTTTTATTTGAAACAAGCAACCGAAATGTAAAGTGCTATTTGTTTATGTCGGTTTACCTGATTCGGAACTCTACAGATCTGTCGTGTGGAGGTCGCTGGATTCACGCATTCTTGGGAACTGCTGTCGCACCGACGTGGTGGCGCCCTCAAGGGGGAGGTCAAGGGTGAGAAGAGGTGTGTGCGTGCGTACGTGTGTGTGTGTGCGTGTGTGTGTGTGGTGTGTGCGTTGTGCTGTGTGTGTGTGTGTGTGTGTGTGTGTGTGTGTGTGTGTGTGTGTGTGTGTGTGCGTAGTGTGAGTGTGTGTGTGTGTGGTGGGGAGGAGGGGGGTGCACACTCACTCCGGCTCCGCGGCGAGGGAATCGTACTTGTCAGCGGGAGGCTGAGTAAGGCGCTGTTCAGTGTATGTCAGATAGGAACAAACACCACTGAACACCACCATTGTGACTGACACCACTGAACACCACCATTGTGACTAACTGACACCACTGAACACCACCATTGTGACTGACAGACACCACTGAACACCACCATGGTGACTAACTGACACCACTGAACACCACCATTGTGACTGACAGACACCACTGAACACCACCATTGTGACTAACAGACACCACTGAACACCACCATTGTGACTAACAGACACCACTGAACACCACCATTGTGACTAACTGACACCACTGAACACCACCATTGTGACTGACAGACACCACTGAACACCACCATTGTGACTAACAGACACCACTGAACACCACCATTGTGACTAACAGACACCAATGAACATCACCATTGTGACTAACAGACACCACTGAACACACCCTGGTGACTAACAGACACCACTGAACACACCCTGGTGACTAACAGACACCACTGAACACCACCATTGTGACTAACAGACACCACTATGAAACACACCTGATGTGACTAACAGACACCAATGAACACCACCATTGTGACTAACAGACACCACTGAACACACCCTGGTGACTAACAGACACCACTGAACACCACCATGGTGACTAACAGACACCACTGAACACCACCATTGTGACTGACAGACACCACTGAACACCACCATTGTGACTGACAGACACCACTGAACACCACCATGGTGACTAACAGACACCACTGAACACCACCATTGTGACTAACAGACACCACTGAACACCACCATTGTGACTGACAGACACCACTGAACACCACCATGGTGACTAACAGACACCACTGAACACCACCATTGTGACTAACAGACACCACTGAACACCACCATGGTGACTAACAGACACCACTGAACACCACCATTGTGACTCGGCTGCAGCGCAGCGTGTCCTCTGGAGGGTAGCCTCATAAACACTTGATGCTGGCTGCTGTCTGAAGATTGTCAGTGCCAGGGCAGTGACGGGACGAGACAAGGTGTCGCTAGGAAGACGGAGCCGCAATCGTCTATGGGAGTACAGCCACGGAAGTCGCTCGGATGAAATTTTTTTTTCTTTTAAACCCAGAATGAAAATAAATAATGAATAGTTTCTCACACTTTCACGTGAAAACAGTAACTATTATCCATGTTGATGCCCCACAGTTACTCATTTTCATTTGTTTTGCTCCGGTGAGGCCGTAAAGTAAAATCATCTTGAAAAACAGTGTCTGTAATTCATGAAAACAGGTAACTCTGGTACCTGTGTACGAACGTGGAGTCCTGGTTTCATAGAGCTGAACATAGATACAGTGGAACAGTGGAAGGATAACACCACACTGGTATTGTTGGTGTCACTATACTCTTTTCAATCACTGCGTTGTGAAGGTGGAACATTAACACAGTGGAACAATGGAATTATAACACCACATTGGCATTGTTGGTGTCACTCTACTCCTTTCAATCACTGCTTTGTGAAGGAGGAACATAGACATTGTGGAACAATGGAACTATACAAACCACAATGATACGGTTGGTGTCACTGTAGAACAATGGAACTATACAAACCACAATGATACGGTTGGTGTCACTGTGCAACAATGGAACTATACAAACCACAATGGTATGGTTGGTGTCACTGTGGAACAATGGAACTATACAAACCACAATGGTATGGTTGGTGTCACTGTGGAACAATGAAACTCTATAAAACCACAATAGTATGGTTGGTGTCATTGTGGAACAATGAAACTCTATAAAACCACAATGGTATGGTTGGTGTCACTGTGGAACAATGGAACTGTATAAAACCACATTGGTATGGTTGGTGTCACTGTGGAACAACGGAACTGTGTAAAACCACATTGGTATGGTTGGTGTCATTGTGGAACAATGGAACTGTGTAAAACCACAATGGTATGGTTGGTGTCATTGTGGAACAATGGAACTGTGTAAAACCACATTGGTATGGTTGGTGTCACTGTGGAACAATGAAACTCTATAAAACCACAATAGTATGGTTGGTGTCATTGTGGAACAATGAAACTCTATAAAACCACAATGGTATGGTTGGTGTCACTGTGGAACAATGGAACTGTATAAAACCACATTGGTATGGTTGGTGTCACTGTGGAACAACGGAACTGTGTAAAACCACAATGGTATGGTTGGTGTCATTGTGGAACGATGGAACTGTATAAAACCACAATGGTATGGTTGGTGTCATTGTGGAACAATGGAACACTATAAAACCACATTGGTATGGTTGGTGTCACTGTGGAACAATGGAACTGTATAAAACCACATTGGTATGGTTGGTGTCAGTGTGGAACAATGGAACTATGTCAAACCACAATGGTATGGTTGGTGTCACTGTAGAACAATGGAACTCTATAAAAAACACACTGGTACAGTTGGTGTCATTGTGGAACAATGGAACTGTATAAAACCACAGTGGTATGGTTGGTGTCATTGTGGAACGATGGAACTGTATAAAACCACAATGGTATGGTTGGTGTTTGTGTGGAACAATGGAACTGTATAAAACCACATTCGTATGGTTGGTGTCATTGTGGAACAATGGAACTGTATAAAACCACAATGGTATGGTTGGTGTCACTGTGGAACAACGGAACTGTATAAAACCACAGTGGTATGGTTGGTGTCATTGTGGAACAATGGAACTGGAACTGTATAAAACCACATTGGTATGGTTGGTGTCATTGTGGAACAATGGAACTGTGTAAAACCACATTGGTATGGTTGGTGTCATTGTGGAACAATGGAACTGTATAAAACCACATTGGTATGGTTGGTGTCATTGTGGAACAATGGAACTGTATAAAACCACATTGGTATGGTTGGTGTCATTGTGGAACAATGGAACTGTATAAAACCACATTGGTATGGTTGGTGTCATTGTGGAACAATGGAACTGTATAAAACCACATTGGTGTGGTTGGTGTCATTGTGGAACAATGGAACTGTATAAAACCACATTGGTATGGTTGGTGTCACTGTAGAACAATGGAACTCTATAAAACCACACTGGTACAGTTGGTGTCACTGTGGAACAATGGAACTCTATAAAACCACATTGGTGTGGTTGGTGTCACTGTGGAACAATGGAACTCTATAAAACCACATTGGTATGGTTGGTATCACTGTGGAACATTGGAACTCTATAAAACCACATTGGTATGGTTGGTGTCAGTGTGGAACAATGGAACTGTATAAAACCACAATGGTATGGTTGGTGTCACTGTGGAACAATGGAACTGTAATAAAACCACATTGGTATGGTTGGTGTCAGTGTGGAACAATGGAACTGTATAAAACCACATGGTATGGTTGGTGTCACTGTAGAACAATGGAACTCTATAAAACCACAATGGTATGGTTGGTGTCAGTGTGGAACAATGGAACTGTGTAAAACCACAATTGGTATGGTTGGTGTCAGTGTGGAACAATGGAACTGTGTAAAACCACATTGGTATGGTTGGTGTCATTGTGGAACAATGGAACTGTATAAAACCACATTGGTGTGGTTGGTGTCACTGTGGAACAACGGAACTGTATAAAACCACAATGGTGTGGTTGGTGTCACTGTGGAACAACGGAACTGTATAAAACCACAATGGTGTGGTTGGTGTCACTGTGGAACAACGGAACTGTAAAAACCACATTGGTTGGTTGGTGTCACTGTGGAACAACGGAACTGTGTAAAACCACAATGGTATGGTTGGTGTCACTGTGGAACAACGGAACTGTGTAAAACCACATGGTATGGTTGGTGTCACTGTGGAACAACGGAACTTGTAAAACCACAATGGTATGGTTGGTGTCATTGTGGAACAATGGAACTGTGTAAAACACATTGGTATGGTTGGTGTCATGTGGAACAATGGAACTGTGTAAAACCACATTGGTGTGGTTGGTGTCATTGTGGAACAACGGAACTGTTAAAACCACAATGGTATGGTTGGTGTCATTGTGGAACAACGGAACTGTGTAAAAGCACATTAGTATGGTTGGTGTCATTGTGGAACAACGGAACTGTGTAAAACCACAATGGTATGGTTGGTGTCACTGTGGAACAATGGAACTCTATAAAACCACAATGGTATGGTTGGTGTCAATGTGGAAGAATGGAACCACATGAAGCCTCAATGGTATGGTTGGTGTCACTGTGGAGCTTTCAAACGCTGCTTTGTAATGGCGGAGAAGGCCGAAAGCCAGGGTAAGAGCCGTTTTAGAGTCGTTAGGTTGTATTTTTCATTCATTCATTGATTAATTTGTTCATTGATTGATTGATTGATTGATTCATTCATTCATTCATTTATTATTCATTCATTCATTCATCCATTCAATCTTTCCTTCTTTCTTTCTCCTCCTTCTCGTCTGCTGCTCCCCTCCCTCCCTTTTCCTCCTGCTCCTGTTTCTCCTCCTTGCTTTTGTTCTTGCTCTTGTTCGTCTTCTTTCTTTCTTTCTTTCTTTCTTCTCTTCTTCTTCTTCTTCTTCTTCTTCTTCTTCTTCTTCTTCTTCTTTTTCTCCTTCTTCTTCTTCTTCTTCTTCTTCTTCTTCTTCTTCTTCTCTTCCTTCTCTCCTTCCTCCTCCTCCTCCTCCTCCTCCTCCTTCTTCTTCTTCTTCTTCAGTGCTTATAGACCTACCCTTTTTCTCATCGCAAATTACAAAGTTCCTTTCCAGAGCTCCCTTTCAGTTAAGGACTGGTGGTGTTTAGAGGACACAGCGCTCAGATGTCTGATCTTATGTGTATTCTCTGTGCAGCACACTAAAGGATCAGAGACATCGCTGTCTGTCTGCCTCTTCCTCTTTTTTGCATCTGTCTGTCTGTCTTTCTCTCTGTCTGTCTTTCTCTCTGTCTGTCTGTCTCTTATCTGTCTGTCTGTCTGTTTCTCACTCGCTCGCTCGCTCGGGCGCGCACCTGTCCATCTGTCTTTCTGTCGTCTGTCTGTCTCTCTGTCTTTGTCTGTCTCTCTGTCTCTCGCTCGTTTGCTCGCTCTGCGCGCGCGCGCGCGCGCGCGCGCGCGCGCGCGCGCGGTGTGTGTGTGTGTGGTGTGTGTGGTGTGTGTGTGTGTGTGCGTGTTGTGGTGTGTGTGTGTGTGTGTGTGTGTGTGGTGTGTGTGTGTCCCCTGCCCCCCTTTCTTCTCTCTCTCTCTCTGCCTGTCTATCCCGTCTCTCTCTCTCTCTCTCTCTCTCTCTCTCTCTCTCTCTTCTTCTTCTTCTTCTTCTTCTTCTTCTTCTTCTTCTTCGACTCATTCACTGCTTTCCTTATCTCTCCCAACCCAAACGGTGTAAGCCAAGGGGATCCTGAACACGTCACATCCCTTGTTCAGCAGAGCGTGACCCATGACAATGTGTAACTGTCTGTCCCATTTGGACGTCATACGTCATCGTTTTCATGGCCGCCTGGGTGTGACGTGACATGACTCTGTGTCAGTATCTGTGTGTCTGTCGCTCTATGGAGAGAGAGAGAGAGAGAGAGAGAGAGAGAGAGAGAGAGAGGTCATGGCCCCCTAGAAGAGCAATAGACAGAATACGTTTTCAAAAGGGAAGCTGGCCAACTGAACAAAGAATTTCGTCGTTTAAACCTGCTAAAGCACAAAGCTCTTAAACTGTTTATTATTTTAGAGGCCTTTAACCAAACAAATTTGAAGAGGGAAGGATGCCGGATGTGGTCTGTTGTAACATTACGCTGTCGGAGATAATAAAATACTGGGCGTGGAAGAACAAAACGAACAATTTCTTGAGATCATTAGATGGACAATTACCCAACGATATATGAAATTTTTTTATAACGCTGAGAATGCACATAATGATCTGGAATACCAAATCTGAGCTTTGTTATTGTAACTCAGCTGTTCATCACTAACTTTGATAAATACAATGCGATACAACTAACAGAATTTAGATGTGCATAATAATCTAAAATACAACATCTGTTTTGTGTGTATCTAAAATGTTTATCACTACCATTAAATATCATAGGATACAATGAACAAAATCTAACATTTCATAAATACTGAATCTGCTCCTGTCTTCAACAGATATGTTCCACAATTGCCAACTGCACGAAGCTGAATTTGTATTCATATAATTCTACTCTTAAATAAGAGATCCAATAGTTCTTATCCCTGTCATCTAACTCTACAAGCATGGCATAGGACTTAAAATGTAATCCGTGTGGATCTAGCTGTGTCCCTTACCAGTAACAAATACGTTTCACCACTGAAATCAAATGTATTGAACATCTGTTAGTCTCTTCATATATGAAACCATTCGATGTTTGCATGGAAACACCAAAACATTATTTATGGCCTACAAATAATTTTTGTTGTTGGTATACATAGCAACAGAATACAAATGCCATAACTCATCATCATCTTGTAACAACAGTTGAGTTTGAGTGAAAAAAAAAGACAAAAACTAAATCAGACTCATTATTTAACGGCGCTAAAGTCGTCAAAAATAGAATCAGCATATTTAGCTCTGCTCACAATACTTTTATAAACAAAATCAAAATTTAAACGGGTTGAAAAAATTATCAAATTACTTATAGGCACTCACTGCTGGCGTAGCGATTCTATTCTATACTGACCTTTTTTTCTGGCGGCAAGATAACCGCCCTTTGTAATAAATGATGTTACCTTTGCTTATGTGTGCCGATAACTGAAGTGAAGCGGATGCTCTTCCCCTAATAATACAACTCATCTACTACTAGAAGAACGTAACTCTCTCAAAAGAATTATTTCTGAACATTGCACCGTGCCCTCAGGAAGTAGCAGATTTTAATGTCAGTTCATCTTTAAAGAACGAAAACAACACGGGACTGCATATATCCCCTTTCTTAACACCAGTTGTGCGGTTAATACTGTGAATAAAAGATCAGCCACTTTTCACTGTGAGTCGTATATATTCCTAACACGCTGATACAATTTCTCCCTTATTCCATTCCAAAACAAAATGTGCCGTGCTATGCTGATATTAACAGCGTCAAAAGCTTTTGCAAAATCCACACACGCAACATATATAATTTACGATTCAAACACAGCGTTTTTGCACAAATAATATTAAAGTAAGCATGTGATCTAGTGCCGAACAGTTTCGCTAATCCATGGATCCAGCCAGGATTCGCCAGTTTTGACTCCCCCAATTCTTCAGCCCTCTGTTGACAACAGCATTGTGAAGTTTGCTACAAACATTAGGCAAGGAAATGTCCCTATAATTATCTGAATCATCAGCATCACCACTTTTATATAAAGGGGGAACTACAGACTCTGTCCACAGCTCAGGAAACACACCTTTATGAAACAGAATATGAATAATAGAAAAGAACGATGATTTGTGACAAAACAACCAGAAACCAGACCTACATGCATTTTTTTTTATACCTCTCTAATGATTCAATCAGGGCAGCCGGCTTTGCGATTCCTTTTTTTTTTTTTTTCAAAGCCGGATCGTTGCGAGTGGACGATTTAATGGATGGTCACTGGTATCATTGTTACCGTTTGTATCACTGCCGCCTTCCCCTTCCATCACATTACAAGCACCATATCTTTTTCAACGTTTTTGGTTATTTAAATGCTGAAACCAGTTTTCTAAACTGTTATTAGAAGGTTGCCTCGGGAGAGAGAGAGAGAGAGAGAGAGAGAGAGAGAGAGAGAGAGAGAGAGAGAGAGAGAGAGAGAGAGAGAAGAAATGAACAAGAACAAAATATGATTCTCCAGGCCATTAGTCCCTAAAATAAGATCAAACAAAAGACATATAACATATAACGCCAGACGAGACAACGAAAACAAAGCACAAAACCAAAACCAACACGAAACATTTAAGATTTGTTTTCACATTTACACATGTGTGTATGAGCGACACTGTTTAGGCACATAACAAACCAATACGCTTTCTAACAAATTTTCAGAGAAATCGTACCTTGTTTAAAGCACATTTCAAAGGAACGTAGCGAGTCGACGGACATTCCAGGTAGGGTCATTTCTCCAGACACTAACAGTTAGTTTCAAAGTGAGGTAACTTCAAGCGGAAATTCAAACAAAACTTACTGAGAAATTATGATTATTCCGCCGAACAAAACAGACAAACAAATTAAAAGACAAAACACGTCGCGTTTCGACGTACTTGCTCTTCTTCAGGCAACATAAACAACATTCAGGACAATGAAAACGTAGAACGCGCAATCACTTATCTTCTCAAATTGAGCGCAAAATGGACGTTTGAGAAGTTTCTCGTTCTTCGTTCTGATCGTCCTGAATGTTGCTTATCATGACTGCGGAAGACCAAAGAGGTCGAAACGCGTCGTGTTTTGTTTTGTAATTTGTTCGTTCCCTTTGTCTGGCAGAATGATTACAATTTCTCTTCAAAATATATTTCAGCATACTGACGTCTGCTTCGTCAGCAGAATTCAAAGATGTCTCTTTCGTGCTCCTTTGCAGCTTGCAGTTGCAGATCACGTGATTCGTGTTTTCTATTACGTCACACCATTTACACCTCAGATTTTTTATTGTACTTGAATATTCTCCTAAAAAAAGACTCATTGACTGAGAGCAAACCAACAAGACCTTAACCAAATAACCCCCACCACAATTTGAATGTGTTCCAGATTAGAGAGAGAGAGAGAGAGAGAGAGAGAGAGAGAGAGAGAGAGAGAGAGAGAGAGAGAGGTGAGACTCATTACTCAAGACTCAAGATAATTTATTCCTGTTTAGGCCATTGCCCTTCATGAACCGGTGCAAGAAAATAAAATATCATAGAAGCACCTGAAGAGAGAGAGAGAGAGAGAGAGAGAGAGAGAGAGGAGAGAGAGAGAGAGAGAGAGAGAGAGAGAGAGAGAGAGAGAGAGAGAGAACTCAACTCAGAACTCAGAATATTTTACTTGACAGGCCACAGGCCCATATCAAAGTGAGTGAACAAGGTCAGAATAAATCGGTACAAGCCACTCTTAACGAACTCAGCTGAATGGTGTTCAAAGTTAGCAAGGAAGACATTCATGAAGCAACTGCAGCATTAATTATTCCGTTCCTAACAGCCATTGCTCTATAAATGAAATCACCAACACTCGTAATAGTAGTCTCAATAGAACGGGCTAGCAACATGGACATTTTGAATAGAGAAGGGTGTTTGTAATATTTAGCTAGAATCAACTCAAGGCGCAACTTTTCGTACAAAGGACAAACCAGTAGAAAATGAAGCTCAGTTTCCGGTGCTTCCTTATAGTGAGGACAGAAAATGTCATGGTTTCTATTGCGATCAGTATACCGTAAAAAGTGGCATCGTAATGGCGACATTCCTAACCGAAACCTTGAAAGTAACCTGCGGATGTTAACATGTTTAATTA
>CM065722.1:82688596-82693596 GCA_033310375.1 Conus canariensis | reverse complement strand
TATTTTTTTTTTTTACTATTGTCGTCACTATTATAATTATTGTAATTGTTCTTCTTCTTATTATAATTCTTATTATTATCATTGCTGTTATTATTGCTATTATTATTATCATTATTACTACTATTATCATTATCACCATCATTACTATATCATTATCATCATTGTTATCATTATTATCATTATTATATTTTCTTCTTGATATCTCTGTACTTCTGTTCTGTCCTCTACCTGCATCTTTCCCCCTATACCCTACTCCCGCCCTCTTCATTTTTGGGTCTCTACATTTTTGGCTCTGCCTTAGTTCCTGGAATCTTTTCTTTTGGTCTTTCCTGACCTGTCTTTTCTTTTGATCTTTGGTCTTTCCTGACCTGTCTTTTCTTTTGATCTTTGGTCTTTCCTGACCTGTCTTTTCTATTGATCTTTGGTCTTTGACCTGTCTTTTCTTTTGATCTTTGGTCTTTCCTGACCTGTCTTTTCTTTTGATCTTTGGTCTTTGACCTGTCTTTTCTTTTGATCTTTGGTCTTTCCTGACCTGTCTTTTCTTTTGGTCTTTCCTGACCTGTCTTTTCTTTTGATCTTTGGTCTTTCCTGACCTGTCTTTTCTTTTGGTCTTTCCTGACCTGTCTTTTCTTTTGATCTTTGGTCTTTCCTGACCTGTCTTTTCTTTTGATCTTTGGTCTTTTCTGACCTGTCTTTTCTTTTGGTCTTTCCTGACCTGTCTTTTCTTTTGATCTTTGGTCTTTCCTGACCTGTCTTTTCTTTTGGTCTTTCCTGACCTGTCTTTTCTTTTGATCTTTGGTCTTTGACCTGTTTTTTCTTTTGATCTTTGGTCTTTCCTGACCTGTCTTTTCTTTTGATCTTTGGTCTTTGACCTGTCTTTTCTTTTGATCTTTGGTCTTTCCTGACCTGTCTTTTCTTTTGGTCTTTCCTGACCTGTCTTTTCTTTTGGTCTTTGGTCTTTCCTGACCTGTCTTTTCTTTTGATCTTTGGTCTTTCCTGACCTGTCTTTTCTTTTGATCTTTGGTCTTTCCTGACCTGTCTTTTCTTTTGATCTTTGGTCTTTCCTGACCTGTCTTTTCTTTTGATCTTTGGTCTTTCCTGACCTGTCTTTTCTTTTGATCTTTGGTCTTTCCTGACCTGTCTCTTCTTTTGATCTTTGGTCTTTCCTGACCTGTCTTTTCTTTTGATCTTTGGTCTTTCCTGACCTGTCTTTTCTTTTGATCTTTGGTCTTTCCTGACCTGTCTTTTCTTTTGATCTTTGGTCTTTCCTGACCTGTCTTTTCTTTTGATCTTTGGTCCTTCCTGACCTGTCTTTTCTTTTGATCT
The DNA here is from genome assembly GCA_033310375.1 of Conus canariensis. NCBI lineage: Eukaryota > Metazoa > Mollusca > Gastropoda > Neogastropoda > Conidae > Conus > Conus canariensis. The sequence continues at coordinate 82,692,270 of CM065722.1, read as the reverse complement.
TTGGTCTTTCCTGACCTGTCTCTTCTTTTGATCTTTGGTCCTTCCTGACCTGTCTTTTCTTTTGATCTTTGGTCTTTCCTGACCTGTCTTTTCTTTTGATCTTTGGTCTTTCCTGACCTGTCTTTTCTTTTGATCTTTGGTCTTTCCTGACCTGTCTTTTCTTTTGATCTTTGGTCTTTCCTGACCTGTCTTTTCTTTTGATCTTTGGTCCTTCCTGACCTGTCTTTTCTTTTGATCCTTGGTCTTTCCTGACCTGTCTTTTCTTTTGATCTTTGGTCCTTCCTGACCTGTCTTTTCTTTTGATCTTTGGTCTTTCCTGACCTGTCTTTTCTTTTGATCTTTGGTCTTTCCTGACCTGTCTTTTCTTTTGATCTTTGGTCTTTCCTGACCTGTCTTTTCCCCCTTGTTCTGTCTTCTCTTTCTCCTTGCTCTCGTGCCTCACTGCTTCCTTTCCTGGCGTTCGTTCGCTTTGTCCCCTTTCGTTCTCTTCCCTTCACTGACTTAGCTGTATGTATGAATGCCTGTCTGCGCGCTTCCGCGACTTGGCGTGACTTAGTGTCATCGTATCAAAAGCAGCAGCAGAATTAGTAGCGGTGAAGTTGGTGGTGGTGGTAGTAGTAGTAGTAGTAGTAGTAGTAGTAGTTAGTAGTAGTAGTAGTGTGTGTTGTTGTTGTGTGTAGTAGTAGTAGAAGCAGTAGTTGCAGTAGTAGTAGTGGTGGTAGCACTAGTAGTGTTGTGGAGTAGCCGTCGTCGTACGTCGTCGTCGACGTCGTCGTCGTCGCGGTCGTCGCGTCGTCTACGTCGTCAGTCGTAGTAGTAGTAGTAGTATAGTAGTAGAGTAGTAGTTGTAGTATAGTAGTGGTAGGAGTAGTAGTTTGTTGTTGTAGTAACCGTCGTCGTCGTCGTCGTCGTCGTATAGTAGTAGTAGCAGTAGCAGTAGTAGTAATAGTAGTAGCAGTGAGGTAGTAGCAGTAGTAGAATCAGTAACAAAGCATTAGCAGTAGTAACAGTAGTAAGGTAGTGGTAAGTAGTGTAGCAGTAGCCGGGAAGTAGGGGGGTTTATGTCAGTTTTTTTTTTCATTCCCGGTTGATTTTGTACGTACATAGAACCACAGTAATAACGATACACAAAGAAAGAGTGTGGAACACGAAAAAGACCAGAAAAATATAAACAGAAAAGAAAAACGAACACAGCGACTAATACTAGGTGTACATGGTCGGTCAAAAATGCAGGTAAATGAACATGCTTTCCTCGCAGCATCTGCTACAAGAAGAAGAAGAAGAAGAAGAAGAAGAAGAAGAAGAAGAAGAAGAAGAAGAAGAAGAAGAAGAGAGAAGGAGGGGAGAGGAGGAGGAGGAGGAGGAGGAGGAGAAGAAAAGAAGAAGAAGAAGAAGAAGAAGAAGAAGAAGAAGAAGAAGAAGAAGAAGAAGAACAACAACAACAACAACAACAACAACAACAACAAATAAAGAAAGAAAGAAAGAAAGAAAGAAAGAAAGAAAGAAAGAAAACAGAAAGTGGCGGGGAATGATGATTATGCAGTGTGTTACTGAAACGGGTATGGACACATGTAAATTGTTGTGCGGTGATTTAAAATATAATATAAAAAAAAAAAACACTTGGTAGCGCGAAACACCTGTTTTCATTAAATTTCAAAATCCATGCTACCAGCAAACGATAGTGTCAACGTGTTATGGCCAGAGGGAATAAGATGCAATGAGGTGCAAATAGTGTCAACGTGTTATGGCCAGAGGGAATAAGATGCAATGAGGTGCAAATAGTGTCAACGTGTTATGGCCAGAGGGAATAAGATGCAATGAGGTGCAAATAGTGTCAACGTGTTATGGCCAGAGGGAATAAGATGCAATGAGGTGCAAATATGAAGTGTGATCATAATCATTTATAGCCAGAGCTAAAGCTTCCCAGAGGCGGTCAAAATGTAGATTCTCCCAAAAGATATACTGTATGCTGTCTTCTGTTTCTTTACAGGATGTACACAAAGGATCTTTCATTACACCCATGTCTACTGGAATAACAACAACAACAACATTAACAAAACACACATACACACACACAAACTGGATTCCGGTCTGATAATCTTATGTGGAACTGAGTTAACTTCTGTTCTGTATTTCCTTTTTCATTTTAAACATGATATCTCCTTTCAGAACACTGTCAGGTTTATATCTATTTGGTACAACACTTACGTTCTGCACTTTACGATGAATCACAATAAAAATTAGTCCCTCTTGACAATTGATATATTGTTTAAATTTGGATTCATCCCCATTGATCTGTGTTTATCGTTTATAACCCATTTTTACTTACAATAATGTACGTACCGCTCTTACACTACCAGTGTGCATCATAAAGCCTGTTTTTTTTACATTGTATGAATTTTAAAAAATATTTAAATGTCATGAACACGCCATCCTGGTATAGCAAATGTCTTAACTGACCCATGTCCTGAAATAGACAGTTTCCTATCCCACTTCCATATTGTCACTTCACAGCATGGGTTCAGTCAGTAAGCCTACGCTGAGGGTGGCGTTCTATTTCTTCCAGATTCTCTACAGGTTTCAAAAAACATTTAGTCGATGGACGTCGTTGTGTTTGTACGTTTCCATCAGTAGACTTGATTCTGATCAATGCAATTACAAAACGCGTGGACAGTCCGCTGAAATGATAGTTTTCTACTGACAGTAGTTTTCAGCTAAGCACTACCGCAGTCATAAATTTCTTGATCTCCGGAATTCATAATCCTACTTCACTAACAGTTCTGACCGTTTAATGTGTATTAACCCCGTCTCTTCTCGCATGCAACACAAATTCGAACAAGGTCTTTCGTATCATTTCCATTATTATGTCTGGTGGATTGGAAAGTAGTTTCCCAAGGCAATTAATCATTTCCATTGTTATGTGTGATGGATAGGACAGTAGTTTGTCAAAGCAAATAATTTTCGACGAAATGAGGGAATTTCAAACAGCTACTCTTCCAAAGGCAGAAGTGCCATCGAACAGATTTGTTAAGCCATGTATCCTTTGTTAATCTATGTATCCTTTGTTAATCCATGTATCCTTTGCCAAACACATCGAGCAGCAGAGTTGTACCATACCCACATAGACTTCAAGAATGCGTTTGACAGAGTCTTCCAGGAGGCACATAGACTTCAAGAAGGCGTTTGACAGAGTTCTCCAGGAGGCTCATAGACTTCACGAAGGCGTTTGACAGAGTCTTCCAGGAAGCACATAGACTTCAAGAAGGCGTTTGACAGAGTCTTCCAGGAGGCTCATAGACTTCAAGAAGGCGTTTGACAGAGTCTTCCAGGAGGCACATAGACTTCAAGAAGGCGTTTGAGAGTCTTCCAGGAAGCACATAGACTTCAAGAAGGCGTTTGACAGAGTCTTCCAGGAGGCACATAGACTTCAAGAAGGCGTTTGACAGAGTCTTCCAGGAGGCACATAGACTTCAAGAAGGCGTTTGACAGAGTCTTCCAGGAGGCGCACAGACTTCAAGAAGGCGTTTGACAGAGTCTTCCAGGAGGCGCACAGACTTCAAGAAGGCGTTTGACAGAGTCTTCCAGGAGGCGCACAGACTTCAAGAAGGCGTTTGACAGAGTCTTCCAGGAGGCGCACAGACTTCAAGAAGGCGTTTGACAGAGTCTTCCAGGAG
>CM065722.1:82663596-82678596 GCA_033310375.1 Conus canariensis | reverse complement strand
AACTAGTCGGACTATTCATGCTATCCAACATCCAAAAACAACTTGGAAAACAGGCCGGTTTATACAGAGATGACGGCCTCGCTGCATTAAACAATAATCCAAGAACCATTGAAAACAAGAAAAAAGAATTATGTAAAATCTTTAAAAACCACAACTTAAAAATCACAATAGAAGCAAACAAAAAAGTAGTGAATTACCTAGACATAACATTAGACCTCAATGACCATGTGTACAAACCATACAAAAAACCCAATGACATACCAGTCTACGTAAACATCAAAAGCAACCACCCACCATCTATACTAAAAACAATACCCAATGGTATAAACAAGAGACTATCCAACCTGTCATGCAATGAAAACGCATTCAATGATGCAGCAACAGAATATCAAGAAGCATTACAAAAAAGTGGTTACAATTACAAACTACAATACAGTCCAGACAACAACACGAACAGAATTAAGAAAAATAGGAAAAGAAAGATCATATGGTACAACCCACCATACGATGGACAAGTAAAAACAAGTGTAGGAAAAGAATTCTTTAAAATCTTGGCAACATCATTCCCAAAAGAACACAAACTGTCCAAAATATTCAACAAAAACACCATTAAACTGTCATACTCATGTATGCCCAACCTCAAAAACATGATTGATTCATCTAACAAAATGAAAAGCAACATAAAAGAGAAGGGTGCCGAAAGGACATCTTGCAACTGCACTAAAAAAGAACAGTGCCCCCTGAGCAATAAATGTCTTCACAGCAACATTGTATACCAAGCTACGGTAACATCAGAAAATGAAGAAGAAACATATGTAGGGATTACTGAAAACACTTTCAAAACCAGATACGCAAACCACAAACAGTCATTCAAAAATGAAAAATACAAAAATCAAACAGAGCTGAGCAAATACATCTGGAGACAGAGAACTATAAAATAGGCATTCTGGCTCACCCACCTCCGCCAGCTCCAACCGGCTGAAGCCGGTTTCGCTGTTGCTCCGCCGGCTTACCCAGAATGCCTATTTTATAGTTCTCTAATAGTAAACACTTTACAAACATACATAATGTGTAGGATTATCTGTTTTTAACACTAATTTAGAAAACTTTTGAGACTTAAGTTTTTGCTTAATCCTTCGTTTTTCTTGATCGTCTTCAATAACATCATTTTCACGCATACATTCATCAAATGCGTCTCTGTCTTTCATGTGAAATAAAACTACAGTCTTTAATTGCTCTCTAAAGTCTTTTAAAACTGAGTTATATTTTTGACATAAAATCCACACACTTATCCCAGCATGTCTTCCACTGAAAGCCAGTTTTGATAAAGTGTTTCTCTTTTTAACTATGTCTCTTTCTGCCGAACAGTCATCTATAATAAATAGTGTCTGAGTTCCTTCAAACTGTCTAAAGAAATGTTCTAAACACTCACTCAGTTTATTGCTAGGATCAACTGAATATATGTCATCATCTGTCCATATAAACCTTCTGTCGTGATATGCTTTGTTCCATTTAAGTGTTGGGCAGAAAATTACTATATGATCAAAATTATAACGATAAACTGTTTGTAATAGGTCGAGGACAAATATTGTTTTTCCACAACCAGTCTGTCCACAAATCAATGAACAATGAGGGGTTTTTATCATAAAGTTTAACATCGGCATTGACACCAAAGTCGTTTGCTCCATAGTTTTAAAACAGAATTTAATTTACACCAGTTATTGTTTTTATCATACTCTCTGTCAAAACTTGTTCAGTATAATAAAACCCTATAAGGCCCAAATGTGTAAGATTAATCCAGTTCAGTTCTGTAAGATCGTTTCTATTTAAACTAATATCAATTTTGTTGCTTGTTGTTATGACCTTAATATCCTCGCCATTGTAAAGAACGACGACAGTAACTTTAAGTTTGTCAACGTCTAAGTTTTGCCAGCTAATAAGAATTCCTTCCATAAGGTTGTCACTGACACCCACAGCTCCATTTCTTGCCTCATCTTTTAAGACAGAAATTTTAAATATCATTGTGAACGTGTCTCCTAATTTTGTGCGTGGAATGAACTGTAATTTTGTAGAAGCTTTCTTTAAAACCGATTCTCTTCTGTGGAGGATGTACTGTTTGTCCCCAAACGGCTTTATTTCGATCTCTTTCCGACTGTTGTCCTCTGGCATAAGACTTACATGTAAAGGGCCAGAGTTCAATGCTTTTCTGAAACTTTTTTGGCGGTCGAAAAATGTAAATGGGCTTAAGAATTCAAATTTTATGTCCCATTCTAAATATGGTTCTAAGTGCCATTTGTTGTCAGTTTTTCGAACTATTTTATATTCATACTGTCCTGTATTATTTGCTTCTAGATTGCGTAGTTGTTCTAGTTTAGGAAACCTTTTGTTGTCGTCAACCTCTTTGCGCTTATAATAACCATCTTTAGTGTACTCAAAACCATATAAAGTGCCTATCTCACCGTTTTGTTCAAAGTCCTCAACGTCTGCAAGGTCTTTTAATTCTAAAGTTACACACCTCTCAGGCGCTAATGTAACCCCCGAATCGTCTGGTCCACGTGACATTTTTTAAAACAACGTATTATTTTATTTCTAAAACAATGTGCAGGTTATCACATTTCACGACTTTCCCTGTTTTATCTGTGATCTTTATATTAAATGATCTGACCCTCCCACAAGCTAATTTTTTAAACTGTAAATTAGGGAATTGTATAATTTCATAATCGCAATATGCAGCTTTCCCTGATGGAAGAGCTCTTAAAACAGTTGAGGGCCTTCCATCATATAAGTTTTCATCAGTGCTCAGCTCGTCCAAATGAACATAGAGTAATGAATGTAATGCAAGATCGAGCGGATATTCTCCCTCATAAGTAGTTTTGTCTGGTGTAACTATAAATCTATGAAAGGCATGAAAGCCATGATTGCCAGTTGCAAAGCCTAACATTTTAGCTAGCTCTACATCAAAAAGGTAACCTCCTACTTCTTTTTCAGGTTTGAATGTCAACATTATTTTCAAATTTGCATTGTTAAGTTTGAGAGTAATGTCGAAGTTACTCATTGCTTCTTTTAGCGAGCAAAACCCGTAATAACCATCAGGTATGGTTAACTGGCTAATTATGTCTCCACCAAGGTCAAGTTTTTGAATTACATTATTCTTCTTGGATTGACTTATATTAAACCATACGACTTTGTAAAAAATTTCATGGAGTGCAACCCTTCGGGTTCCGCATTTATTATCAATAGCATACTCTAAAAACGAAGGACTGCCTTGAGTTGTTATTGTTACAAACATTTTTAAAACAAATTTAAAAATGAGTGCATTCAAATATACTAATGCAAAATATTCTGTTGGGCCGCACTACAGTCCTAAAGATATAACAACTGATACTCTCGACATTTCTGTGACTCAGACTGACGCCTTTCAAGTAAAGGTTAGTACTCCATTGAACAGATATCTTAACCCCCCTATTAAAAACGACTACATCCCAAAAGTGTGGTTCAGTCATCCGATGCAGTTTTATCAGAACCAGTTAAACTTTGCTGTGTTTTGTGCATCAACTGGGTGTGGAGTGTCGTATGCTGATCATTTAAATCATCCTGATCCTTTGGTGAGGTCAGTGTATAGATTTCATTTTTATTACACCTTCAGACGTATTTTGTCTGAACTGCAAGCGCCATTACCAAATGACAAAACGTTTAATCCATTCAGCAACAGAATAGATTACAAGGCTTTTGAAAGGATCTGTAACGAATTTGATATTGACCCAAAGACAGACTTTAGACAAAAGTTGGATCTTAATCATGGTTTAGGCACCCTTTATTTTTGGGGCGTGCACAGAAAGTATAACTATGATTGGAATCCTCCTTACACATCTTTCTCTTCAGGCACAACTGTTCACCTCGGGTCCATAGAGCAAGAGCATAAAACAGCATGGACAACATTTATTTTAGACACTTCTAATGGTCTAACTAGAGCGGGAATAGAACGAATAAACGACTCTATTCGTACTTATGTTTGGTGTTTGCTAGGTTCGCAAGCACAAACGAGATCAAACATAATTGATCCTTCTACTGGCTTTGACGCCCAAAAACAGTATTTAGCAAATTTAGAGGATTCTATTAATTCTGCAATTGATTTGCCTTCAAGTATTAAAAGGTACCAAAATGTTTTGCAATACGCAAGATCGAAAGTAGACTTTGCTGTTGGCACTGGTTTATACATGCTGCCTTCTGACCTCAGACTTCAGATAGGAACAATAATAAACTATAATAATGAAATCCTTGTGGCTGGTAAAGAAGAGAAGGTCGGAAAAAACGACATAAATTCTAAGCCAGCAATAGCAATAAAAAAAGAAGCCCCACCAATCCCCGAGCCCCCCAAACCCCCCCATTCAAACCCTGTGGTCCCAAGAAATAATGACCATGAATATGAAAAGACAGCACTTGTTATTGGATTAACTGCCCTAGGATTACTTGGTCTTTATCTTACTAAAGAGTAACCCAACTATTAAGGCAACTAATGCCCATAAGTGCTCGGCCATAAAGCCAACTACTTTACTTGCAGTAGACAAAAGCCAGCTAACGATCCCCCCTATTATACCAGGCAAAGAGTCTATTGCCTTACTGGCTAATTTTTTTAATAAACTTGCAAGATGATCAAGTTGTTTTTTTACCCATGATTTATCTGATGGTGGTCCTGGTGGCACTGCTCCCCCACCGCCACCACCGCCTGTAATAGCCAACACCAGTGTACTTATTGCAAATCCTAAGGCTGTTATAACACTTGCTAATGTGACGCCTTGCTCTCTAAACAGTGTTCTTATTCGTTCTGCTAGTGTTGTGTCTTCATATAAAATTCTTTGGATAGTTTCTCTTATTCTGCTCACTTGAGTTCGTAATTGTTCTCGGTTAGTAGACAGCACTTCTAGTCTTGCTGATCTCTCTTGTTCAAGATCTTTTAGTCTTTGTGTTATTCTTTCTTTAACACCAGGTCCTAAGTTGTGGTCATCAGCCTCAACTAGTTTTTCTTTTTCTCTTTTTATATGCTCATCTAGTTCACCCAGTTTTGCTAAATTGTTTGTTAATTCGCCTCTGATGCTTTTCAAAGCATGATCAAGGGCCGTTATTTCTCTCATAGGTAGCGGCGGATCGTGCATAGTTTTTAATACTGTTTCTTCTGAAAAACTGGTTTCTATTATTTCGTCTGCTGTTGGGCTTAAATCTTTAAGGGGTATGTTTTGTATTTGGTTATCTGTTGGGAGTTCTTGTAGTGTGTTTTGAAGTTTAGCAACTGCCTCACTGTCTAATCTTCGCGGTTTAGCAATGCCAAGGCGATTTTGATCGCTCACACTGAGCCTTTGTCTAATTGTAGTCTTTGCTAAAAACTTTGATGGGTCTGGTTTAGTTGTAAGCTGAACAAGTTGTCCTTGCTCGTTTTTCACAAACAAATGGTCATCTTTTGTTTCAAAATCATTAGGGTCTATAAATTTGGGAGGTTCTTGGCCTAAACTTTGATAAAATGATTTGACCTTACTTTCTGTTAATTCACGCCGCAATGATTGTAATGGATGTGTCAAAGGCGTCATTTCACTCATGTCGTCTCCAGGATCAAAAACATCATAATCTTCTTCTGCCATGTTTTTAAATAATTAACTTTTTATTTTGTTTTATAAAAAAAATGTCACAAGCATATGGTTCGATTCTTGACCCGCATAGAAGACTGAAAGAGCCCTTTGGCGTGAAGGAAATAAACAGAATATTATTGTTCCAAATAATCCATCTACTATTGATTCAGATCAGATTCTTACTGTCAAATTTCCAGACCTAGGAGCAGATGAAGTGATTGTGCCGGGATCTGCACGGCTTACTTTTAAAATAGAACTTGATTCAGCAACAGACGTAAACAGGACAGTTGTACAGAATCTGGGACGGGCAATCGTTAAGAAAATTTCTATAAAACTTGAGGGGCAAGAAATATTTTCTTTACACAATGCAGACATATTTCTAATCTATTCTGATCTATGGCTAACCGATAATGAAAGGGCCGATCTTGCGTTTCAAGGAATCGAAAATAACGAAGCACTAAAACACAGAATAGACGCCGAAGATGCTAAAGACGGTAACAAGTATGAAGCTGTAAGTTATGCGTTTGGAAATCGCTTTTCTATACCCTTGGATTTTGAGTTGTTAAAAGCGCATGCGCCATACTTTCAAGGAGCATTAAAAGACAGATTGTCATATGAACTAACTTTTAATGAATACAAACGTGTCATTAGATCGACAGACACTGATTCCAAGTACAGCATTTTCGACATCTCGTTAGAGTTTGACATTGTTAGCAACCCTAACTTAGCAAGGCTGATTGAGCAACAATATCAGTCAAAATTAGCAATATATTACGAAAGAGTGATTCATCATTCAAAATATCCTAAAAGCAGGGCAGACACAATATGGAACTTTAGTTTTAGCGCCGCAGCAAGATCCTTAAAGGTATTTTATTGCTGTGTGAAGATGAAGAACCCTTCAAAAGACAAAGTGAAAAGTTTATCAATCCTAAAATAACGAAAGTACAATGTTCAATTGAGGGTAGCCCTAACCAAGTCTACGGTAGCGGGGTTAAACCTTATCATCATTTTGATGAAATAAGAAAATTGTTTGGAGGCGGGAGGTGTAGAAATCCAACAGTAGACCTTGTGTCTAAAGATCTACACCTTCACAGTGTTAGACTTGATGAATATTTAACAACGAAATACGGTTTATGGATTGACCTAAGGTCAACAGAAGATAATCAGTTGCATGGGAGTGGGAGAACAGTTAAAGACGTAATAAACATTCAAATTGATAAAGAAAAAGAGAGTGATAAACCACTTAATGTACATTTGTTTTTAATATATGATGCGCAGCTGAATATTCAAGATAACAGATTGAAAGATATCCAATACTAAATTATTTTTATTTTAAAAAAGCATGTCTGTTACGACTTATCCAAAAGTGCCCAAAGAAGAGATAGCTGCTGCTGTAGACATAAAAACTTTCAGATTAACCAACATTACACAAATGCAACAAAAACTAGAGCAGGACCTTTCAAAATACAGTAAAACCAAACGAGGGTATTCTGCTGTCTTTAATGCTGTTACATATGTTAATACTGGAGCATCGATCACTAGTGCTCTATCAGCAGGAACAAGTGTAGGTCTCTTAGCAACAGGCGTAGGTGCACCGGCAGCTTTACCTCTAGGTGGTTTGTCTTTAACTCTTGGCCTGTGTTCATTGGCTGTAAGTGCTGTCAGCAAAAAAATAAAAGCTAAACTCCAGAAGCACACAGCTATGGTTCAACTAATAACAGCTAAACTTAGTTCGTTCAAACTGATAATTGATAAAGCACTAGTTGACTCAAACATCACGGATGAAGAATTTAGTCGCCTACAGGCTGATTTTGAGGACTACAAAAGACAAAAGTTTGATCTTCAAAGAAAGGCAAGGGCAACTTTTTCTCAACAACCAGACACCGACCAGATAAAAAAGGAATGTTTAAAAAAAGTAAACGAAACATTAAACTCTGTTCTAAACAGCTCACATTAACAACCCCAAAGGGCGTTTATACTTTAGTTTATGAGTCCAAGCACAAAAAGACCGTTGATATTGATTCTGATTAACTTTTATTTTTTTGATTTAAATAAATATTTTGAGTTAGAAAAGAAGCTCAACATGGATAAGATATATGAAGGTTCAGATGAATTGTTTGAAGCAATGCTCGAGGAAGAGCGTTTGTCAAAAGCTTTAAATGAGGTCGTTTTAGAAGTTATTGATCCAACAAAGGTACAGGCAAGCGTTGAACATGCTATTTCTCAAGTTCCAAGTAAACTAACAATAAACCCTCCAGTTAAAGTAAGGTTAGTTGTTTTAATCGACTATATAACAATAAACGAAGAAAATCTAGAAGTCTGGGTCTCAACTAAACAGCAGACTATTCTTTCTCATAATGACTTAACACCCGGTTGGGCAGATCAACTTCTTACACAGTTTAATGAAGCCTCTGAAGCAGCTAAAATGAGAGGCTCTGGTTGGTCAGAGGGTGAAGTCCTAGACATCAGATTAAGACAAGCTAAGTATGAGCCAATTGTAGGCAAGGCTTACATTCCACTGCCTCCAACATTAGTTGCAAAGAAAGCAGTTTTGAACATAAAAAATTCAGACGACAAATGTTTTATGTGGTGCGTTCTTGCTAGGCTGCATCACGTTGCCAAAAATGCAGAGAGAGTATCTAACTATTTACAGTGGGCCAATAATCTTAACTTTAACGGCCTTGAATTTCCTATGGCTGTAGACAAAATTGATCAGTTTGAAAAACAAAATCCACCAATAACTGTTAATGTCTACACATGGTCTGAAGAAACCAACCTTCTGCCAATTAGAGTGTCAAAGAACAGTCCAACAATAGGCGAACCAACCAAAACTCATGTAGACTTACTCCTGATGCAAAGCCTTAATGGGTTGCACTACACTCTAATACGCACAATGAGTAGATTACTAGTGCATACTACAAAACAACATAGCAAACAAGAATTCTGTAGAAAATGTTTAACAAGAATTCCGTCCGTTCAAGCTGCGAGCGAACATATAAAACATTGTATTAGCCCAGTTGACTGTGATACAGAACTAATTACGCCCGGAGAAGGCAGTAAAGTTAGTTTTAAGAACTGGAAACGGTTGCAAACTAGTCCATATGTTGTTTACGCAGACTTCGAATCACTCATTGTTCCTTATGAAGGACCAACCCCACAGAAACTTCCTAAAACAGTCTTAATGAGTAATCATCAGATTTGCTCATTTGCCTTCATCATTGTTAGGTCGGATGGCGCCCATTCAAAGCCAGAATTATACAGAGGACCAAATGCTGCAAAATACTTCTTAAAACGCATGCAGCAAGTGCGTAATGCCTGTTCTAATAATCTAAACTTATCTGAAATCATAATGACGCCTGAAGACCAACAACAGTATGACTCAGCCACTCACTGTTGGATTTGTGGGGCGGCCTTGGTTGCCACCGCAGAGAATCCAACAGTAAGAGACCATGATCACATTAGTGGAAAGTTTAGAGGAGCAGCACATAACAAATGCAATCTTCAACTAAAGTTTGAACCAAAGACATGGAAGCTGCCTATATTCTTTCACAACTTGCGAGGTTACGACTCTCACCTTATAATGCAAGCAGTAACCAGCGACTTCAGGGTGTCATGCATTGCGCAGTCATCAGAAAAGTACATGTGTTTCACTTTAAATAACATGTCTTTCTACGACTCTATGCAACACATGATGGGTTCATTAGAGTCACTGGCTATGTCCTTAAAGTCCTGCCCAATAACAGAAGAATATTTTGACCCAACGCTCGTTAGAAAGGGCGTTTACCCTTATGAGTACATGAACAGTTGGCAAAGGTTTGACGAAGATACACTTCCGCCTAAAGGCGCGTTCTTTAGTAGTCTCAGAGGAAAGGACATCAGTGATTCTGATTACCAGCATGCTCAAGATGCGTGGCAGAAGTTAGAGTGTAAAACGATGGGAGACTATCATGATTCCTATTTAATGGCGGATACCTGTTTGTTGGCGGACGTCTTTGAAAATTACAGAAAGACCTGCATGAAACATTACAGCTTGGATCCCGCGCATTACATTTCTGCGCCCGGGATGAGCTGGGACGCTTTCTTAAAATTTACTGGAGTACAAATTGATTTATTGTCTGACCTGCCAATGCTTCAGATGATTGAAAACGGATTGCGTGGGGGAATCAGTATGGCGTCGCACCATTACTGTAAAGCAAACAACAAATACTTGGACGACTATGATCCAAGTAAAAGGACTAACTATCTCATGTATTTAGATGCAAACAATCTGTATGGATGGGCAATGGCGCAATCACTTCCATTACGCAACTTTAAAATGTACACAGGACTCAAAGACATTCAAAAGTTTTTAAAATGGCTACCTACTCTAGAAGCTGATTGTAAAAGAGGTCTCATTCTAGAAGTTGATTTAGAATATCCTCATGAACTTCATGATTACCATAATGACTATCCATTAGCGGCAGAAACCCTAAAAGTGTCAATGACAGAACCACCAAAACTTGTGCCTAATCTTCGTGACAAAAAAAAATTATGTCTGTCATTACAGACTTCTTCAATTTTATTTAAGACATGGTTTGAAGTTGACAGCTGTTCATCGTATAATTGCATTTGATCAAGAACAGTTCATGAAACCATACATAATGAAGAACACTGATCTCAGAACTAAATCCACAGATGCTTCAGAAAAAGACTTTTTCAAGTTGATGAACAACAGCTGTTTTGGAAAGACTATGGAAAATCCGCACAAGCGTAAAGATGTTAGATTGGTCACCAGAGAAAACGTTGCAATTAAGTTGACTTCAAAACCTAATTATCAGGACTTCAGAAGATTTCATGATCAGCTTTTTGGCATAATGATGAAAAAAAAGAAAGTCAAATTGGATAAGCCCGTTTTTATTGGGTTTACTGTTTTAGAGCTGTCGAAGCTTTTGATGTTAGAATTTCTTTATGACTACTTTAAACCCTTGTATCCGGAGTCCAGAGTTCTGTACACAGATACAGATTCTTTTGTAATCGACATCCCTACTGAAGATATCTATAAAGACATGGAATTAGAAGTAGCTAAAGGGCATGCGGGATGGTACGACACATCTGATTATCCTAAAGATTCGCCTTTGCATTCAGATATTAACAAGAAGGTTTTAGGTAAGATGAAGGATGAATTATCTGGAGGTGTGATCAAGGAGTTTGTTGGTTTGAGGTCGAAAATGTACAGTCTTTCAAGCCAAAAAAAAGTTGTTAAAAAAGCAAAGGGAATATCTCGCAGTGTTGTGCAGTCAAGCATATCCCATGACAACTATAAAAAAGCATTGTTTGACAATAAGACTTTTCATCATGACAACGTAAAACTACGATCTAATCTACATGAGATCAACACAACTGTTGTAACAAAGAAGTCATTAGATAGAACAAACACAAAACGTGTGTTTGTTAATCCAGAGTTTTCATATGCAATTGGGCACTGGAGAATAGTATAATCATATGGGCTTATATTTTTCAGCAATCGCACGTTCAATTATATCATCATCTAATTTAGCAAAATTAATATTATTTATTAATGCTAGATGTGCTTTAATTTTTTTTGTCATTTCGCAATATTCATGTTCCCATACCCATAAATCAAAATAAAAGCTTTGGGGTTTAAAGCGATTGTCTGGCGATTGTTCTAGCCAGGGATTGTCAATCTTCTCAAATACTTCTTTAATGATATACTGATACTCAAATAAATCTTGCATTAATTTTAAAGACTTTTCCTTTGCCATTTCTGCCATTTCCCTTTGAGCTTCCATTTTAAACCCAAATGTATTTGCGTAGATTAAAACAGTTCGTTAAGCTTAACTATATCATCACCCAATTCAACCAAATTATTTTTCATTACTGCTAAATGCGCTCGAATTTTTTTAATATATTCCCAATCAAAATTTGAGGTTTTGTCTAGCATGGCATAATCAATCTTCTTAAATATTAGTCTAATAGCAAGATTATAATCAAATATTTTTCGCATTATTTCTAAGGACTCTTCCTTCACCATTCTTGCTTCCAGTGCCATTTTACGTAAGGATTCTTCCTTTTCCATTCTTGCCGCCATTTTAATTTAAATTAAAAAATAATTAAGCGACTGGAACTGTGTCTGGAGGGATTATCTGCAGTTCTTCTTTCACAAAAGATCTTTGAGGGGCCGGCCGTTTTGTTGTGTCAGTTTCTCGTAAATAATACACGGGTGGATTCATTTTCACAATTTTTTTTATCTCATATGGATCAACACTCCAAACTGGATCTGTTGCCCTGATGCGAGTGTCCCCTTCCGCTTCTCCCGGCGAATAAAGGTATCTCACTTTCAAACCAAATGGTAATAGTTTGCTTGATGAAGACTCTCCTTCAACAACATTTATTGTTTGTTTTCTGATTGCTTGTACTGGTTTTAGACCTTTAAATTCTTCATTATTCATTGCACGTAGAACTGAGGGCAGTCTTTTTACCCATTCTGTGTTGCGAGAATTGTCAATCAGCTCTCTGTGATACTGGTAGGAGAAAAGTCTTTCAGATAACTGTTTGTTAAAGTTTTCAACCAAACCCTGTGATCTGTGAACTCCTGGAATGCCTCTTTTAATGGTAACTCTAATTTTTAACAATAATTGATTCACTTGACCTTTAAATTCTTTTCCATCATCGACTTGAATCATGCGAGGATAAGTTAACGGGCCTCGTTGATATATCAGTTGTAAAGCGACAGCAACAGCAGAAGCACTCTTTTGTGTTAATGGTTCAGCATCTTTGTATCTTGAAGCTATGTCAATGACTGTAAGTGCGTACTTAAATCTTTTTCGTCTAATCGTATCATGGGGTAAATATAGAAGATCCATTTGATGGGTGTCGTTTGGAGTTATATTCACAAAGTGTGGTCTTTGTATTCGTTTAGGCGCTGGTAAATAAATTTGCCAAATCGCTTGTTTAGATAACCATTCTTTTGCTGTTTGTTCACTGACTCCCGCTGCTTGGCTAAGCTTTTTAATTGCTGTTATTCCCTTCCAATATCCTTTTGGAGAATAATAGATTTTGTACATTTTTATTCAGCCAATACTTTGTGCAACAAAATACACAACGGTCATGCCAAAGGCAATAAACAATATTTCTTGCATCTTTTGTTTTTCTGATGGTTGATAAAAGTCGCTAAATTTTGGTGGGGGCAATGTTTCAACTTGTTTGCCTGTTACTAGAAAATATTCTTTTATTGCCTGGTCAACATCTTTAAATGTGTAAGCTGCATGTCCCTGTTGTTTAAGTCTGTCGTTAATAAAATCTAACTGCTCCATTCTTTGCTTTTCATAGGTGTCTTGTGCAGCGGCTAGTTGCTCCATAGCTCTGTTATGTCTTTTTCTCTCATCGTTATTTTGTAGTTTACTAAACGCGTAATTACTTCCGCTGAAAGCAAGCGCGTTGACCACTGCACCGCCTATCATCATTACGAGTGAAGCCATTTTTATAAATGTATTTTTTTACATATTTATATTTTCTGGAATTATTCCTTGCTTAACTAGAAAGTCTTTCGTAGCAAATGAAGCTGTAATGACAGCAATCAGCTTTGCTGAGTCTTCAAAGTCTAGTTTGCCAAGATCTGCTGGTTTTATTTTTAACAGGCTTTTACCAAGCATTGTGTATCCTACACTTAGGCCTCCAATAACAGCAGAATGGTATACAAGGTTAGTAATAGTTTTTTCGGTGCTCATTTTTAAAAAATAAAATAATATTTATTCATTAATAAAACATGAACTGCGATGATTTACTTCCTGAACTTACAAATGATCAAGTTGATGACCAAGCTATTATGCGCCAAAAGGAAAGGCTGTATTCTTTGGCGGCGTGTGGAAAAACAAAACAGTACCTTGGAAATGAATTCAGCATAGAACAGATTCAACAGATGTCGCCGCAAGACATTGTAAAGTATCACAACAGGTATGAAGCGCAACTGGGGTCAAGAATGGTAAAAAGTGTTGGGCAAACGGTTCTTAGTTTGTACACTAAACTAGTTAGTAGATTTGCTCCCATTGATTCTGAACAAGATTTTATGTATGATTTAACGCAGGATCCCGTTTTAACAAAGTCATTAGAGTCTCTAGGATGTGATCTATATTACAGATTTGGAACATTATTGTCGCCATTAATCATGGGATTAATTACTTTTAATCATATAGATTTTGTTTCCCTTCAAAATGACCGAGCCAGAAAATCAGCAGAAAACATTGATGGAGAAAGTGACCAGTAAAAAGCCTCCTCATCCTGGGCGTGTTGCAGCAGGAAAAAAATTAGCAGAGTGGAACAAACAAAAAAAATTAATGTTGCAATCACAGAATATAACTCATAATGAAAACATAACACCGCCAACAGTTGTTTCAATGCCAGCTGTAAATACACAAGTTGATTCAAGACCTACAACACCAAAGTCGACATGGATTATTTGGATTAAAAGAGTTAGCATTTTTGGCGTCATTGCTGTTGGTGGGGGTGGTTATTACGTTTATAAAACATATAAACAACGCCAGCAAAAACCAAAGCAGTCAAAAAAATCACAGCCACTAAATACAGAAGCCAAACAAAAAAGCATGCCAGAACCGCCAACAACAAAAGATCATTTTGATCCATTTCAGATGGAATAATATTTCAAGAACTTAATAAATAATTATAAGTGACTTGAATAAGAACTTAATAACGACTTGATGACGACTTGATAAAACTTAAATAAGAACTTAATGACGACTTGATAAGAACTTAATGACGACTTGATAAGAACTTAATGACGACTTGATGACGACTTGTTAAGAACTTGAATAAGTACTTGAATAAGAACTTGAATAAGAACTTGTTAAGAACTTGATGATGACTTGTTAAAAACTTGTTAAGAACTTGAATAAGAACGTGATGCCGACTTGAATAAGAACCTAGAACGACTTAATGACGATTTTTTTTCACAATTAATTGTTACATTCTTTTCCGGGGAGACAACTCCCTTCTGCCTTTATGTAGTATCTAGGTCAGACATGTCTGGCCACGGCTTACTCAACTGCACAATAGCCGAGTCGAAGCGCCGCACTGTTTCCGGGTTCGTGTCAAGTTACACATAAGGGCGCCGGGCCGCCCACGCGGCATTGTATAAATTTAGCCGGCTAAATTCCCCACCGGCGTCGTTTAGTACAGGCGTTAGACGTCATTGTATAAATTTAGGCGGCTAAATTCCCCACCTCAAAATAATCTTTTCCCAATTTTATGTATTAAAAGCAGCATTTTTATATTTAAATCTAAAAGCATTTAAAACAAATATTTATTAAAAAGTAGTGACTAAAAAGTAAGGTAAGATGCACTTTGTTATTTAGCTTTTGGTGTT
>CM065722.1:82656096-82658596 GCA_033310375.1 Conus canariensis | reverse complement strand
AATGCCACGTCATCAGCAAATAACAGCATCAATATTTGGATAAAGTCTGGGACAACTGGATACCATGCCGGCCAAAATTAACTACGTCTTTTGTGAGCTCATTTATGAAAAAGGAGAAAAGAAGTGGTGAACACACCTCTCCCTGCTTCAAGCCTCGTGGGCACATAAATACATCAGTTAATTCACCATGGACACGTACCGTTGCTTTAACGACATGATAAATCGATCTTAGAGCATTAAATATCTTACCTTGCAATCCAGACTTGCGTAATAAAACAGCCCATAATTTCCTCTGCACACTGTGTCGAAAGCTTTGCGGAAATCTATAAATGCCACGTAAAGTTTTCTATGCCTCAAAAGTTGCTTTTGAGCCATAGCGAACATAGTGAAAACATGGTCTGCTGTGGAATAACCTTCCCTAAACCCAGCTTGCTCCTCGCCAAAAATACCATTTACATCAATCCATCTTGAGATACGTTTGTTTAATATAAAACTGTACAGTTTACCACACATATTAAGAAGCGAGATTCCTCGATAATTGTCAGGAATATTTAAGTCACCCTTTCTATGCAGGGGCTGGATGATTGACAAAAACCATTCATCTGGAAACAATCCATGATCAAACAGGTAGTTAAAGAATTTCAATAGGAAAGGCAAAATATGTTCCATACCTTTTTTTAAAAAAATAAAACTCTCCTATGAGACCATCCGGACCTGCAGCTTTTCGGCTTTTGAGTGCTCGTACTGCCTCCCGAATTTCTCCTGTAGTGATTGCCTCATTCAGTGTGTCACAGTTAAATGTCACTTGGGCTGCATCATGAGCATCAAAATTAGCATCTTCATTACCCTCAATGCTACCATCATCGCTACGGTCATTGCCACTGGCGTTGAAAACATTGGTGAAATGCTCGAACCATTCAGTTTTAGTTATTGTGTTTTGTCCACTAACTGAGGGTGATGCAGAACGGACTGTATCCCAAAACTTTCTTGGATTATTCAAATTGTCGTGCAAGGAATGCAAAACATTTACCTTGTAAGATTTCTTTTTACATTCAAGTAGCTCTTTGTACTGCCTTCTTTTCTCGGAATAAGCTATTCTGTCGGTATCGAGGTGAGATCTGCCGAACTGGTGCAGTTTCCTGCGCAAAAGGGTCCTAGTCTGTTTACATTCAAGATCGTACCATCTTTTTTCTCTTTTCTGACCCAACATGTATAGTTTTTTTCATACATTCACCTGCATATGTAAAGCATTCGTTGAATTTGCTTAGTGCTTGATTTATATCAATTTCAATAAGTGATACAGCTTCGTCCATGATATTTTTCACATTTTCATTATGCATCAGGTCGGAGAACGTTTCATACTTGTTCTCGTCCCATTTATACGTACATACTGAAACGACTTTATGGGTAAAATTAAGTTTTGGGAGAACCGCATCAGCAAATACATTTAGAGATATTTCGATAGCCGCATGCTTCGATTCAACCATAGGAACAACGTTAAAACAATCACATCTTTCTAGCAGCCGGTTTGAAATCAAACAGTAATCCACAACACTACATCCAGTTGCAGATATATATGTATATTCCCCTGAAAAAGACTTCGATTCCAATCCGTTCAAGATACAAAGCTCATACTGGTCACATACAGATAGTAACAAGCGACCAAAAGGGTTGACTATGCTATCTGAAGACGTACGTAATCTATCATGGGAATCAGTTGCATCCTCCGTGTCAGCAGGTGCTCGTAAATAATAAAATTCGTTTGATATATTGCTTTTTTGTGAATTTAGGGAACCAGTTCCTGAGTTTAAATATCCACAAATCATAATTGGAACATCATTATATTCATTTCCAAGATCGAGCAAGCAGTCTTCCAACAGACTAACACCATTATAAATGTCCGTTTCCTGGTAATAAGGCGAGTTTTCAGGGGAATGTAAACTCCAATTACCAAGCAATCAGACATGGTTCCCATGAGCTGGCGGGACACTTTCAGAATAACAATATTGCCCATTTCACATTCAACTCTACGTACATATTTACTAAGTGATTTTCGAACAAGGAAAACAACACCACCTGATAGACGACCATGTGCACTGTCTGATACTTTAATACCAGGTGAAACATATGCTACATGTGAAGGAGCTAAATGATCAGGAAATGTGTGGGAACAAGTTTCCAATAAGAGGACAAAGTCATACTTTGCAACAAAATGGCGTAAATCAAGTTCATTCGCAATCCTCCGTATGCCTTCTACATTAAATGACAAAAAACGTAGTCTTTGATGTGTACTGACGAGCAAGGCTGATTCAACAGCACTGTCAGAACGGTCACACTGAGTCACTTCGGACAGAGGACAGTCATTATCATCGACACTAATGACGGCATGTACATTATCGTCATAACAATTGCCACATTTCACATCAGAGTTATCATCGAGCTCAAAACAGTTTGAGATTTGTTGTGTCACTATTAAGTCGGTAAAAGGATCAAAGCTAGG
>CM065722.1:82641096-82651096 GCA_033310375.1 Conus canariensis | reverse complement strand
CACACATGCACACGCAACGCACACGCACACGCACACGCACACATCATGAAAAATAAGTGTTATGATTATTGATGCTAGGAATATTGCTGCTTACTGATAACTGATTGTTCGTTCTCGTTTTGCCTTATAACCACATCACGTAAATGTAAAAGAAAGTACAAATGTTGATATTATTGATGCATTGTAATTGTCTAATTATCATCCTTAGCAGTTTGTTGTATGTTAATTTTTTACAAAAGGAATGTAACTCTCCTCTCTCTCTCTCTCTCTCTCTCTCTCTCTCTCTCTCTCTCTCTCTCTCTCTCTCTCCTCTTCGATAGGAGGATCGCTTATTCCATATATGTGTGTGCCGAATCTTTTCTTCTTTGTAATACATTTCTTTATTCTTGTTTGTTGTTTAAATCGTTTCTTTTTTCCTTTTAAAGTCATCTACGCCTTAATGGATGAACTTTTTAATGTTGTGAAGATATGTGTGTTTGTTAAAAGTTTTGTAAGTCTTAGTCGCTAGTCATACTTAGTCCCTTAACGGGGCAAGGGCCGGATGAAAAAAAGCATGTGTTTGCTTATCTGTTACCCTTGGAAATAAAGATTATCATCATCATCATCATCATCATCATCTCTCTCTCTCTGATATCTGTGTCGTTCGGAAGTGTTCATTCCACTATACAGCCACTGTGAGAGAGAATCTCTTCTTGTGCATTAGGTTTTGCTCTGCGCTAATTTGCAGTACTGGGTTGCAAAGAAAATTGTTGTCACTGCTATATCTTTCTTTCTTTTTGTTTGTTTGCTCGTTTATTTGTTTGTTATCATTTTTGTGGTGTGTATGCGTTGTGTTTTTTTTCTCTCTTTCTCTGTCTCCCTCCCTCCCTCCCTCCCTCTCTCTCTCTCTCTCTCTCTCTCTCTCTCTCTCTTGTGTGTGTGTGTGTGTGTGTGTTGTGTGTGTGTGTGTGTGTGTGTGTGTGTGTGTGTGTGTGTGTTATTGGTGTGTGTGTAATTATAACAACATCTATCGACTATCTCTCTACCTATCTGTTTGTCTCTATATCTATCTATTTACTTATACCTATATCTATCTATATCTATCTATCTAACTACGTAACTATCTGTCTACCTATGGCTATATCTATCTGTATCTACTCTGTCTATCTGTTTTATTTATTCATCTATCTATCTGTCTACCTACCTATCTATCTATCTCTCGTCTATCTATTTGTCTATCGATGTTTGTATTCTACCTTTCTGTCTGTCCATCTCTGTCTGTCTGTCTGTCTATCTATCTATCTATCATCTCATCTATCTATCTATCTATCTATCTATCTATCTATCTATCTATCTATCTATCTGTTTGTCTGTCTTTACTATCTATCTCTCCATCTGCCTATCTGCTTGTCTATCTATCTATCTGTCTATCCGGCTATCTATCTGTTTGTCTCTCAGTCTGTCTGTATATCTATCTATCTGTCTATCTATCTATCTACGTGTCTACTTGCAACGGCATTCCCTATCACTGAAATCTGATTTCATCATCAACATCATGATCATCATGATAATTATCCTCCTCCTCCTCCTCCTCCTCCTCCTCCTCCTCCTCCTCCTCCTCCTCCTTCCTCATCATCATCATCATCGTCATCATCCCTATCCTCATTATAATCGTCATCATCCCTATGAATATTGTTTATTTCATTTTCATAACAATAATCATTATTATGATCATAATTTTAATTTTATCTTCATTATTGTTATTGATGTTCTGCCACGCACCCAAGCCTATGGACGAGGAGGCGAGGGGAGACAATCCCTGATGGTCTGGGGCTAGTCGAACCTGTTGCCACCTTGCTATCAGTGATTCTGATCGATGTCGACGTGCACGAATGACGCTAAGCCTGCCCCACCTCCATGAGCGAGACAGGACGGGAGGGGGTGGAGAGACGGGGGTGTGGGGGGGGGGGGGGTTGGGGAGACTGGAGGGGGCAGGGTGTTTTTTTTTTTTTTTTTTTTTTTTTTTTTTTTTGTCGATATGAATGGCGTCAGGTTTAAAGTTCCACTGTCTGTCTGTCTGTCTCTCGTTCTGTATCTGTCTCTGTCTGTCTGTCTGTCTGTCTGTCTGTCTGTCTGTCTGTCTGTCTCTCTCTCTCTCTCTCTCTCTCTCTCTCTCTCTCTCTCTCTCTCTCTCGCATGTTTGTGTGCGTGCATACGTTTGTACGCACGTGTAGATGTGTGAAGGGATGCGGGAGAAGGGGAAAACACAACACACCCAGCGGAGGAAGTCCCTCAGACCCAGCAAACGGTTCGTGTGTTCTGGATGTCAGCTGTCTGTAACAGGATAGACTCCCGCGGATGTGAGGCAGATGAGAGAAACTGACATTTCTCACGTTTGAAGTTGATTGCCTTGGCTTACGTTTTTGGCAATGTACAGGATATGCACCGTCATTTGGTTAATTAATGTGATGTTTAAACATAGTTACCACCTACACACGCTCACATACACAGACACTGACTCACACAACACAACACAGCACCACACGCGGACACACGCACAAACACAGACGCTCTCTCTCTCTCTCTCTCTCTCTCTCTCTCTCTCTCTCTCTCTCTCTCTCTCTCTCTCACCACACACACACACACACATACACAGAACCCCCCCACCCCACCCCCCCCCCCACCCCCCCCCACACACACACACGCACGCACGCACGCACGCACGCATGCACGCACGCACGCACGCACGCACGACGCACGCGCACACACACACACACACACACACACACACACACACACACACACACACACAGAGGCAGGGAAGGAGGGAGAAAGACATAGCTAGATAGCCAGTGAGCTAGCTAGCTAAATACACAGAGAGACAGACAGACAGATAGATTGTTCGCGTTTGTATTTGTCTGACATTATTCAAGTTTAAAAGGCTGTGCAAGTCTTGAATAAAAGTTACTCTGAGTTAGATTTTTTTTATGGGAGCAAGAGTTACCCTACTTGTTTATTGTTTATTGTTTACTGTTCCCTGTCTTATTTCATTTCAAGACAGACAGACAGACAGTATATATATATATATATATATATATATATATATATATATATATATATATATATAATATATATATATATATAGAGAGAGAGAGAGAGAGAGAGAGAGAAGAGAGTGATACAAAGAAAGATAGATAGATAGACAGACAGATAGATAGACAGATACACAGATAGCTAGCTAGCTAGCTAGCTAGATAGAGACAGACTGACAGAGAAGAGAGAGAGAGAGAGAGAGGAGAGAGAGAGAGAGAGAGAGAGAGAGAGAGAGAGAGCCCTTCCATAATGTCCCGTTGAAGGCAGTGGACAGCGCTGCACAGACCTGAAGAGGAGACAGGCTGATGCAGGACACGCCACCTGGGAATGCTGACACAGCCTGGGCCCAGATTCCCTGGCTTCCCAGAAAGGGAGTGGAACAAACATCACCACCCGCCCACTCCACACACATCACGTCAAGACACAGAGTTAAGGCTGAAGAGGGCAAGGGAGGTTACCCCTCCCCCAGTGAGTGCTGTCGTTTATTTTAGTTTCAAAATGGGGTGACTGCAGGCGGAAATGCCAACACATTTTAAAAAGAATGATTACTAAGTCCGCCAAACGACAGGATGAACAAATTACAAGACGAAACACGACTAGTTTCGGCCTCTTAGGTCTTTTTTTTAGGCAAGATAAACAACATTCAGGACAATGAAAACGAAGAGCAAACAATTGCGTGTCTTTTCAAATTCGGCGCAAAAGAAGCGTTTATTTATTTATTTTTTTTTACAATTATAGTGTTCCTCTAACGTGGGAGGTCCGCATAACCAGTGTACATGTACGTATACACGAACAAATGCAAGCTCGAGTTTACCCCCCCCCCCCCCCACACACACACACACACGCGCGCACGCGCGCGCACGCACACACAAGCACACACATACGCTCGCACACACGAAGGCAGGCACGCATGCACGAAGGCACGCACGCACGCACGCACGCAAGGATGCGCTCACGCACGCACACTCGCACGCGCACACACACACACGCACACAAACACACAAACACACGCACACGCACGCGCGCGCGCGTGCGCGCCGCCGCGCACACACACACACACACACACACACACACACAAATAGTCTTTCTATCATCCAGTTCTGCCAGGCTGCTAAGAAACTTGGGCAGACAGAGTTTAAAAGAAAATCATATGATGTTCCCAAGGATTGGAGAAGTACGGGAGGTGGGATCTTTGGGTAAAGGGGGGAGGGGGGGGAGGAGAAGAAGGTAAGGGAGGGGAAGTGGAGGGAGCTGGAAGAGGAGAGTGCATGCAAACACATGTTTAGCACTGTGCAAAATCAAAAAGGAATGGGTACTTCACGTCCAGTGAACTCCATGTCCTGCTCCTCCATCGGAAAGCCACATCAGTCGTAAAGTGAGACAGGGAGATCAAGACAGAATAATTATTAGCATTGAAGAGAAATTTTTACGCGTAAAGTGAAACAAATGTACAGAGTTTCTACATTGTTGTTCTTTCAGTTTTGACTCTCTCTCTCTCTCTCTCTCTCTCTCTCTCTCTCTCTCTCTCTCTCCACACACACACACACACACACACACACACACACACACACACACACACACACAGGTGCGCGCGTGCGCCTGAGAGAGAGAGAGAGAGAGAGAGAGAGAGAGAGAGAGAGAGAGAGAGACAGACAGACAGACAGACAGACAGACAGAAGACAGATATATAGACAGGCAGACAGACAGACAGAGACATAATCTTTCCACAGGTATGTCTACAAAGTATTTCATAATAACATCCTGTGGAATACATTTAATTGTGTTCCGTCCTCTGCCTTGATCACAGTTACGTGTTCCATTGGATATTAAAAAAAAACCCACTTCAACTGTGTATAATTGAACGGGTCAAATATGATCATGCCACAATTGTTACTTATAAACAAGGAAAGGGGAGAAAAGATCTACATGCACATAAATACAAAACAATGCTTCCAACTGTTTCTATTCACAAAGAACATACACAGATAAGAGACACACAGAAAAAGCAAGGAAATTCTTGCACAGAAATGACATTCCAAGCTTTCACAGGTACCTCCAGCTGATACATTCAGTCAACAATACCACAATGGGAAATGTGCTGATGCATCTTAATTCAAAGCTGATTCAAAATAGATTCAAAACTGACATAGTTTTAATGTTGTTGTTATTGTTGCTTTTGTTGTTGTTGGTGGTGTTGTTGTTGTTGTTGTTGTTGTTGTTGTTGTTGTTGTTGTTGGTGGTGGTGGTGGTGGTGTTGTTGTTGTTGTTGTTGTTGTTGTTGTTGCTGATCTTCTATAGGTCACAGAATTTCAGACTTTATGTTTTATGGATGCTCAGGACAAAGGTAATGAAGACGATGCTATAGAATTCCATTCTCGTCACAGACTGCAACGCAGGCTTGTACTCTACGGTTCCTTTGATCATATGACCCGACGTCAAACAGGCCCGAGAGATACAGATCCCTGCGGTGTTGGTCATGAAATTTGAGCAACGCTGTCGAAGACTCATCCTTTAGTAGATGAAGCTCAAGGGCGTGGTTCCAGCCTTCCTGTTTTAGCCAATAGTACACGGCCAACTTTAGTCAAGAGCTTGCCTGTATAAGAAAAAAAATCACACCTATAAATGCCTCAAATAGGAATCGAACCTACGATCTACCAGCCCGAAAGACGGTGACGCTAACCGCTACACCACGCGTGGGAGAAAGGAGAGGGGTTAGAGGATTGTGAACAGCATGGTTGTCGTGGCAACAGTGTTAGCAGCAATGATGATGGTGATGATAATGGTAATGATGGTAATATCAATAATAAAACTGGTATCAATAACATTGATAATGATACTAACAACAATAGTAACGGTAATGGTAATAATAGTAATAATAATAAAAGTAATGTGTAAGAATATGATTTAAAGAAAAAACAATATCAACAATTGTAATGATAATAATCTATAAATCCTATAGTACTGCTGCTCTCAAATGATCACCATCCATCAGTCACTGAGAATACTGTCATCCAGTGAACACTTTCATACTGCAATATGTATGGCAATGAGGAAGCTGACCAATTGGCAAAGGAAGGAGGACAGCAGCCCCAACTGGAACAGGAAGTCTCCTTTGAAGAAACCAAAAATATCATCAAGGAGAAGCAAAAATAGATGATGGTTTGAGCAGCACCCAGACTTCAACAAGAGAGATGCA
This sequence comes from Conus canariensis, assembly GCA_033310375.1. NCBI lineage: Eukaryota > Metazoa > Mollusca > Gastropoda > Neogastropoda > Conidae > Conus > Conus canariensis. The sequence continues at coordinate 82,644,828 of CM065722.1, read as the reverse complement.
TACTGCTGTATGCCCAGATCAGACCAAGTGAACATTGTGAGACTGAGGACAGGACACTCCAGACTGAGACATCACATGTCCACAATATTCCACACTGGCGAGTCTTCAAATTATTCATGCAGTAACCCCAATGACAGCGGAACATTTCCAGCAACACTTAAAGCAGAAACCTAGCCTGCCAACGCACCGATGAGGGGAAAGCCTTATGGACCACTGGAGGGCCTCCGCCATACAGCTGCCTTCGCCAATACTTCCAGGGTTCCTGCCTGAGTGAACGAAGAAGAAGACCATCCTATAGTACTGTTGATCTCAAATGATCATCACCCACCAGTCATTGATCCCCCCCCCCCCCACTCCCTCAACCGGCATCATTATACTAATGCCACCACATTATTTCAGCTATGACAATGATCAGCATCCAACAGTACGTTTAATCTCAGTTATGACAATGATCATCATCCTTCAGTCATTCACCATTTCCTTTATACAGGCATTCTTGCGCAATGCCACTGCATTATTCCAGTTACAACAATGATCACCATCCTATAGCACCGTTGTTATCAAAATTAATTATCATCACCCATCAGGGTTCTGTGTGTGTGTGTGTGTGTGTGTGTGTGTGTGTGTGTGTGTGTGTGTGTGTGTGTGTGTGTGTGTGTGTGATATTGTTGTTATTGGCATGTCAACACTTTTCCCATTGATCATTTCCGTTCATTTCCAACCAGTATCATTATACTATTATCCTAACACCAACACTGTTTCACTTCCTACAGTTAGTGTCATTGTGATCATAATTCACCCACAATACCGTTTACATATTTTTCTCCCCCCTCCCCACCCCACCTTTTGTGTGTGTGTGTGTGGGAGGGGGGGGGGTCTTTTTAACACATGATACCCCGTTTCTCATTGATCATTCCTATCTCTTCTCAACCAACACGATCATATTAATGCCAACACATTATTTCATCTGGTACAATGAGCACCATCCCACAGTATGGTTTATTTTTTCAACAACACTATATGCATGAATCCCCCCCCCCATCCCCGACACACACAACACACACACACACACACACACACACACACACACACACACACACGGACACACACACACACACACACACACACACACACACACACACACACACACACACACACACACACGGACACACACACACACACACACACACACACACACACACACACACACACACACACACACACACACACACGGACGTATGTGTGGGTAGAGAGACATGAGCTCTCCCTCGCTCTCTTTCTCTGCCCCTCCCCTATTGCCCCCCCCCCCCCCCCCACTTTTTTCCCTCCCCCCTCCCAACGATACTTTATCACCCATTGATCATTTCCATTCCCTTCCAATCATTATTAGTATTACACACAACCCCACATACAACTACCTACCATCATCACAATCACCACCCATTATAGTCATTTATTTATTTATCTATTTATTTTTTTTGGCTCCAATAAGCACTCCACTTTTATTTTGGCCCCACTAGGCACCATTATCAATCCACCATAATCACTACCGCCACTAACATATCATACCATTCTACCAAACAAGCTACAAACCCCATTGTTTCATCCCCCTCCCCCTCACTATTTCCTCTCCCATGATCCCCTCCTGGCTGGCCTCGTTTCCGTCCGGCGGCCATTTTCATCGTGCGCCGAACAAAAGAAGATACGTGGTTTCTCGTTCTTCGTTTTCACTGTCCTAAATGTTATTTGTTTTTGTCTGAAGAAGACCCAGGGGGTCGAAATGCATTGTGTCTTGTCCTGTACTTTGTTTGTCTATGTCTTTGGCGGTAACTTATCCCTTCTTTTTTTTAATTTTTTTTTTTTAAATTGTCCAAACATACAATGACAACTAACATACATAAATCAATACATTAATCCATAGTGGCACATATTTAACGCATACAAATGTACATGCATTTTTTTCAATTTTTTTTTTACACGGGGACACATGCCGAATAAATTCTAATAACTGGCATTAATCCTGTGTACCCAGGTTGTGGACGAGATTAAATAGAAAAGAAAAAGAGTATACAGTACTTATTAACATAATACACTCACATACAAACAAACACACACACTTGCGCATACCTTCATATGATACATAATATAACCATTAGTTCCCTAGTATTTTGATATAAGGTGACCATTTTGTTAAGTACGTTGCATGATTCATCTCCATTAAGGACATATATTTCTCCATCTTATGTCTATAGTCCAGATCCTTCAAAAATATGTTTAGGTTTTGTTTTGTTAATTCTACATTTATATATAAAATATTTTCCCATTAGAATTATCAGGTCTAGCATATCGTCGGTTTTTGTTTTCTCATCCGTACCAAATAATATAATCTCCACGTTAAGTGATAATCTTACACAGTGTGAACAGTTAACTTGCAGAACTCTTTCAAGGTCTTTCCAGAAAATACGGGTAAACTCACATTCCCACAGGTAGTGATTAATTGAGTCTTTCTCTCTAATGCAGAAATTACATTTTTCGCTATCAATAATTTGCATACTTTTCAACACACTATTTGTTACCAGAATTCTGTGGCATATCTTAATTTGGAACCATTTCAGTTTTGTTTCTTTAATTTTCTTAATCCTTTTCACTACCTCTACCCAATCAATTGGTATATTAAGACGTTGTTCCCACTTGATAAATGCACTAATGTTAAGAACTTCATTGTCTTCCACCATAATATCGTAATAAGCACGTGATCCTTTATTAATACTACAAATTTTTTGAAGTGCTAAAGTTTTATCATTACCAGTGTTACTATCTTTTACTAACTCTGTCAATAAAATCCCGCATGATCAAATTCAGTTCTCAATTTCAGACCAATTATTTTTAGAAACACTAATCATGGAAATAAGAGCAGAAACAATTACATTCAGCATTCGCAAAAACAGAAAAAGTAATGAAAAAGAAAAAGAAATTGAAAAAGAAATACAAGACTTAGAAAGCAAAAATTGCTTACCAGAAACAGACCTGGGGATCTTAAAAAACAAAAAGGAGCAGCTCAGTGAGTTAAGGAAATCGAAAATTGACGGAATGATAATACGATCCAGAGCCAAATGGACATCTTACGGGGAAAAAATAAGCAAATATTTCTGTTCACTTGAGAAAAGGAACTTCGTAAGCAAAAGAATGCTTAAACTTGTCACGGACCAAGGAACAACTTTGACAGAAACGGATGATATGTTAAAAGAGACAAAGAACTATTATGAAAATGTATATGCAGAAAAGGAAATATTCGATATTGAAATTGGAAAATATGTAGATAACCTGCCAAAACTAAGTCAGTTAGAATCCGAACAATTGGAGGGATTAATCACGTTAGAAGAAGCTACCAAAGTCCTAAAAAAGATAGAAAATGATAAGAGTCCTGGAACAGACAGCATGACGGTAAACTTATCCCTTCTCTTTCTAAATTTAACACAGAAAAAGTTAAAGAATCTAAAGCGTATAACATAAATGGATTGGCTCGGAAAAGACGAAGCGAGTTAAAGATTAATGTACAGTGTAAATGTGCTAAGAAAAAAAAAAGAAAGAATGCACAATGCAAATGTAGTGAACGGCAAAAAGGTTGTAAATGATATAAATGTAAATATGATTAGTACTGAAGCAATTAAGAGACGTTGTAAAAGAATGTACAAGGTAAATATCGTCAAGGAAAAGATACACACAAAAAGA
>CM065722.1:82578596-82636096 GCA_033310375.1 Conus canariensis | reverse complement strand
AAATGGATCGTGATTTGTTCAGTGTGATTTGTATCCACACTGCTTCTACGTCATGCTGTTCTAGGTGGGAAAGTCTCTTGAAGTTGAGAGATTCACTGATATACACTAGAAGACTTTCGAACGATATTATAACCTGGGACTGATACATCTTTATCACTAATGTAGGTATTTAGTCTTGATTCGGAGAGACCCAGAACATGGAATGGCTTTTGGTGGTTCGATATCAGCGTCGAGATATCAGAGATCTTACTGACTGCACTATTGATATTTAAATGGCAAATTCTCAGTCCATCTCTCGATGGCCATGAGTTCTGGTTTGTGGTCATGTTATGTCCTGAGTGCACAAGTAAAAGGAAAAACAAAAAGAAAGAGGAAGAAAGGACACGTACAAAAAAAGTAAAACAAATGATGAAAAAAAAAACAATAACAACAACAACAACAACAAACAACAACAACAACAAAAACCCAAGAAAAACCAATCAAACAAACTGGTAGATTAGATACCACAGCAGTGGTTCGGAAATAGGTGACTGAGAATGCACTTACAATTTAATGTGCACACAACTAATTGCTGTCAGGTTGTACAGGACGAAGTACTGCAAGACTAAAAAGCACAATTCCTGTATGTTGCACGCACAAAATCACCAACTCATATGTATCTGAACACACATATATATGCTGATAATCAGATTAAATTGCAATGAGCATTGGTCTATGATAATGACTCGTGTAGTCTCTCAATACGGGCTCGCGTCACATTCCCAATGTCAGCACACTTTGTTCTGTCCTTTTTAAACAATGAGTGGCAGCACTTCGATGTCGATGCACCAGTTTTTGTTTGTATACAACACTCCCAATGTCAGCACATTTTGCCCTGTCTTTTTAACCACTGAGTGGCAGCACTTCGATGTCGACGCACCAGTTTTTGTTTGTCCACAACACCACAAAACGCACTTCTTGAGATAAGAGTAATAACTCGTGCAATACATCTGACAGGCACCCGATAGACTGCAGCAGGCCAGACAAGGAAACGAACAAACAAACAACAAATACACATAGATTTATACATACACACACACTCGCGAGTGCGTGTGCGCGCGCGCGCACACACACACACACACACACACACACACACACACACACACACACATACGCACGCACGCACACACGCACGCACGCATGCACGCACGCGCACACCCGTACACACACACACACACACACACACACACACACACACACACACACACACACACACACACACACACACACATACACACACACACACACACACACACATACACACACACGTGTGTGCGCCCAACACACGCATGTAGAAAACTATTAGATATGCGCTCATAAAAATTAGATATGCGCATACATACATAGCACTTGGATGAAGAAAATTAATAAGCGTATCACACTACATACCTATGTGATATGAAGTGGATACAAGCATTTGCACGCTCACAACCATTAGATATGCGCAGATATATATAGCACATGGATGATGAAATAACATATCGCACTACATACATATGTGATATGAAGTGGATATAACATATGCAGAGACGGTGATGAAGCAATGATATACGAATATAAGGATGCATACAGGCGACGTGTTAATTTAATTCAATGAGGACATGGGGAGAGGAGCTGGTTGGTGTTGCTGTGACAGGAACTGAGCAGTCATTGTGTTCAGCAACTGAACAGCAAATGGATGTAGTGGGCTAGAGGTGTGTACTGACTGCTGTGGGATGTGTGTGATGGTGGGGGTTGGAAGTGTAATGTGTTAGGTGGTGGCAGGAGTGTTGTATTGTGAAGTGTAAGGTGGGCGTTGTCTGGAGTTGGTGGATTGTATGGGGTATCAGAGGGTGGTAGTTGTGCTGTGCTGGGAAACTGTAGCCAAGATGTGTTGTGAGGTTGCAGCTGAGATGTGTTTGGAGGTGGGGTGTGTTGGTTGCTGCTAATGTGTGGTTTGGATATGGAATGGGGTGATGTGCTATGTGGGTGGATGGTGCCGGTCACGTTTCTGTACTCTTTACATTGCTGTTTGTCCTTTCTAATCACTGGGGAAGAAAAGGAATATATGTGTGTGGGGGATTGTAGAAGGGGCTGCTTTGTAGGGCGTTGATGCCGACCTAGTATATTATACACACTGCGAGAGTTGGGATTTTGGGGAGTGTTCGCTGGGAAATCAGTTTCATAGTTATAACCAGGTGGACTGTTAGTGGTCACTGGGGCGTCTTGTGTTGCAAGACGGTCCCTTCGTGCTCTTTGTGAGGTGGGCCTGATGTAGTTGGAGGGTTGGGTCTTGTGGTTATTAGTGGGACAGATGTTGGAGGCAAGGACTTTGCAGCCATATGAACTGGGATGTAGTCTGTCTCGGTACATGGCTTTCTTTGGCGCCCCAGATCTGGCGAGGAAGGAAGGAGTGTTATTTAGGTAACTGATCCCCTCTTGACGGCAGGAGAGGTGAAGATTGGCCGTGGATCGTGATGCCATGTCCTTAAGGGGGTGTTGACCAAGGGGAGGAAGAATGGAGGAGGCCTTCAGTGAAGCACTGGGGAACGCTTGCCTGAGTAGGTGGATTAATTTGATCCAGTCTGCTACAGGCACTAGCCTTTCGTCACAGCTGTTGATCCCCACATGGAAAGTGACCTGTTGGATGTGGGGTGATGGGGGCAGTGATTTCAGCCACTGACACAGGTGATGGACTGTCAGGCCAGGCACAGACAGATTTTTCACCTTGTAGCGCTCTGTTGACATTTCCTTCTCATCTACCCCGTGTAACACAGAGTCTCCTAATAGCAGCATGTTACAAGTTTCTGGGATTGTCTTTTGTCGTAAGATAGCTAAAGCAGATGGGGGATTTGGATTCTGTTTGTTGATGGCAGTGGGGGTTTCTGTCATTGTGTTTGTGTCTGGTTTGTTCTTGTTGTGTAGAGATTTTGTTGACGGAACAGACGAGCCTGTGTTTTGCTCTGTAGAACTGTCTGACAGCACACTGTATGTATTTGATGTTTCCACTGCATATTCAATCTGTGTAGATGATGTAGATGAAGTGTCACTGTGTATCTGGACTGCTTGGTTGTCTGATTGTTGTGTTTGATTAATTGGTTTGAGGGCATGTACTTGTTTCCTAATGTCAGTATTGATGTTGTTTTGACTGTCTTTGAATGATTGCAGTCTGCTTGTGGTATCTTTCATCTGGCGTTGTAGATGTGTGTGTTCATCCTGTGCTTATTTGATTTGTTGTGAAAGATCTTGATTTAATGACTTTATGGAATTTTTCACCCTAATCTCCATGTCACCCGTGTTCTGAGTGTTCCGTTCAACTTGCTGGGATGTGTGTTCAAGCTGATTTTTCAGTGTTTGTATGTCTTGCTGCATGTTGGAGATAGTGCGTGTGGCTGAGATAAGCTGTTTTTGGAGGTGTGTGATAACGGCCATGCTTGCTAGTTGAGAGAGTGTGTGATAACGGCCATGCTTGCTAGTTGAGAGAGTGTGGGGGAAATCCGCTGCCGAGAGCTGGTACTCTGGGGGTTCAGTGTGTTGACAGAATGAGTAGCAGACAGAGGGTTAGTACTGGTGGGGGAGGGTGACGATACACGCTGTTCTAAAACACACGGTGTGGGCGTGGGAGGATCAGATGGGGGGGTCAGTATTTTGCTGGGTGGAGGAAGGGACTGAGGAGTGAGAAATGTCAACAGGGGATGAAGGACTGGCGATGGCTGGAGACTGGAGGGATGCAGGTGGCGATTCCATGCTGTCTGGGGCGGATGAGGGAGGAAGTGTGGCATGGGACGTGTTGGAGCTGACAGGCAATTGGGATTCCTGAGTTAGTGAGGGTGAGGCAGTGATGGTGGAGGGATGGAATCACCTGACTTGAGCAATGTTTCCACAACATCATTTGACTGTGCATCACAGATGGCCAGTGGAGTTGGAGGAAACGACTCTGTGACATTGTCAAGGCATCTGCAATTGACAATGTGGAAATATCTGGTGCAGACAAATGGGCCACAATTTCTTTTAGTCTACCAAACTCCTGCTGAACCCACTCTTGGCAGACATGTCCTTGTACTAAGATTTTTCCTGTTGTATAATAGACGTGAATTGTCAAAAGTTTGTGTTCACCGTTCAGAACAATTTGGAAGGATGAGTGCCATAACTCGCTGGGCAGTGGGGTCACAAAGCTCGGCGCCAAATCCAAAAGAGTCTGGTTATGTTTGTTGTGTTCTTTCAATGCACTAGAGGTAGATGATGGCGGTATTTACCACAGTACCTTTCACATAATGCACATCTCCATACAGGCAGGTGGGTGTGGGGAGAATCAAACGTCACTTGGCCGGTATTACCACAGTACCTTTCCATAATGCACATCTCCATACAGGCAGTGTGGTGGGAGAATCAACGTCCTTGCCGGTATTTACCACAGTACCTTTCACATAATGCACATCTCCATACAGCAGGTGGTGTGGGGAAATCAACGTCACTTGGCCGGGATTTACACAGTACCTTTCACATAATGCACATCTCCATACAGGCAGGTGGGGGTGGGAGAATCAAACGTCACTTGCCAGGGTCTTTGTGAGATTAATTGTCTCGTTGGTGAAATATTTGGCGCTCATAAGCGCGTGTGAGAGATTTTTTATTTGTATTTTGAGCATTATTTGTGGTGTTTGCCCAAAGAAGAAAGAAAAACAAAAAGCAGAAACTTACATTTACAAATATACGTAGACTACACACATATGCTGGCCGCTGCAGTGTGTGCCATGGCGGTTAGCCGTCACGGCACACCCGCCACATCTTGTCTTGGGTGGAGAGCCCTTTCCGGACACTGCAGCGTAACAGGATTAGCACCACACACACTTCACTTCACTCTGTCCTAACAGCCAGAGGATCGTTTCCGCCGTGGAAACCAAATGGCGCCACAAATGAGGAGGGGGGGGGGGGAGGGGGGGGAGGGAGGAGAGAGAGAGAGAGAGAGAGAGAGAGAGAGAGAGGAGAGATACTGTTCAGGTTTTGGGTGTGTGTGTGTGTGTGTGTGTGTGTGTGTGTGTGTGTGTGTGTGTGTGTGTGTGTGTGTATCTGTGTGTGTGTGGTGTGTGTGTGTGTGTGTGTGTGTGTGTGTGTGTGTGTGTGTGTGTGTGTTTGCCTTTGGTAGTTGTTCAGCTATTTATTACGATCTGCCATGGTACTACCGAATTCTTGTCTTGAAGATTCGTCTCAGTGAATACGGGCTAGAATTGTACCTTTGATTCTTTTCACTGAAAGAGGGAGAGGGGGTGGGAGGTGGGATGTAATTTCTTGATTCTTTTCACTGAAAGAGGGAGAGGGGGTGGGAGGTGGGATGTGAGGGAGAGGGGGTGGGAGGTGGGATGTGATTTCTAGATGTGTGCTGGAAGGCCCGATCTGCCCGCGAATTCTCTTAGGCCTTAGAAATGCACGTATATATTTCGCACATATTCTCTTAGGCCTTAGAAATGCACGTATATATTTCGCACATAAATGTGATAACAAACAGGAGTGATGTCGACCTGCCACATGCGGCAGGGAATATTAATCAAAATCCCTTTGGGAACATGACGGATCTTTAATGACCTTCGAAACATGCTCCGGAATATTAACACACATTCCTCTCTAAAAAGAAAGAAAAAAAAAAGAGAGAGAGAGAGAGAGAGAGAGAGAGAGAGAGAGAGAGAGAGAGAGAGAGAGAGAGAGAGAGAAGAGAGAGAGAATATTAATGGCTCTCTATCGATGCATCGAAAAACACATTAAAGACGGCAATAGGTGACGCATTGCAAAGGTGTGTACACCCCCCCCCCCCACCCCTTGCTCCCCTTTCCCCGTCCCTTTCATCATACCCTCCTCCCTTTCCCCTTACCCCCACTAGCCTATCCCATCATCCGTCACCAGCCCCAAACGTAAACTAAAAAAAAATAAAGAAAAATGATATATTATTCCGCGTGCACGTCGTGTTTAGTCTTGTACTTTGTTTGTCCTTTTGTCCGGTGGCGTGGACGTCGTGTTTAGTCTTGTAATTTGTTTGTCCTTTTGTCCGGTGGCGTGCACGTCGTGTTTAGTCTTGTAATTTGTTTGTCCTTTTGTCCGGTGGCGTGCACGTCGTGTTTAGTCTTGTAATTTGTTTGTCCTTTTGTCCGGTGGCGTGCACGTCGTGTTTAGTCTTGTAATTTGTTTGTCCTTTTGTCCGGTGGCGTGCACGTCGTGTTTAGTCTTGTAATTTGTTTGTCCTTTTGTCCGGTGGCGTGCACGTCGTGTTTAGTCTTGTAATTTGTTTGTCCTTTTGTCCGGTGGCGGACACGTCGTGTTTAGTCTTGTAATTTGTTTGTCCTTTTGTCCGGTGGCGTGCACGTCGTGTTTAGTCTTGTAATTTGTTTGTCCTTTTGTCCGGTGGCGTGCACGTCGTGTTTAGTCTTGTAATTTGTTTGTCCTTTTGTCCGGTGGCGTGCACGTCGTGTTTAGTCTTGTAATTTGTTTGTCCTTTTGTCCGGTGGCGTGCACGTCGTGTTTAGTCTTGTAATTTGTTTGTCCTTTTGTCCGGTGGCGTGCACGTCGTGTTTAGTCTTGTAATTTGTTTGTCCTTTTGTCCGGTGGCGGACACGTCGTGTTTAGTCTTGTAATTTGTTTGTCCTTTTGTCCGGTGGCGTGCACGTCGTGTTTAGTCTTGTACTTTGTCCTTTTGTCCGGTGGCGTGCACGTCGTGTTTAGTCTTGTAATTTGTTTGTCCTTTTGTCCGGTGGCGTGCACGTCGTGTTTAGTCTTGTAATTTGTTTGTCCTTTTGTCCGGTGGCGTGCACGTCGTGTTTAGTCTTGTAATTTGTTTGTCCTTTTGTCCGGTGGCGTGCACGTCGTGTTTAGTCTTGTAATTTGTTTGTCCTTTTGTCCGGTGGCGTGCACGTCGTGTTTAGTCTTGTAATTTGTTTGTCCTTTTGTCCGGTGGCGTGCACGTCGTGTTTAGTCTTGTAATTTGTTTGTCCTTTTGTCCGGTGGCGTGCACGTCGTGTTTAGTCTTGTAATTTGTTTGTCCTTTTGTCCGGTGGCGTGCACGTCGTGTTTAGTCTTGTAATTTGTTTGTCCTTTTGTCCGGTGGCGTGCACGTCGTGTTTAGTCTTGTAATTTGTTTGTCCTTTTGTCCGGTGGCGTGCACGTCGTGTTTAGTCTTGTAATTTGTTTGTCCTTTTGTCCGGTGGCGTGCACGTCGTGTTTAGTCTTGTAATTTGTTTGTCCTTTTGTCCGGTGGCGGACACGTCGTGTTTAGTCTTGTAATTTGTTTGTCCTTTTGTCCGGTGGCGTGCACGTCGTGTTTAGTCTTGTAATTTGTTTGTCCTTTTGTCCGGTGGCGTGCACGTCGTGTTTAGTCTTGTAATTTGTTTGTCCTTTTGTCCGGTGGCGGACACGTCGTGTTTAGTCTTGTAATTTGTTTGTCCTTTTGTCCGGTGGCGGACACGTCGTGTTTAGTCTTGTAATTTGTTTGTCCTTTTGTCCGGTGGCGTGCACGTCGTGTTTAGTCTTGTAATTTGTTTGTCCTTTTGTCCGGTGGCGTGCACGTCGTGTTTAGTCTTGTAATTTGTTTGTCCTTTTGTCCGGTGGCGTGCACGTCGTGTTTAGTCTTGTAATTTGTTTGTCCTTTTGTCAGGTGGAATAACATATTATTTCTTATGTGATTAAAAAAAAAAAAAATTATCATTGTTATCCTTGTTATTGTTATTATTGTTATTATGCAACATGCTAACTGTGAATGCAATGTGATTTGTTTTAGTACTGATATACAATGTGTTAATCAAGGATCCTGGTGAGAGTGATTTATGTATTATAATGTTCTCTGATAAGTTTCCTTACTTAAAAAAAAAAGCTTTTGTGTGATGTGTTTTTATTGTCATTATTTAATCATTAATGTTAATAATATGAAGAATTGTGATATTTGTAAGGTTGTTATGTACAACTACACACAGATGTACGCATACACGCACATGCACGCGAACACACACCTCCGCGCACACTCCCATGCGCACGCACATATGCACGCACAATGCACACACACATGCACACACATGCATACATACAGTATAGGTCTCTAGCCGAAACTGATGTGAGTTAGTACTAAGGTGCATGTTTATATATCATTTGATTTGTGCAAGTCAGTATTTAATATCTTGAGGGTTTTTTTTTTTTATTTTTTTTTTTTATAATGTGCATGACTTTTATAACTCCTATGTTTATTGTTTGCTCTTTCTTGAAATGTAAAGCGCTGTTGAGCATTTTTATTGAATATGCGCTGTAGAAATAAACATCTTTTTTTTTTCTTTTAAGTTTGTTTCAGTTTCTGCCTGCCTGTCATCTCATTTTGGCCAAACGTGAAATCATAACCAAGCGCAATTATTTAAATATCAGATTGGTCTACACTTAAATAATGAAAGATCAAAAGTTGAAGCCACCAACACCCATGAAAAAGTTGCAATATTTCAGTTGATTATAAAACCTTTTCAAAGCACCAACATTGGCCAACTAACAAAGAAAACAACATCGAAATCTGTTATTGTGAGTTCACGAGTTCACTGAGGGATGGGGGATGGAGGGGAAATTATAGAAAGGCATGGAGAAAAGGAAGGGAATAGGAGGGAGGGGTGAGGGTGTGAAGGATAGAGAGCAACGAGTGAGAAATGAAGGGATGGTGGTGAAATGAGCCGTGGAAGGGGGGGGGGGGGGAGGGGGGGGGGAGCAGACAATAAAAACAAGAATCAATGATAATGATACTAACAATAATCATGATCATTACTGCCAGTGCCTCTGCCACCATTATTATAAGCAAATAAATAAATAAAAACCCAAATACATCAATCAATAGATGAATAAATAAATAAATGAATAAACAGATAAATAAATAGATAAATACATTCATAGACATGAATAAACAAACGAATAAATCAATGTTAGTTTCAAAGTGAGACGACTGCAGGCGGAGATCTAAACATATTTTTAAAGAAATTAATATGATGCCACCAAACAACCTGGACAAACGAACCACAAGACAAAACACCACGCGTTTCGACTTCCTAGGTCTTCTCCAGGCCATCTTGCACCGAATTCGACAAAGATGAGTGACTGCTCGTTCTTCATTTTCGCTGTCCTGAGTGTTGTTTATCTTGCCTGAAAAAGGCCTAAGAGGTCGAAACGCGTCGTGTTTTGTCTTGTGATTCGTTTGTCCACGTTGTTAGGCGAAGTCAACATGATGCAGCCCGTTGTGTACACGAGAGTGAATTGTCAGCGCATAGAACCTTTGGCAAGGCGCTTTCAAAATGCTTTGTTGTTGTTGTTGTTGTTGTTGTTGTTGTTGTTGTTGTTGTTGTTTATCATTATTATTATTTGATTTGTCCAAGATCATTCTGTAGGGTACAGTGGATCTCTTTCCAAAATCATTCTCTGCAGTATAGTGGATCTCTGTCCAAGATCATGATATAGATACATTGATCTCTGTCCAAGATCATTCTACATGGTACAATGAATCTGTGTCCAAGATTATTCTGTAGGTGCTATGGGTCTCTCTCCAAGACCATTCTATAGGTACAATGGATCTCTGTCCAAGATCATTCTATAGGTACAATAGATCTCTGTCCAAGATCATTCTAGAGGTACTATGGGTCTCTCTCCAAGACCATTCTATAGTTACAATGGATCTCTGTCCAAGATCATTCTATAGGTACAATGGGTCTCTCTCCAAGATCACTCTATAGGGTACAATGGTTTTCTGTCCAAGATCATTCTGCAGGGTTCAGTGGACCTCTGTCCATGATCATTCTATACGGCATGATGGGTTCCTATCCAAGAGCATTCAGCTGAAAACAAGGAATGCCTGTCCAAGACCATTCTACACAAGAGAGTTGATCTCAGTCCAAGACCATTCTACAGGGTATGGTTCATCGCTGTCCAAGACCACTCTACACAAGAGAGTTGATCTCTATCCAAGACTATTCTATACAGCATAGCGGGTTGCTATCCAAGACAATTCTACAGAGTACAGTTGATCTCTGCCCAAGACTGTTTTATGTGGCATTGTATGTTCCTATCCAAGACCATTCAACGGGGAACCGAAAAAATTCTTGTCCGCGATCATTTCACAAGGTACAGTCGATCCATTTCTAAGACCATTTTACAGTGCACCGTCGTTCTGTGCCCGTGACTATTGTATCCCGGTATAATTTGTCCCTGACCAATACCATTCTACTGGGAAGATGGAATACCTGTCCAACACTGTTGTACTGGGAAGATAGAATACCTGTCCAAGACTGTTGTATCGGGAAGATGGAATACCTGTCCAAGACTGTTGTACTGGGAAGATCGAATACCTGTCCAACACTGTTGTATTGGGAAGATGAAATACCTGTCCAACACTGTTGTACTGGGAAGATGGAATACCTGTCCAATACCATTCTACTGGGAAGATGGAATACCTGTCCAAGACTGTTGTACTGGGAAGATGGTATACCTGTCCAAGACTGTTGTACTGGGAAGATGGAATACCTGTCCAAGACTGTTGTATCGGAAAGATGGAATACCTGTCCAGGACTGCTGTACTGGGAAGACAGAATACCTGCCCAAGACTGTTGTACTAGGAAGATGGAATACGTGTCCAAGACCGTTGTACTGGGAAGATGGAATACCTGTCCAAGACTGTTCTACTGGGAAGATGGAATACCTGTTCAACACCGTATACTGGGAAGATGGAATACGTGTCCAACACTGTTGTACTGGGAAGATGGAATACGTGTCCAAGACTGTTGTACTGGGAAGATGGAATACCTGACCAAGACTGTTGTACTGGGAAGATGGAATACCGGTCCAACACTGTTGTACTGGGAAGATGGAATACCTGTCCAACACTGATTTATTGGGAAGATGGAATACGTGTCCAAGAGTGTTGTATCGGGAAGATGGAATACCTGTCCAAGACTGTTGTACTGGAAAGATGGAATGCCTGTCCAAGAGTGTTGTACTGGGAAGATGGAATACGTGTCCAATACCATTCTACTGGCAAGATGGAATACCTGTCCAAGACTGTTGTACTGGGAAGATGGAATACCTGTCCAACACTGTTGTACTGAGAAGATGGAATACCTGTCCAACACTGTTGTACTGGTAAGATGGAATACCTGTCCAACACTGTTGTACTGGAAAGATGGAAAACCGGTCCAACACTGTTATATTGGGAAGATGGAATACCTGTCCAAGACTGTTGTACTGGGAAGATTGAATGCCTGTCCAAGACTGTTGTACTGGGAAGATGGAATACCTGTCCAAGACTGTTGTACTGGGAAGATGGAATACCTGTCCAAGACTGTTGTACTGAGAAGATGGAATACCTATCCAACACTGTTGTACTGGGAAGACCGAATACCTGTCCAAGACTGTTGTGCTGGGAAGATGGAATACCTGTCCAAGACTGTTGTGCTGGGAAGATGGAATACCTGTCCAAAACTGCTGTACTGGAAGATGGAATACCTGTCTAAGACTATTCTACTGGGAAGATGGAATACCTGCCCAAGACTATTCTACTGGGAAGATGGAATACCTGTCCAAGACTGTTGTACTGGGAAGAGGGAATACCTGTCCAACACTGTTGTACTGGGAAGATGGAATACCTGTCCAACACTGTTGTACTGGGAAGATGGAATACCTGTCCAAGACTGTTGTACTGGGAAGACGGAATACCTGTCCAAGACTGTTGTACTGGGAAGATGGAATACCTGTCCAAGACTGTTGTACTGGGAAGACTGAATACCTGTCGGTGACTGATTGTACTGGGAAGATGGAATACCTGTCCAACACTGTTGTACTGGTAAGATGGAATACGTGTCCAAGACTGTTGTACTGGGAAGATGGAATACCTGTCCAACACTGTTGTACTGGGAACATGGAATTCCTGTCCAAGACTGTTGTACTGGAAGATGGAATACCTGTCCAAGACTGTTGTACTGGGAAGATGGAATACCTGTCCAACACTGTTGTACTGGGAAGATGGAATACCTGTCCAAAACTGTTGTACTGGGAAGATGGAATACCTGTCCAAGACTTTTCTACTGGGAAGATCGAATACGTGTCCAAGACTGATGTACTGGAAAGATGGAATACCTGCCCAAGACTGTTGTACTGGGAAGATGGAATACCTGCCCAACACTGATGTACTGGGATGATGGAATACCTGTCCAAGACTGTTGTACTGGGAAGATGGAATACTGTCCAAGACTGTTCTATTGGGAAGATCCAATGCCTGTGCAAGACTGTTGTACTGGAAGATGGAATACCTGTCCAACACTGTTGTACTGGGAAGATGGAATACTGTCCAAGACTGTTGTACTGGGAAGATGGAATACCTGTCCAACACTGTTGTACTGGGAAGATGGAATATGTGTCCAACACTTTGTACTGGAAGATGGAATATCTGTCCAAGACTGTTGTACTGGGAAGATGGAATACCTGTCCAAGAGCGTTGTACTGGGAAGATGGAATACCTGTCCAACACTGTTGTACTGGAAAGATGGAATACCTGTCCAAGAGCGTTGTACTGCAAAGATGGAATACCTGTCCAAGACTGCGTACTGGGAAGATGGAATACCTGTCCAACACTGTTGTACTGGGAAGATGGAATACCTGTCCAAGGGTGTTGTACTGGGAAGATGGAATACCTGTCCAACACCGTTGTACTGGGAAGATGGAATACCTGTCCGAGACTGTTGTACTGGGAAGATGGAATACCTGTCCAACACTGTTGTACTGGGAAGATGGAATACCTGTCCAACACTGTTGTACTGGGAAGATATAATACGCATCCAAGACTGATGTACTGGGAAGATGGAATACCTGTCCAACACTGTTGTACTTGGAAGATGGAATACCTGTCCAAGACTTTTGTACTGGGAAGATGGAATACGTGTCAAACACTGTTGTACTGGGAAGATGGAATACCTGTCCAAGACTGTTGTACTGGGAAGATGGAATACCTGTCCAGCACTGTTGTACTGGGAAGATTGAACACCTGTCCAAGACTGTTGTACTGGGACGATGGAATACCTGTCCAAGAGTGTTGTACTGGGAAGATGGAATCCCTGCCCAACACTGTTGTACTGGGAAGATGGAATACCGGTTGAACCCTGTTGTACTGGGAAGATGGAATACCTGTCCAAGACTGATGTACTGCGAAGATGGAATACGAGTCTAAGAGTGTTGTACTGGGAAGATGGAATACGTGTCGAAGACTGTTGTGCTGGGAAGATGGAATACCTGTCCAACACCATTGTACTGGGAAGATGGAATGCCTGTCCAACACTGTTCTACTGGGAAGATGGAATACGTGTCCAAGACTGTTGTACTGGGAAGATGGAATACCTGTCCAAGAGCGTTGTACTGGAAAGATGGAATACGTGTCCAACACTGTTGTACGGGGAAGATGGAATACGTGTCCAAGACTGTTGTACTGGGAAGGTCGAATACGTGTCCAAGACTGTTGTACTGGGAAGATGGAATACCTGTCCAACACTGTTGTACTGGGAAGATGGAATACGTGTCCAACATTGTTGTACTGGGAAGATGGAATACCTGTCCAAGAGCGTTGTACTGGAAAGATGGAATACCTAACCAACACTGTTGTACTGGGAAGATGGAATACGTGTCCAACACTGTTGTACTGGGAAGATGGAATACCTGTCCAAGAGCGTTGTACTGGAAAGATGGAATACGTGTCCAACACTGTTGTACTGGAAGATGGAATACGTGTCCAACACTGTTGTACTGGGAAGATGGAATACCTGTCCAAGAGCGTTGTACTGGAATGATGGAATACCTGTCCAACACTGTTGTACTGGGAAGATGGAATACGTGTCTAATATCGTTGTACTGGGAAGATGGAATACGTGTCCAACACTGTTGTACTGGGAAGATGGAATACCTGTCCAAGAGCGTTGTACTGGAAAGATGGAATACCTGTCCAAGACTGCGGTACTGGGAAGATGGAATACCTGTCCAACACTGTTGTACTGGGGAAGATGGAATACCTGACCAAGAGCGTTGTACTGGGAAGATGGAATACTTGTCGAACACTGTTGTACTGGGAAGATGGAATACCTGTCCAACACTGTTGTACTGGGAAGATGGAATACCTGTTCAACACTGTTGTACTGGGAAGATGGAATACCTGTCCAACACTGTTGTACTGGGAAGAAGGAATACCTGTCCAACACTGTTGTAATGGGAAGATGGAATACGTGTCCAAGACTGATGTACTGGGAAGATGGAATACCTGTCCAAGACTGTTGTACAAGGTAGAGTGGGTCCCTGTCCAGGACTGTCCTACAGAGAAAATGGAAGTCCTAGACAACAGTTCAGGTTGCAATGGAAGGGGAACAATTTTGTTAAATCCAAAGTCTTTTTTTTTAATTGAACTTATTGTTATATGAAACATATAACAATTTTGATGCAAGAATCAAACGTGTTAAGGTACATATGCAGAGACAATGTTATATCATTGTGGCCTGTAGAATATAATTAGATATGTGCGTGTATTTAGACACGTTTTCTTTATTTTATTATTATTTGTTTTAAATCATCGGATTGATGAGGACACATTTGTGAACTGAAGAGAAATTACACACCATATGACATTTGATGGGACAAACATGAAACTCGATGTATGATAATTCAATACATACACAGAGACAGTCACACAGACAGACACACAGAAAGAGACACACAGCTCCTCCAATGTCATCATGCCTGAGGACAAAGGACTGTCAGGATGTATGACGGCCCCACTGGCCGGCAAGGCCCTTTCAGGGAACCGTGGGGCCTAGTACCACACTGGCCGGCAAGGCCCTTTCAGGGAACGGTGGGGCCTACTACCACACTGGCCGGCAAGGCCCTTTCAGGGAACGGTGGGGCCTACTACCACACTGGCCGGCAAGGCCCTTTCAGGGAACGGTGGGACCTACTACCACACTGGCCGGCAAGGCCCTTTCAGGGAATGGTGGGACCTACTACCACACTGGCCGGCAAGGCTCTTTCAGGGAACAGTGGGGCCTACTACCACACTGGCCGGCAAGGCCCTTTCAGGGAACGATGGGGCCTACTACCACACTGGCCGGCAAGGCCCTTTCAGGGAACGATGGGGCCTACTACCACACTGGCCGGCAAGGCCCTTTCTGGGAACGGTGGGGCCTACTGCCACACTGGCCGGCAAGGCCCTTTCAGGGAATGGTGAGGCCTACTACCACACTGGCCGGCAAGGCTCTTTCAGGGAATTGTGGGGCCTACTACCACACTGGCCGGCAAGGCCCTTTCAGGGAACGGTGGGGCCTACTATCACACTGGCCGGCAAGGCCCTTTCAGGGAAAAGTGGGTTCTACTACCACACTGGCCGGCAAGGCCCTTTCAGGGAACGATGGGACCTACTACCACACTGACCGGCAAGGCCCTTTCAGAGAATGGTGAGGCCTACTACCACACTGGCCGGCAAGGCCCTTTCAGGGAATGGTGAGGCCTACTAGATCTACCACACCGGCCGGCAAGGCCCTTTCTGGGAACGGTGGGGCCTACTGCCACACTGGCCGGCAAGGCCCTTTCAGGGAACTGTGGGGCCTACTACCACACTGGCCGGCAAGGCTCTTTCAGGAACGGGGCCTACTACCACCTGCCGACAGCCTTTCAGGAACGGGGGCCTACTACCACACTGGCCGGCAAGGCCCTTTCAGGGAACGGTGGGGCCTACTACCACACTGGCCGGCAAGGCCCTTTCAGGGAACGGTGGGGCCTACTACCACACTGGCCGGCAAGGCGCTTTCAGGGAACGGTGGGGCCTTCTACCATGGCAGGATGAACTGTCGTCTTCGGTTCATGTTCGCCATGACACTCATTGATCGTCCTCTCAGATGAACCCGTCTGTCCATTTAGGGAAGGAGAGACTGAAGACGGCCATGTCTTGTACTGGAGTGGAGAAGAAGACAGGCATGCACATGGGGTGGGATTTTAAAATTAAGATGAACTGCATGTGAGTACTGAACTTGGGATGCTGCCCTGTTACCAGCGGGATCACAGCCATATCAGTCTGTGATCAGATTTATGAACATCATTTCAGTGCAAATATATGCTCCGACCTTAGACTGCGAAGATGACTATAAAAAAAAAAAAAAAAAAATACCGCCACATTCAAACAGTCACCAGCAAGGCTGACGAGAAAGACGTCTTCATTGTTCAGGATGACTGGGATCTCAAGGCTGAAAAAAAAGAAGAAACCAGTCTTGTAGGACTTAAGAAATGTTTGCAGCCCTCGCGTGACGAGAGTACATTGACAAGGAACTACGCTTGCTGGAATTCACCAGTGATAATGGCTTGGCTCTTTTTAACACTGTTAGTGAGCATAAAGCATGACGACAATGGACATGGCCATGGCACTCCCCAGCCAGATCCCAGCCAGACAGACTGCATTCTTCTGAAGAACTGAACCGCTCTGGCATCCACAGGGCTGAAAGAACATGTCTAGATGACCTTGGTCGCTACAACATTGTGATGAAGCATTTCTAGATGACCTTGGTCGCTACAACATTGTGATGAAACATTTCTAGATGACCTTGGTCACTACAACATTGTGACAAAACATGTCTAGATGACCTTGGTCGCTACAACATTGTGATGAAACATGTCTAGATGACCTTGGTCGCTACAACATTGTGATGAAACATTTTAGATGACCTTGGTCGCTACAACATTGTGATGAAACATTTCTAGAGGACCTTGGTCGCTACAACATTGTGATGAAACATTTCTAGATGACCTTGGTCGCTACAACATTGTGATGAAACATGTCTAGATGACCTTGGTCGCTACAACATTGTGATGATTAAATTTAAAAGTAAAGTAGCAGAACAAAAAAGAATGAAAAAAGCTGTCTGAAATTCATTCTTCACAAGACAGTTGTTTTCCTTTTAAGTCTATCCCCTTCCCTCCTCCCCGCCCCCCCCTCCCCCCCCCCCCCCCCCCCCACCTCCTCCCTCAAGATCTCTGTTCACCTTGTTCTGCGTTTCCCTGTCCACGGCTGAGAAATATTAAGCGACTTCCAATGGGTCAGCTGCCCCAGATCAGAGATATTGATCGAATGACCCCAGATCGCATGTTGCCACCCACATCAAGCGTACATGTCCGGCTGCCCCTTTTGGGTCAACAGGTCCAAATTAAAAAAGTCACGTGACGTAAACGGATCATAAAATACGGTGCTTCAGGGTGAAATAAAGATTCTGTGACCCAACTTTGATCATGGTGACCCAGACTGGTGTTTAGTGTTTTCATTTAAAAAAAAACACTGTGACCCACATTTCATCATGGTGACCCAGACAGATGTTTAGTGTTTTCATAAAAAAATTGTGACCCAAATTCGATCATGGTGACCCAGACAAATGTGAAGTGTTTTCTGAAAAATTCTGTGACCCACATTTGATCATGGTGACCCAGGCAGATGTTCAATGTTTTCTTAAAGATTCTGTGACCCACATTTGATCATGGTGACCCAGACAGATGTTTAGATTTTTTTAAGATTCTGTGATCCATATTTGATCATAGTAACCCAGACATATGTTTAGCGTTTTCTTAAAGATTCTGTGACTCACATTTGATCAAGGTGACCCAGACAGATGTTTAATGTTTCTCTACAGATTCTTTGACACACGTTTGATCATGGTGACCCAGATAGATATGTAGCGTTTGCTTAAAGTTTCTGTGACCCACGTTTGATCGTAGCAACCCATACAGAAGTTAAGTGTTTTCTTAAAGATTCTGTGACTCACATTTGATCATGGTGACCCATACAGATGTTTAATACCATGTGGCTAAGACGTTTGTCCGCATTTAGATTAAATGTCAAGCATTCCAAATGATGATATTGCGACCCAGACAGAGGTTAAAATTACAATTAGTCACAAGGACTCGTAATATGTCATGGAGATTCTAGTCGAAGGTATTTTAGGTCGGATGATCCAGAGTGGGCTACGGGGAACCATACCTGGGTTTTAATGTAAAGAACTCAAATGGGCTTTATGATCCACACTGAGGTAGGAGGGGTGAACCAGAACTGGTCCTGTCTGAAGTATGCATTGTGGATCACTGGACCTTCATTGAGGGTCTGAGTTCCTGTGAACAGCTTTGAGTTATTTAACATTAATTCTAACATGACTCTGGGTCTTTGTTACATATAATGGATCACTTGACCTTTAACCTGTGTCGCCAACACCCGGACGTATTTTAGGCCACCTGACTTTAAAGCCATGGATCGTCACGACTCATTTAAAATCTGCCCAACTTCACTCTTTGTCTGGGTCATTTTATCTCTTACTTGATCTGTTTCTTAAGTAAGCATTAGTATCACCCCAGTCATTGTGACCCAATCTTGGGAATATAGTTTTTAAACTTTGACCTTGACCTTTGACCTTTTGTATAGACTGCTTTATATGTATGTTTTTATTTTTATTTCACTCATGTCTTTTCCGTTACTATTACTACTACTACTCCTACTACTGTTGCTGCTGCTGCCACTACTATTGCTGCTATTGATATTATTGTCATTATTATTGTCAACTATCATCCTCATTATAGTTATTATTATTATTCTATCATAATGATAATAATAATAACAACAACAACAACAATAATAATAATATTAATTATTATTATTATTGTAATATTATTATTATTATATTATTATTATTATTATTATTATTATCATTATTGTTGTTGTTGTTGTTGTTACGAACTTTACTACCATTGCAATCATTTTCATTTGCATTTTCATACCAAAATCGGAAATGAAATGAGGCAGGGAACAGTAAACGATAAACAGTAAACAAGTGGGGTATTTTTTGCTCCCATAAGAAAACCTAACACAGAGTAACTTTTATTCAAGACTGCCACAGCCTTTTAAACTTGAATAAAGTCAGACAAATACATAGACGAACAATCTAATAGTGGGGAAAAAACAAGCGCAGGCCAACAACTGAACTTTCTTCATAGTAATGACTTGGCAAAGATTTGGACTTAAGGGGGGGGGGGGGGTCTCTATTTGACGTCAGGAGCGCAGACACAACCAGCCGTGTCTCCCTGATGAGTTCCGACCCAGCGGACGAAAGGCCTCGGAGCAGGCAATACAAATATATCTGCCTTCAAAAGGGATTGTGATGGTTCCCTTATGCAGCTAGTGAAGAGTTTTCATATCCGTAACATATTTTCTTAATTTCATGTTCCCAGTTTCTCCATCTTCAAACTCCCCCCCCCCCCCCCCCCCCTTAAGTCCAGATCTTTGCCAAGTCATTACTATAAAAAAAGTTCAGTTGTTGGCCTGCGCTTGTTTTTTTCCCCACTATTAGATTGTTTTCTATGTATTTGTCTGACTTTATTCAAGTTTAAAAGGCTGTGCTAGTCTTGAATAAAAGTTACTCTGTGTTAGGTTTTCTTATGGGAGCAAAAAATACCCCACTTGTTTACTATTTTCATACCAGTTAATGTTCATCATCATCATTGTTGTTGTTGCTGTTACTGATCAATGCTAACTGCGTCATCTTGTAAACATTTGTTTCCCACAAATAATCAAAGACAGTACACACACACACACACACACACACACACACACACACACACACAATGATGACAATGGCGCAATGATATGTTGGTATCCAAGGTCTGACCAGCGACTTGGGCCAAATAAGGCACAGGTCAGACACCACCTAAGTCGTATGCATGACAACCTCGTCTTAAATTTTCTCACGTGAGTCGCTAATTAATTCATCCATCAGCTGTGAATCGTGTTCATTGTGGTCTATTCCTTTCTCTGCCGTTGGCAGATACACTGAACAGAGCTGTGAGTGGGAAACCTGAAGAACGAATGAGCCACACAGAATTGATTTTCTGCACAGAGCTTGAAGACATGGATATTACACAGGAGCTATCAGTCTGTGAGACAACCATGTCAAACCTGCAAAAAGCAACAAAGGCAGATGACGATATGACCCTGTTGATGAAATCACATTGGAAGGATGGCCTGGAAGGATGGCCTGGAAGGACGGCCTGGAAGGATGGCCTGGAAGGATGGCCTGGAAGGATGGCCTGGAAGGATGGCCTAAAAGGATGGCCTGGAAGGATGGCCTAAAAGGATGGCCTGGAAGGATGGCCTAGCAGGATGGCCTGGAAGGATGGCCTGGAAGGATGGCCTGGAAGGATGGCCTAAAAGGATGGCCTGGAAGGATGGCCTGGAAGGATGGCCTAAAAGGATGGCCTGGAAGGATGGCCTAAAAGGATGGCCTGGAAGGATGGCCTAAAAGGACGGCCTAAAAGGATGGCCTGGAAGGATGGCCTGGAAGGATGGCCTGGAAGGATGGCCTAAAGGATGGCCTGAAGGACGGCCTGAAAAGGATGGCCTGGAAGGATGGCCTGAAGGACGGCCTGAAAGGATGGCCTGGAAGGATGGCCTGGCAGGATGGCCTGGCAGGATGGCCTGGAAGGATGGCCTGGAAGGATGGCCTGGAAGGATGGCCTGGAAGGATGGCCTGGAAGGATGGCCTGGCAGGATGGCCTGGAAGGATGGCCTGGAAGGATGGCCTAAAAGGATGGCCTGGAAGGATGGCCTGGAAGGATGGCCTGGAAGGACGGCCTGGAAGGATGGCCTGGAAGGATGGCCTAAAAGGACGGCCTGGAAGGATGGCCTGGAAGGATGGCCTAAAAGGATGGCCTGGAAGGATGGCCTAAAAGGACGGCCTAAAAGGACGGCCTGGAAGGATGGCCTGGAAGGATGGCCTAAAAGGATGGCCTGGAAGGACGGCCTAAAAGGATGGCCTGGAAGGACGGCCTAAAAGGATGGCCTGGAAGGATGGCCTGGAAGGATGGCCTGGAAGGATGGCCTGGAAGGACGGTCTGAAGAAAAACATCTCTATCAGAAAACATGCAAATATTTTTCCTGTTCCTGGATGAACTGTAAGTACAAAACGGTGTGATTTTCAAGGCAGACAGAGTGGTTGTACCCAAGGAAATGAGACATCATTTCTTACTGAAAATGCACGCAAGTCATGCTGGTATTCAGGGATGTATCAGACGGGGAAGAGAAGTTGCATACTGGCCTGGAATGAATTCTGATTTTGAGATGTTCGTCAAAGATTGTCAAACATGCCAAGAGTTCAGCCAGAGTCAACAAACAGAACCACTCATCAGCAGTGAAATACCTGAGTTGCCATGGCAGTATCTGGCTGCCGATTTGTTCGAATGCAAAAAGAAAAGCTGCTTGGTAGTGGTTGACTACTACTCTGACTTCTTTGAATTTGATGTTCTTACTGCCAAAGACAGTGATGAAGTCATCAAGAAGATGAAAGCCCATTTCGCAAGACATGGAATCCCAGAGAGACTGACCACTGATGATGCATGGGCCACCGTTCAGCTCTAAGGAATTTGAGAAATTTTCTCAGATTTTTGCATTTGAACACGTGACAAGTTCGCCTCATTATCCACAGTCAAATGGGAAAGCTGAAAAATGCAGTCAAAATTATGAAGAACATGATCCAGAAATGTCACCAGAGTGGTGAGGATGGATGTTTAGCCTTATTGGAGCTGCGAAATACTCCATCAGAAATACTGGAAAGTTCACCTGCACAGAGACTGTTCTCGAGAAGAGCAAGAACACAGCTGCCTGCAACCAGATCCATGTTGAAGCCTTCGGTGAAGCAAGCCACAGATGAACTTCAAGCTAGAAAGATGAAACAGGCAAGATACTACAACCGTGGAACTGTAGAACTGGCTGAACTTAAGCCTGGACAATTTGTACGGTTCAGGCCACCTGGCTCCAAAAGATGGGTAAAGGCTCAGGTTGAAAGGCAAGTGGACAAAGGTCATACAACATACGAACTGAAGACGGATGCAGATTCCGGCGAAATCGACGTG
Organism: Conus canariensis; assembly: GCA_033310375.1. Taxonomy (NCBI): domain Eukaryota; kingdom Metazoa; phylum Mollusca; class Gastropoda; order Neogastropoda; family Conidae; genus Conus; species Conus canariensis. The sequence continues at coordinate 82,614,124 of CM065722.1, read as the reverse complement.
ACATCCGAGAAACAAGTGACAGCTACAAGCCAGTATTTCAGCCAGCACAAGGCAACAAAAGAACAGTCACATTCTATCCCACCAACAGAACGACTGATTTGTGTCCATCAAACAGAAAGAGCGGATCAAGTGATGCAGCAGCAGATGGGGAACAGTCAAGACAGAGAATCAACAGACCTTACAGACAGCTCACTCCAGGAGTGGAGGCTACAATGGACAGAGAAATAGCAACTTCAGCTTCAAGAAACAGTCAAGGAATTCCAGAACCAGTTGGGGCGCAAGCTGATTGCCAAAATGACCAGGAACCGGACAGGAACTCTCTTCTTGATCAAGAGAACACTGTTGAACAAACACCACCACAGCAGTTAGAACCAAGACACACTCGATTTGGTCGCAGTGTGAAAACACCTGCTTATCTGAAAGACGACGTTTTGAAGAATCAAAAACAAGTGTTGAATGCTGTTGAAGCAACTCACCATGTCTTCTTCTTCTTCTTCCGTTTGTAACTACACTCAAGTGTTTGACTGTTATTGTTACGTTTGGGTGAAGACGACTGAATTGTTTTTGTTGGTGTTGGTATAAAATCCTGTAATCCAGGGCATTCCAATTTGTTGTGTTGAAAGATAGACATATCTTTGAGAACACCAGTTGATGTTTTAACTTAGTTTATTCGTTTTTTTTTTTTTCTAAGTTAATTTGTTTGATTGTAAAGACAGGGAGATATAACGTATTTACGTTTCGTCTGCTTATGACGACAACTTGACAAAGTGACTTCCCTTGGAATGGCTGATGTAAACAAAGCCTAACGTCTACGAATCAGCTGGACAATCGAACATTCCTGTGCAGACAGCCCACTTGAAAACGAAACAACTTTGGACGCATATCATACCTGACACTGACACACATCTCATGTTCGTTTCTTTTTTCCTGCAAGCACGATCCACACGATCCTTCATTTTCCTGTCGTCTGCTAGACTGTTCACTCCAAGATCCGTGTGCCCTACCAATGGCGTAGAAATATAAGGAGTCCACAAGTCGTATATCATTCTGCTGACATGTGGCATTGAAATAACTTACTTAATAAATTATCTTTTTCACATTCAAAAAAAAAAAAAAAAAGAACAGAGGAGAATTTGTTTTCACAGAGCCCAGGACGATTTTCATCTGTTCAAACTTAGCAGTTACTACTTGACCTTTGCTGTGACCCCGAAGTTTCAACTAGGAAGTTGACGGCTGCCAATTACCTCCAAAGATCAAGCTGACCGTAAGTGTTCTTGGGGTAAAGAAAAGTTGTTCCACTGCAAGTCGATCTTCCAAAATTAGATGTTAAAACCGGGAGAGGATGTTCTGAGACTGTTGTCCATGAAGGAACTTAGAAGTAGCATCAGCAGCAGGAAGTGGGGAACCGGCAGCGCAGCCTGGGCCTCGCCGCCACCACACCGTCCCTTCCAGTGCTGTTGTTCGCCCATAGGTCTTGGAGGTGGCGGTTGCACACCGCTAATTTGTGTTGAATATGATATTTAAAAGAAAACAAACTCATGACAGTCTGTGTCACTGTCCAAAAGATTTTTCCTTTTTTAAAGTTCATTTGTATTTGGTGCTAATTTGAGCTGAACAGGGAGAGTACTCCAGATCTGTGCTTTTCTGCCCCCCTCCCTCCCCCTCCCCATAATTATGACCGTTGCTGATTAATTTGAATCAGTTTTCATATGAGAGTTTGTTGTTTTATAATAATTTTCAAATTTTGAAAGTCTTGCTTATATGAATGTTTTTACAACCACTGAAACTTTTAAACGAGTCAATTAAGTCATCGTTTAATCTTCTTTTCAATCAGTGTTGGTCAAGGGACTTTGGGTCTTTCGTCAGAATGCATTCCATTACATTCTTTCAACAGTCAATTATTCATCCTAGTTAATACATTGGGATAGTGAAATACTAACAAAAATAACTAATTAACAGAAAACTATTAACCTGTTCAAGACTGACGTCTGATTTGCCAAGTAGACCAATTGTCTTTTCTCAGCTTTTGTCATTATCAGGGATGGTGTAATTACGCAATCTTCCACTCCCCATGTTTCTGTTAAACGATGTGAAAATGTAACCACCATGACAGAGTCTGTACATAGCCTTTTTGCAACATAGTTCAATGTAGAAAAGTCATACAGATCTACTCATCTAGAGTAATACATGAATTAGGACAATAGTGAAAGTTTGTTGGGCTGTGATTCATGAAGAGGAGCAACAGCGATAGTCTGAGCCAAAATCAAAATTATATACAGTTCTCCCTCCCTCTCTCTCTCTCTCTCACTTATTATCATTATTAGTAGTATTTCTGAACTAACCAATGTGCAGTCATGATACTATCATTCAATTAGCAGAACATTACTAAGTGGAAGTTGGTCTGATGTTCAAATTCTTCATTAATGCCTTTTCACATGGATCAGTATGACCACCCCAGTGGATTGTCTGAACGCAGGGACTGTCTTGCCCAGTGTTTTTCACAGCTTGCTCATGTAATTTTAATCAGTCCACAGTCCACAACTTCTGGGGTGATTTCAACTGTTCATTCTTCCATTTCCTATCACACTTATCACTTTTTGTTCTTTTATTTTTGCGTATGCAGGCTGATACTCCTGCGGACACTCCCTGTATAGGCAGGCAAGGATTAATCCCGTCTGCCCAACAAAGGGTTTGGAGTTTTGTGTGTATGACCGTTTTTTGTTTTTTTTTAATCCTGCCATTAAGGCAGCCATACTCCAACTTCGGAGAAGGTGCATGCTATGTGTAACGTGTCATCCATACCAAAGGCCAAACAGGCCTTCTCTTCTGAAAGTTGGTGATGTGATTTTACGTGTGTGCAAGACGTCGGTTATGCGTGCGTTCACACACGGAACCTCGGTTTATAGTCTCACTCGAAGGACTGTATGGAAAATGGAGTCAGAACCAATGTTAATTCTGAGGGAAAAATCACCCTGTACCAAAATGGCCCAGCGGAGATTCGAACCCGCAAACCCAGGATCACCAAGATTACGAGCCTGGCGCTGTACCACTAGCTATTCCGGCCGCACTTATCACATTGAGCAATGGCCCCAAGCTTATTCAATATTGCTATGGATGGTCTTGCCTTCGTTATACATATGCTAAATGTAGCTAACAGTCAGGCTGTATTGACCTGTGCCTATATTTGGTGTCGGCCATTAATATTTTATTGCTCTAATACAGTTTAAAAAAAAAAGCTTTCTAGACCACTTGCATATACATGATATAGTGTATTTTGTGGAGGGTTGTTTGTTGACTTTTAAAAAGTTTTTGATGTCACAAGCCACAGGTTATGCAAAACATTATTACTCTGTGGCATAGGAAATGCCCTCCATCTGATTTCATCACTCCTAATCCTATGCAGTCGTTAACTGTTGTCTGTCGTGATTTTTCAACATCGAAAATATGATTTTTATGTAATATGATAGTGTACCCCTGTTAACTCCTCTGTAACTCTAGAATTTCCTGGGTACCCTAGAACACACACACACACACAAAAAGTCATATTCTGTAAACCATTAGAGCGATTTGAATAACATTTTTTGAATAAAAAAGTTAATTTACTCTGTGTCAGCAAAGTTTGGTGTCTGTGCATCTAAAGGGAAAGAAAGAATCAGTTACATACACTTCTGATGAAGCACTAGTCTTGGCTGACCAATACTGTAAAGAACACTATTTGGGTATCACAGGACATCGAATATAGTTCCAGATAGGCCTGCTGTGTCTGTTGAAGTATTAACTCTCGGGTCTCTTTGATGAGTATGGGTCCACTAGGATCAACATCTGAACATGTGTTCAACATCTGAATATGGATACACACAGTAAAGACACACAGCAAAGTCTGTGTAAAATGTATGGGTACTGAGGGACGTGCAGTGTTCAGACTGCAGTCCAGAGTGACATCTGGTGAAGGGTAAACCATCTCCCCCTTCATATTGAAGAATCCTGTGAACTCTTTACTGATAACACCATGATTCGAACAGTAAACCATCTCCCCCTTCATATTGAAGAATCCTGTGAACTCTTTACTGACAATACCATGATTTGAACAAGCAGCGCCAACCTTAGTTTCACTTATTTCTGCATTTGTGATGAATGCTGACATTAAACCAGTGATCTGCTATCTGTTTCAAACTGTTGACAATTGCTATAATGTCTTTTCACTTTAAGCTGTTACTCTGCAGCACTTTAATAAATAAATAATTAAGCATGCCCCCAAAAGACTCACTGCAACAATAAAAACAAAGAAAAAAAAAAGGTTGAATAAGACACTTGAGCAAGGACTGCCAAGTAGATCTTCATCTAGAAGCAGTGTGGAATAGGGTGATCTAGACATACATGCGTGAAATCTGAAGTAAGCAGACAAACCAAAACAAAACAAACAAACAAACAAAAATAAAACACGAAGGAAAAAAGCTTTAGTTGCACTTAGTTTTTTTTTTTTTTTTAAAGAATAATTTTGTCATTAGATTGATGCTGCAAAGTGGTAGTATGCTTCTTTTTCTTCAGGCTTCAAAATTCACAGAGCATTGTAATGAAGGGGTTTGCTGTTCTCTTTATAGTAGTGGATCCATGACAGGAATTTGGTGTCTGCCCCGTGGTATGTTTTTCATTGTTGAAAATTGATGTATGTCAAGACAGTCCTGAAACAGCTCTCTCTCTCTCTCTCTCTCTCTCTCTCTCTCTCTCTCTCTCTCTCTCTCTCTCTCTCTCTTCAGTCTCTCTGTCTGTCTGTCTGTCTGTCTCTCTCCTCTCTCTCTCTCTCTCGTCTCTGTCTGTCTGTCTGTCTGTCTGTCTCTCTCTCATCTCTCTCTCTCTCTCTCTCTCTCTCTCTCTCTCTCTCTCTCTCTCTCCTCTCCCCTACCTCCCCATCCTCAAAACTGACCACCATGTTTTCTCTCTCTTCCTCTCTACCTTCATATGAATCATAATCATTTTTTCACATGATGAACAGTATTGAATACATGTATTATTATATCATAATATAATATTATGTGAATGTGTGTGTGTGTGTGTGTGTGTGTGTGTGTGTGTGTGTGTGTGTGTGTGTGTGTGTGTGCTTTCACTTGAATCCTTCATGAATCAGTGTTGTCATCTACCTCAGGCTATGCTGATGATACCATTTTTGATGACCAACCCTTAGAACTTTAATCTTATTCCCACTCTACTTAAGATGATCATATCTATGCAGTGTGTGTGTGTGTGTGTGTGTGTGTGTGTGTGTGTGTGTGTGTGTGTGTGTGTGTGTGTGTGTTCATGTCAGTATCATGATGTGAATCATTCCTGTTCTTGTTGTAATGAATGTGTATCAGGGACACACACAGACACAGACACAGACACAGACACACACACACACACACACACACACACACACACACACACACACACACACACACATTTATATACAGAGAGAGAGAAAGAGAATGGGATAGAGTTAGTGTACTTATTTCCTTAGTCCCTGAGGGGACAAGTGCCAGGTGGGTTAAAAAAAACAAAAACAAAAAAAAAAACCATTTTGCTGAAGTCTGTTACCTTTGGGAACAGAGATGACCAGTCAGTCAGTCAAAGAGCTTGAAGGCCCTGCTTTGTGTTCTCTGTGCACGTCCAGCCATGAAGCCTCAAAGGGACAGTCAGATAATTAAGTTGGGACATGGTGAAGCCTCACATGGACTGTGTGATAATTAAGTAGGGACATGGTGAAGCCACAGATGGACTGTCTGATAATTAAGTAGGGACATGGTGAAGCCACAGATGGACTGTCTGATAATTAAGTAGGGACATGAAGCCTCAGATGGACTGTCTGATAATTAAGTTGGGACATGGTGAAGCCTCAGATGGACTGTGTGATAATTAAGTAGGGACATGGTGAAGCCACAGATGGACTGTGTGATAATTAAGTAGGGACATGGTGAAGCCACAGATGGACTGTCTGATAATTAAGTAGGGACATGGTGAAGCTTCAGATGGACTGTGTGATAATTAAGTAGGGACATGGTGAAGCTTCAGATGGACTGTGTGATAATTAAGTAGGGACATGGTGAAGCCTCAGATGGACTGTGTGATAATTAAGTAGGGACATGAAGCCTCAGGTGGTCTGTGTGATAATTAAGTAGGGACATGGTGAAGCCTCAGATGGACTGTGTGATAATTAAGTAGGGACATGGTGCAGCCACGGATGGACTGTGTGATAATTAAGTAGGGACATGGTGAAGCCACAGATGGACTGTGTGATAATTCAGCAGGGACATGGTGAAGCCTCAGATGGACTGTGTGATAATTAAGTAGGGACATGGTGAAGCCTCAGATGGACTGTGTGATAATTCAGCAGGGACATGGTGAAGCCTCAGATGGACTGTCTGATAATTAAGTTGGGACCTGTGTTGTGCACAGAGCTCTCGACTTGTGTGAAGCTAAATGATGACCAAGTGCTCCTCTACCAACCACTTGCTGCCACCAGCAACAGAATGCAACCTTCAAAGGTCTGGGTATGTGTCACCTGTGTGCATATGTTTTTTTGGCAGGGAAAGTCCTGCTGACCCTGTGAAATAAGGCGGTGAATGATGGACTGTGTCAGCTGAGGAGCCAGCAAGACCAAGTGAGAGACCAGTGTGACATTGCTGCACCATCACACCATGGCCAGTCGCCCATCAGATCAGAATGCGGGTGTGAGGGGGGTGACAGGGTGATTCCACAGCAAGCTTCAGCTTCCACAGCTGCAGATCAGAATGCCGGTGAGGGGGGTGACAGGGTGACTCCACAGCAAGGTTCATCTTCCACAGCTGCAGATCAGAATGCCGGTGAGGGGGGTGACAAGGTGACGTCACAGCAAGGTTCATCTTCCACAGTTGCAGATCAGAATGCCAGTGAGGGGGGTGACAGGGTGATGTCACAGCAAGGTTCATCTTCCGCAGGTGGCGCAGAGGGCAGCAGTTCGAAGGTAACAGACATACAGAAACTTTTTCATTTTTTGTTTGTTTGTTTTCATTAAACCTTCTTCATAAAAGAAAGTAGTTTGCTTTTTTAAAGGACATTTGTTTTTGATTCTAGAAATTGGGCACATCATTTAGCAAAAAAAGTTCAGTTGATTTGCATGGCATGGACAATGGAGGTTTGTTTTGAAATATGTTTTACTTTGTTGTACAAAAATGTATACTGGGCTTGTTGAACTTCATATAGTGTGGTCTGGTCCAAGTGTGTTTTGGTCCATGGATATATGGTTTGTTTGTCATGTACTAACCTGACCTGTATAACAGTTTGTTGACACACTCTGTCCTCTCCTCTGACTGTCCAGTTAGTGTGCATGCTTCTTACTTGTAATATTGTGTGTCTCTGTCTTTCTGTATGTGGTCAGTGTGTTTATGTTTCATGAGCTTGATCCTTATTTGTAATATTGTGTGTCTCTGTCTGTCTTTCTGTATATGATCAGTGTGTTTATATTTCATGAGCTTGATCCTTATTTGTAATATTGTGTGTCTCTGTCTTTCTGTATGTGATCAGTGTGTTAATGTTTCATGAGCTTGATCCTTATTTGTAATATTGTGTGTCTCTGTCTTTCTGCATGTGATCATTGTGTTTATATTTCATGAGCTTGATCCTTATTTGTAATATTGTGTGTCTCTGTCTTTCTGCATGTGATTTCAGATTTCAGATTTCATTGTGTTTATATTTCATGAGCTTGATCCTTATTTGTAATATTGTGTGTCTCTGTCTTTCTGTATGTGATCAGTGTGTTAATGTTTCATGAGCTTGATCCTTATTTGTAATATTGTGTGTCTCTGTCTTTCTGCATGTGATCATTGTGTTTATATTTCATGAGCTTGATCCTTACTTGTAATATTGTGTGTCTCTGTCTGTCTTTCTGTATGTGATCAGTGTGTTTATATTTCATGAGCTTGATCCTTGTAATATTGTGTGTCTCTGTCTGTCTTTCTGTATGTGATCAGTGTGTTTATATTTTCATGAGCTTGATCCTTATTTGTAATATTGTGTGTCTCTGTCTGTCTTTCTGCATGTGATCAGTGTGTTTATATTTCATGAGCTTGATCCTTATTTGTAATATTGTGTGTCTCTGTCTTTCTGCATGTGATCAGTGTGTTTATATTTCATGAGCTTGATCCTTATTTGTAATATTGTGTGTCTCTGTCTTTCTGTATGTGATCATTGTGTTTATGTTTCATGAGCTTGATCCTTATTTGTAATATTGTGTGTCTCTGTCTTTCTGCATGTGATCAGTGTGTTTATGTTTCATGAGCTTGATCCTTATTTGTGACCATGTAAAACAAACAAGCAAAAGATTGTCTCTAAAGAGAAAAGGTTACGTATACTGTATACTGTACCATGTCAGACCTCTTGCAAACTATGGCCAGTTCGCTAGTTCTCTGGTCAGATATTCATAGGTAACTCGGTCCTGTTAAAAGATGCCTCGCAAAGCTTATGCTTCAGGTCCAAAGCCAGTCTGTATCTACTTCCTGTGTTCAGCATCCAAATGCCCCCACAGAGATGGCTTGTTGGGATTTTGCTCTTTCTTGCTTGTCTCGCTTTTCTAAAAAAAAAACCCCCTGTGTTCATGAATGTCAAGTTATTTACTGTTAATGCCTACGTTCTATGTGCACACACACACACACACACACACACACACACACACACACACACACACACACACACACACAACACACACACACAAAGTTTATGTCCTGCAAAGTTGAGCTTTTGGATAAATATGAGGTATTTTTTCTCATTTTGATAATCACTGTGGTTTAAAAGTGTAAAGTGTTTGCAAGATAGAAATGATTATGAGTGCTCATATACACTTGCTTACTTCTTGAATAAATCAGGGGCTTGCGAGAATTTCAAAACAAAGAAAACCAGGTAAATGAGGGGCTTGCAAGAATTTCAAAACAAAGAAAAACAGAAACAGAGTACTAAGAGAAAGCTGTGAAGGTATCTGACTGTTAACTGAAAGGCATAAGGGTATCTGGCTAACTTACATAAGTAGGAACTTTTTCAGGCACAGAATTAAAATGGCATCATTTTACACACAGGAAAAATAAGTGTTAGCTGTAGTGAAATACTGATTTTTGTTTCAAAGTACTGTGTTAGCTGTAGTGAAATACTGATTTTTGTTTCAAAGTACTGAAACCTATGCCATGAATACTGAGTATACTTATGGGAAGGGTAAGCAGGTCTGGGTATGCTGCAGATTCAGTATCCCATGGCTCCCTGTGTACCTGCAGTATGCTGCAGATTCAGTATCCCATGGCTCCCTGTGTACCTGTAGTACACTGCAGATTCAGTATCCCATGGCTCCCTGTGTACCTGTAGTACACTGCAGATTCAGTATCCCATGGCTCCCTGTGTACCTGCAGTACACAACAGATTCAGTATCCCATGGCTCCCTGTGTGCCTGCAGTACACAACAGATTCAGTATCCCATGGCTCCCTGTGTACCTGCAGTACACAACAGATTCAGTATCCCATGGCTCCCTGTGTATCTATGATAAACTAGAGATTCAGTATCCCATGGCTCCCTGTGTACCTGCAGTACACAGCAGATGCAGTATCCCATGGCTTCCTGTGTACCTGCAGTACACAGCAGATGCAGTATCGCATGGCTCCCTGTGTACCTGCTGTACACTGCAGATTCAGTATCCCATGGCTCCATGTGTACCTGCAGTACACTGCAGATTCAGTATCCCATGGCTCCCTGTGTACCTGCAGTATATTGCAGATGCAGTATCCCGTGGCTCCCTGTGTATCTGTTGTACACTGCAGATTCAGTATCCCATGGCTCCCTGTGTACCTGCAGTACACTGCAGATGCAGTATCCTATGGCTCCCTGTGTATCTGTTCTACACTGTAGATTCAGTATCCCATGGCTCCCTGTGTACCTGCAGTACACAACAGATTCAGTATCCCATGGCTCCCTGTGTACCTGCAGTACACTGCAGATGCAGTATCCTATGGCTCCCTGTGTATCTGTTGTACACTGCAGATTCAGTATCTCATGGCTCCCTGTGTACCTGCAGTATATTGCAGATTCAGTATCCAATGGCTCCCTGTGTACCTGCAGTACACTGCAGATTCAGTTATACCATGGCTCCCTGTGTACCTGCAGTACACTGCAGATTCAGTATCCCATGGCTCCCTGTGTACCTGCAGTACACTGCAGATTCAGTATCCCATGGCTCCCTGTGTACCTGCAGTACACTGCAGATTCAGTATCCCATGGCTCCCTGTGTACCTGCAGTACACTGCAGATTCAGTATCCCATGGCTCCCTGTGTACCTGCAGTACACTGCAGATTCAGTATCCCATGGCTCCCTGTGTACCTGCAGTACACAACAGATTCAGTATCCCATGGCTCCCTGTGTACCTGCAGTACACTGCAGATGCAGTATCCTATGGCTCCCTGTGTATCTGTTGTACACTGCAGATTCAGTATCCCATGGCTCCCTGTGTACCTGCAGTATATTGCCAGATTCAGTATCCCATGGCTCCCTGTGTACCTGCAGTATATTGCAGATTCAGTTTCCATGGCTCCCTGTGTACCTGCAGTACACTGCAGATTCAGTATCCTATGGCTCCCTGTGTATCTGTGTACATTGCAGATTCAGTATCCCGTGGCTCCCTGTGTACCTGCAGTACACTGCAGATGCAGTATCCCATGGCTCCCTGTGTACCTGCAGTACACTGCAGATGCAGTATCCTATGGCTCCGTGTGTATCTGTTGTACACTGCAGATGCAGTATCCCATGGCTCCCTGTGTACCTGCAGTATATTGCAGATTCAGTACCCATGGCTCCCTGTGTACCTGCAGTACACTGCAGATTCAGTTATACCATGGCTCCCTGTGTACCTGCAGTACACTGCAGATGCAGTATCGCATGGCTCCCTGTGTACCTGCAGTACACTGCAGATTCAGTATCCCATGGCTCCATGTGTACCTGCAGTACACTGCAGATTCAGTATCCCATGGCTCCCTGTGTACCTGCAGTTAATTGCAGATGCAGTATCCTATGGCTCCCTGTGTATCTGTTGTACACTGCAGATTCAGTATCCCATGGCTCCCTGTGTACCTGCAGTACACTGCAGATGCAGTATCCTATGGCTCCCTGTGTATCTGTTCTACACTGTAGATTCAGTATCCCATGGCTCCTGTGTACCTGCAGTACACAACAGATTCAGTATCCCATGGCTCCCTGTGTACCTGCAGTACACTGCAGATGCAGTATCCTATGGCTCCCTGTGTATCTGTTGTACACTGCAGATTCAGTATCCTCATGGCTCCCTGTGTACCTACAGTATATTGCAGATTCAGTATCCCATGGCTCCCTGTGTACCTGCAGTACACTGCAGATTCAGTTATACCATGGCTCCCTGTGTACCTGCAGTACACTGCAGATTCAGTATTCCATGGCTCCCTGTGTACCTGCAGTACACAACAGATTCAGTATCCCATGGCTCCCTGTGTACCTGTAGTACACTGCAGATTCAGTATCCCATGGCTCCCTGTGTACCTGCAGTACACAACAGATTCAGTATCACATGGCTCCCTGTGTACCTGCAGTACACTGCAGATGCAGTATCCTATGGCTCCCTGTGTATCTGTTGTACACTGCAGATTCAGTATCCCATGGCTCCCTGTGTACCTGCAGTATATTGCAGATTCAGTATCCCATGGCTCCCTGTGTACCTGCAGTATATTGCAGATTCAGTATCCATGGCTCCCTGTGTACCTGCAGTATATTGCAGATTCAGTATCCCATGGCTCCTGTGTACCTGCAGTACACTGCAGATTCAGTATCCCATGGCTCCCTGTGTACCTGCAGTACACAGCAGATTCGGTATCCCATGGCTCCCTGTGTAACTGCAGTATATTGCAGATTCAGTATCCCATGGCTCCCTGTGTATCTGTTGTACACTGCAGATGCAGTATCCCATGGCTCCCTATGTACCTGCAGTACAGAACAGATTCAGTATCCCATGGCTCCCTGTGTACCTGTAGTACATTGCAGATTCAGTTTCCCATGGCTCCCTGTGTACCTGCAGTATATTGCAGATGCAGTATCCCATGGTTCCCTGTGTACCTGCAGTACACAGCAGATTCAGTATCCCATGTCTCCCTGTGTACCTGCAGTACACAACAGATTCAGTATTCCATGGCTCCCTGTGTACCTGCAGTACACAGCAGATTCGGTATCCCATGGCTCCTGTGTAACTGCAGTATATTGCAGATTCAGTATCCCATGGCTCCCTGTGTATCTGTTGTACACTGCAGATGCAGTATCCCATGGCTCCCTATGTACCTGCAGTACAGAACAGATTCAGTATCCCATGGCTCCCTGTGTAACCTGTAGTACATTGCAGATTCAGTATCCCATGACTCCCTGTGTACCTGCAGTATATTGCAGATGCAGTATCCCATGGTTCCCTGTGTACCTGCAGTACACAGCAGATTCAGTATCCCATGGCTCCCTGTGTACCTGCAGTACACAACAGATTCAGTATCCCATGGCTCCCTGTGTACCTATGATAAACTGCAGATTCAATATCCCATGGCTCCCTGTGTACCTGCAGTACGCTGCAGATGCAGTATCCCATGGCTCCCTGTGTACCTGCAGTACACGCAGATTCAGTATCCCATGGCTCCCTGTGTACCTGCAGTACACAGCAGATTCAGTATCCCATGGCTCCCTGTGTACCTGCAGTACACAACAGATTCAGTATCCCATGGCTCCCTGTGTACTTGTGATGTACAACAGACTGTGTCCCATGGTTCACTGTTTAACCTGAGGGTGTCCTGCAGGTTAATTGTTCATGGCTTCCTGTGCACTTCCAGTGCCTCTCCAGTTTCCCCTTTTGCACCAAGGCTGTTCCATTGCTTCCACACTCTGCTATCACCCTTCTGGCCAGACACACAGGGAGGTCAGGGGTTCTCTTGCCTTGCAGACTGTTCTGAGCCTGAGAGGACATGAGATATAGGGTGCTCCCTGAGCAGTGGTCCTGAACTTCAGGCATCTCTGATATGTTGTGGAGGAAGTTTTCTGGCTATGTTGTAGATCATGGCTGCTATGGGATGGTATTTTTGTCTTGTTTTGGCTGACTGTTTGTTTTTTGCCAATACATCCACTGCCACCCCAAGTATATTCACCATATCTGACTCAGACTCTTGTCCAACCCTCCCTGCTTTCTTGTTGTGGTCTGTGAGGATGTGTATTCTGCGTTTGGGCCTGAAGCATTAGATGTTTGGTGGGTTGTCTTAGTACCATGTTAGCCAGGAAAGTTTGACCAAAACAAAGCCAGCGAACGTGCCATAGCCTGTACGAGTTTGACATGGTAAGAATACTTTGTCTGATAGGAAGCATAATGAGAACTCCACATTTCTTCAACTACAAAAAAGGGAGGGGGGTGGGGGTAGGGACAAGAGTGGTCTTATTCCAGTTGTGAGTCGCCCATTGTTTGTTTATAATCACTGAACTTGGCAGCTGTCTGTCAGTTATGGATGGAATGAAATTTACAGATGTGACATAAAGTTCCGCAATCGGCTACAGTGCATGCATTACGTTTACATCATGCCTGATTAACAAGAAAATGCTGTTCTGTATTTTTTGTTTGATTCACACCCCACCACCTTCTCTCTTTTTACGATCACTTCCTTCTGCTCTCTTGTTCCTCGCTCCTCCTCCCCTCTTCTTCTCTCCATCTCTTACTTATCCATGTTTGGACCATTACATTGAATTTATGATAAAAACTAATTTATTCCACCTTTCATAACACGATCACAATATTACACAAAAGACGCGCACACACGCGCGCCACACCACACACACACACACACACACACACACACACACACACACACACACACACACACACGTTATTCTTTAACTGATAGTCTCAAGAGCTGGTCAGAGTGATTGTTTTGTTTTTAACAGGCATGTGGAGGTGCCACATCACACCCAGACATCAGTAAGTGGATGGAAGCAGTGAAACGGGACTACCCTGAGCTGGGAGAGAAGTCTTATTTTGTTCCTTCAGTCCACAAGATCACCACCAAGGCTCCAGATCCATTACATACACAGGATGGCCTGGCGCATCGGCATATCCTGTATTGTCTCCAATACCTGGCTGAGTTAGAGATCATGTTTGTTTTGTTAGAGCTGGATTTCCGAGCTTATCTGAAAGGCATGAGTCTCCGTAAAAAAAACAATCTCCCCAGGGCCTCTGACCCAGAGCTGCAAATAAAACAACACTGGGGCTTGCACCCAGATTCGTGCAAAAAAGAGATTAGCAGAGGTGACTTTGACATTCTGATCATGACTCCACAGCGGGGTGTGCTGGCAGCTAAGGTGAAGTCAAAGGGTTTTGGGTATGATAACTCTGAGTGGAATGAGGAACAGACTAAGGCAGTGGTGGCCAAAATCCGACAGGCAACTGATCAGATAGATAAAATGGGGTTAGTGATTAAACATATCTGGTCTGCTCTGAAACCACCCTGGCGTGTGACCCTGATTTTACCCTATATTGACAAATCACATCTGAGGGGAATCCTGGAGAATGATGACGAGCTCAGAAAGGTAAAGGAGTGCATGTTTCTATGAAGGTGTCGATGTGTGTGGAGAGGCCCTTAATGTGTTATACTACATCTGCTAAATGATAAGGCCACATGTGTAAAAAATTAAAATATGTGTATGATATCCAATTCATACTTACTAATTAACTAATGACTCTGTTTTACTTCAGTGGTAAGATCTTTCATAGCTGTAACTTTGTGTTGTCTAATCTCTATCTTTTACAGTTTGGTGTTTGTTTCAGTGGTAAGATCTTTCATAGTTGTAACTTTGTGTTGTCTAATCTCTATCTTTTACAGTTTGGTGTTTGTTTCAGTGGTAAGATCTTTCATAGCTGTAACTTTGTGTTGTCTTATCTCTATCTTTTACAGTTTGGTGTTTGTTTCAGTGGTAAGATCTTTCATAGCTGTAACTTTGTGTTGTCTTATCTCTATCTTTTACAGTTTGGTGTTTGTTTCAATGGTAAGATCTTTCATAGCTGTAACTTTGTGTTGTCTAATCTCTATCTTTTACAGTTTGGTGTTTGTTTCAATGGTAAGATCTTTCATAGCTGTAACTTTGTGTTGTCTAATCTCTATCTCTGACAGTTCAGTGTTTGTTTCAATGGTAAGATCTTTCATAGCTGTAACTTTGTGTTGTCTAATCTCTATCTCTGACAGTTTCAGTGTTTGTTTCAATGGTAAGATCTTTCATAGCTGTAACTTTGTGTTGTCTTATCTCTATCTTTTACAGTTTGGTGTTTGTTTCAATGGTAGATCTTTCATAGCTGTAACTTTGTGTTGTCTTATCTCTATCTTTACAGTTTGGTGTTTGTTTCAATGGTAAGATCTTTCATAGCTGTAACTTTGTGTTGTCTAATCTCTATCTCTGACAGTTCAGTGTTTGTTTCAATGGTAAGATCTTTCATAGCTGTAACTTTGTGTTGTCTAATCTCTATCTCTGACAGTTCAGTGTTTGTTTCAATGGTAAGATCTTTCATAGCTGTAACTTTGTGTTGTCTAATCTCTATCTCTGACAGTTCAGTGTTTGTTTCAATGGTAAGATCTTTCATAGCTTTAACTTTGTGTTGTCTTATCTTTATCTCTGACAGTTTGATGTTTGTTGCAACATTGGTAAGAACTTTCATAGCTATAACTCTGTATTGTCTAATCTCTATCTCTGACAGTTTGGGACTTGGTTTGGTGTCAGAGCATAATTCTTTTTGTGGTCAAGTCTGCATCTTACTTACTTACTTGATACTTGATGTTGTCGGTGTTTGAGACCCGTGGTTACAGGTCAGTTCACCGATCGATGTGTTGTCCCTGTTTACAGCTGCTTGCACTTGCAAGATCTATTGATAGCAGGTCGGGTTGTACAGTGCTGGATGGTTGGCCCAGTGGGCGTCAAGTATGTTTTTGAATGCGGTCATGCTGGGTGCGGACACAACTGACTCTGGTAGGCTGTTCCAGACCGACGCCACTCTTTCAGAAAAGAATGAATTCCTAACTTTTAGGCGGGACCTATGCTTAACAAGCTTCCTGCTGTGGCCTCTGGTGTTGCATCTGTCATGCAGCTCAAAGTTGGGCCGGCTTGTGTCGTATATGCCAGTAATGTATTTGTAGAGGTCAATCATGTCTCCCCTGCGTCTGCGGTGTTCCAGGCTGGGCAGCTTGAGGATTGACAGGCGTTCTGGGTATGGTTTGTCCTTCAGTTTGCCAATGAGTTTTGTGGCTCTGCGTTGAACGTCTTCTATCTCTCATTGGAGGGTCTTCTGGGATGGTTGCCAGACTGAGTGGCCATACTCTAAGACTGGTCTCACGAGTGCTTTGTACAGCTTGATGAAGGTATGCACCGTGAGATGATCAAAGGATCGCCGTATAATGCCCAGGATTCTGTTGGCCTTAGATGTTGCCTGTAACACATGGTCCTTGAAGGTCAGTTGGCTGCCCATTACCTCACCAAGATCTTTCTCTGCTTTGGTGGTTGCTAGGGGATGTTTGTTGTTGCTTGGCTCCTTGCTCTTCATGAAGTAGGTCTGGTCAGTCTCTGGGTGGCCTAGTTTCAGAACACAGCATTTTTCTGGGTGGAAGTTGAGTAGCCAGGCTACTGACCACTGGTGCAATCTGTCCAAATCTTCCTGGAGGGTCTCTTGGGCATTTTGCTCATTGCTCTGGGTGAACAGCTTTGTGTAGTCTGCAAAAATTTGGACCTCGCTCTGTACCTGACGTGGCAGATCATTGATGCAGATGACGAAGAGTATGGGGCCTAAGACGCTGCCTTGAGGGATACCACTTGTGACTCGTGCCTCTTCTGATTTGCTTCCATTGACAAACACCTGCTGTGTGCAACCACTGAGAAACGCTTCTGTCCATTGCAGCACTTTTCCCTCGATGCCATGAGCCTTCATTTTGAGTATCAGTCTGCAGTGTGGAACAGAATTGAAAGCCTTGCGGAAGTCCATGTATATTGCGTCAATGGAACCACCTCTGTCTAAGGTTTCCGTCCAGCAATCCAGTGTGTCTAGAAGTTGAGTTACGCATGAGCGTCCTGGAGTGAAGCCATGTTGTTCTTTGCATATGAGATTGTTTGTTTGCATGTGCTCCATTATTTTGTTCCTGATGAGTGTCTCCATGGTCTTGCAGAGTATGCTTGTCAAGCTGACAGGTTGGTAGTTATTTGCTGAAGTTCGGCTCCCTTTCTTGAAGATAGGCGTAACTTTGGCTTTTTTCCATATGCTTGGGAGGTGTCCTTCATTCAGCGATTTCTTGAAGATGATGCTGATAGGTAGTGCTAAGGTATCTGCTGTTTCTGCCAGTAGGATGGTAGGGATACCATCTGGTCCAGCTGCTTTCCCGACTTTAAGCTTAGTGAGAAGCTCTTTGACGTCTTCTTTTCGTATTTCGATGTCTGCCAAGATGCTGCTAAATTCATATTTTGGGGCTTCTTCGTTGTCAGTTTTGGTCTTGGTGCCGTCTTCTCTTTTGAGGTCAGATATTCCTGTCCTTGTGCTAGTTTTTGCTTTCACGTAAGACCAAAATGATTTTGGGTTTTTCTTAGCCTGTTCCGCAACGGTCTTCTCTAGTCGGATTTTCGCCTTTTGACATTCTCTTGCTGCTTTATTTCTCGCCTTTGCGTATGCCTGATAGTCTTGGTCATCTCTGCGAGTGCATTCCGGTGTAGTCTGCCCTGTTCTAGTTTTAGCATTGCTTTTGTGGTGCCTGGTTGATATCCACTGTCTGTACATTTTATGTTTTTTTCGCACCAAGGCGAGTGTACCCCCATCCAACCACTTTTTCCTGTCTCCTGATGCAGCTTTTGGTTTAGGCACATATCGTCTCGTGGCTTCGTCAATCTCTGCCGTGAAGCATTGCCATGCCTCTTCGACATTCATGTCCTTAAGTTTATCCTCCCAGTTGACGTCTTTGAGGTGTGATCGCATTCCTGCGTAGTCTGCCCTGTTGTAGTTGTAGCGTTGCTGTTGTGGTACCTGGGGCTGTGCAAGGGCGAGGTTGACCAGTAGGGAGGCATAGTCACTCTTCCCGAGAGCTCCTGCTTCTTCAATGCCATTGATTATATCGTCTCTGTTGGTGAAAAGTAAATCACCCAGGGTCGGTCACTGTCCCTCTCTGTGTCTGGTGGGCATCCGTTGGTGTTGTATTAGGAAGGCATCCTTGGTTGCTTTCAGGAATTTAGCTGCTGCATGGTCTTCTGTGGTTGCACTGTTTCCTTTTGTCCAATCGATTTGTGGGTAGTTGAAATCTCCCATGATGAGAAGGTGTGACGTGTTGATGCCTGCTGATACCAGCATTGCTTCGTTCAGTTTGCTGTTGTTCTCCTTTGTGCTGCTTGGGCTACAGTATATTAGTCCAATGGTGAGGGTTTCCCTGTGGTCTAGGTTGCAGTTGGCGAAAATGCATTCCTCGAAATCTGTGCTGATTTGGATTTCTGAAGGTCTGAGTTCGTTCCTGATTTGAAGACATATTCCCCTCCCTCCCTTGTTGAGATTATGGAAAGTTTCGTACCCTGGTATGGCTATTTCACAGTCCTGTAGGTTGTATCTGCTGCTCTTAGGCTTGACTTCCACTATCCCTATGATTGCTGGGTTGTGTAGCTTGATCATGGCCTCAAGTTCGTTGCGTTTGTTTGTAAGGCAGTCGGCATTGGAATAGAGGCAGGTCAGGGGTTTGTTAATACTACTACTACTACTACATTGCTGTTTGTAACTTGATTTGGTGTCAGAGTATTTTCATGTTATGTTTTTTTTCTTCTTTTTTTTTTTTCCTTGTTCATTTGTTTTTGTCTTATCTGCTACCCTTGCTGTATGCAACTTAATTTAGTGTCAGACTGTTTTCATTTTCTTTCTTTTTTTCTTTTTTCTTTATATTTGTGATGGACTATTTTTGTCCGGTTCCAAATTGTGTGGACAGTTCTGAGGTGGCGACAGTTCACCGGTTGACCTGTTTACCTGACAGCTACTCACCCATGTTTTGTGTCAGTCAGGTGAGTGAGGATTTCCTTTCAGTCTCCGCAGATTTGCAAGCCTGGAAATATCACCACAGTGCTGAAGAGAGACTGGCAGCCTAGTTTTGGTGGTAGTCAGGTATATTTGATTAGTTAAATGGAAGTTGGTTTTTCTGCAGGTGGTCATGAAATTTTCAGTTCTTAGTGAAGGCCTAAAATACTTAACTGTTCCCCTGATCGATCTTGTGATTGACAAGACTGAGACATAGGGTGACTGTAGGAAGTTGTGGTTAGTGAATGTGTGAGTCGAGAGGTGGATGAGAAGAATGGAGTGAGTGGATGGAAGAGAGAATATGTTTTCTTATGTGTGATCAGGGAAAAGTATCTAATCAAATCAAGGCGTTATTGGGAGAAAAAAAAAAAAAACATTTATCTTTTCCCGAAAGTATTATAAGGATGTTCGTGTTGGTGAGCTCTGGAAGTGAGCAATGAAAATTGTTGTGTATAAATTATTGGAAAATATATTCTGATTCCTGTTGTGGACATGTCTAGAGATGATAATGTGGAAAGATAAAAACATTCTTTTCTTGATAAAAAGGGACAAATGGAAATCGTTCCTTTATATGTAATAATTGTATACTTGGTACTTTTAAAGGGGTTACAGGAGGAAATCTTTTTCCTCAATGTAATCACTCATGGTGTTAATCAAGGAATGTTTCTATTGTAATGCACCCATTGTATTGAAACTTAGTAAGACTATATTATGGGTATTTTTTCCCAAATTCCAGTGAAATGTATTATGTGAAGAGGGACTGCTATTGACAAACAAGGAGGATAAATATGTAGGTAGTAGGCTAGGTAATCAAGGTAGTTATCAGTTCCCAGGTGTCGTTGAGGCCCCTGAGTCCGGCCCGGAGCTGATTACTATCGGATGTGGGGTACAGCCTGTGCCCCAGCTGCTGTCGCTATCAAGATGATGTGGAGAGGCTTACCACCAGGTCGGTAGAAGACACGTGTGATAAAGGGCCTCAGGATTCTCCGTCACGATGATGTGGAGAAGCTGACTGTCAGGTCAGTGGAAGACACGTGTGATAAAGGGCCTCAGGATTCTCCGTCATGACGACGTGGAGAAGCTGACTGTCAGGTCAGTGATTCAACGTGTTTTTTTCTGCTGTGTGGGTGTTCCCTGGAGGACTCCACGAATTGCATCCGTGAGCGGCTCTGTCTACTGTGTGAAGACCAGGACTTGTGCTGGATGCAGCCAAATATGTGATTTGTCTTAAAGGACACTGCTGAAGGTGCCAGCGAAGTCTGCGCCAGAAAAAACAAATACATATTTATTGTGTCAATTTAGAGAGCGACGGTTGAAGCTCCCTTTGTTGTCGCATGCCCTTAATGGTGGTGGCATGTTTTGATTGTTGTCCTGTTAATGTATATTATGGTAAGGTGTGTTTGTAGTGTTTTGATGGTTCAGGCAACATAAAAAAGAAAGAAACTTAACTTGTGTATTGCCTGGCTGTCTGTGTTTGTGTGGTGTGGGTGTGTGTAGGAAAACAGTTGTTACACGCATCCAAACTTTTGAAAGTAAGACATGACTACCACACTATCCGCAACATTATTGTTGTTGTCATTTTGTCCTTTCTGCTTCCCTGGCAGTTTGGAACTTAGTTTGAGGTCAGAATATTTTTCATGTTAGGGTTCAGTAACTTTGAGTTTTTTCCGTGATGGGACAAAAACATTTAGTGTGCTATGTTGAAAATTCTGAATTAGAGAAACACACTGTGAAAAAACAAAACAAAACAAAAAACTGCAATTATCATTTACACATGATGTATATGGATGTGCTGGCTTTGCATATATTTGTGGTGAAGAACATTTTTAAGTTTATGATGTGATATCAGTGTAGATCCTTTCATTGAAATAAAGATGTCACAATAAGAAACAAGATGCGAAGCATATAAACGTACTCCAAGTTTATCTTGAATACGCGTGAGATATTCCATAAAGAGGAAAAACCGTTTTGGGCCGTTATAACCGTTAGTAACGGCTATTCTGGTAAACATGGGCTATCATCTGTGACCCATAATGAACATACCTTCAAATTTTCAGAAAGATTGGCCAAATACTTTCTGAGATTTTCCATAAAGTAGAAACCTGTTACGGGCCATTATAGCTGTTAGTAACGGATATAACGGTAAAATAAAACATCGGGCATGATCCGTGACCCATAAAGAACATGCCTACAAATTTTCAGAAAGATCGGCCAAGTATTTTCTAAGATATTACATAAAGAAGGAAAACCGTTATGGCCGTTAATAACAGCTATAACAGTAAAATAGCACATCGGGCATGATCCGTGACCCATGAGTAGCATACCAACAAACTTTCAGAAAGATCGGCCAAGTACTTTCTAAGATATTGCATAAAAAAGAAAAACCGTTATGGGCCGTTACAGCCGTTAGTAACGGATATAATGGTAAAACAACACATCCAGCATCATCCGTGACCCATAATGATCATGCCTACAAATTTTCAGAGAGATCGGCCGAGTACTTTCTGAGATATTCCATAAAGAAGGAAAACCCTTATGGGCCATTAGTAACAGCCATAACAGTAAAATAGCACATTTGGCATGATCCGTGACGTATAATGAACATACCTACAAATTTTCAGAAAGATCGGCCCAGTAGTTTTGTCTGGAGTGAGTGAAACACATTTTGACCATGGATGGACGGACGGACACACATACACACACACGCACACACACACACACACACACACACACACACACACACATGCACACACACACACACACACACACACACACACACACACACACACACACACACACAGAGCATTTCTTTATTCCCATTGTAAAGTACTCGCTGTTCTTTAAGAACTGGGAGTACAAAAACATGAAATAAAAGATTTAAAGTGATCAGAAAGTGATAATTTTGGAACGTCAACATACTGTCTACATCTGAAATTTTTGTTTCAGAACACTAGTATTTACAAGATCCAAAGCATATAAACGTACTCTCAGTTTATCTTGAATATGCGTGAGATTTTCCATAAATAGGAAAAACGTTTTGGGCCGTTACAGCCGTTAGTAACAGCTATTCTGGTAAACATGGGCCATCACCTGTGACCCATAATGAACATACCTTCAAATTTTCAGAAATCGGCGAAATACTTTCTGAGATTTTCCATAAAGAAGAAAACTGTTATGGGCCATTATAGCCGTTAGTAACGGCTATAATGGTAAAATAAACATCGGGCATGATCCACGACCCGTAATGAACATGCGTACAGGTTTTCAGAAAGATTGGCCAAGCACTTTCTGAGATATTCCATAAAAAAGGAAGACCTTTATGGGCCGTTATAGCTGTGAGTAACGGATGTAACGGTAAAAGAAAACATCGGGCATGATACGCGACACATAATGAACATGCATACAGGTTTTCGGAAAGATCGGCCAAGTACTTCCTGAGATATTCCATAAAAATGAAAAACCATTATGGGCTGTTATGGCCGTTAGTAACGGATATAACAATAAAAGGAAACATCAGGCATGACCTGTGACCCATAATGAACATACTTACAAATTTTCAGAAAGATCGGCCAAGTACTTTCTGAGATATTCCATAAAAAAGAAAAACCGTTATGGGCCATTATAGCCATTAGTAATGGATATAATGGTAAAAGAAAACATTGGGCATGATCCGTGACCCATAATGAACATACCTACAAATTTTCAGAAAGATCGGTCAAGTACTTTCTAAGATATTCCATAAAAACGAAAAACCGTTATGGGCCATTATAGCCGTTAGTAGCGGCTATAACAATAAAATAAAACATCAGGCATGACCCATGGCCCATAATGAACATACCTACAAATTTTCAGAAAGATCGGCCAAGTACTTTCTGAGACATTCTAAAGAGAAGAAAAACCTGTTATGGTCGTTAGTAACGGCTATGACGGTAAAATAACACATCGGGCATCATCCATGACCCATAATGAACGTACCTACAAATTTTCAGAAAGATCAGCCAAGTACTTTCTAAGATATTCCATAAAAAAGAAAAACCGTTATGGGCCGTTGTAGCCGTTTGTAACAGATATAACGGTAAAATAAAACATCGGGCATGATCCGTGACCCATAATGAACATACCTACAAATTTACAGAAAGGTTGTCCAAGTACTTTCTAGGTATGGCCGTTAGTAATGGATATAACAGTAAAATAACACATCGGGCATCATCCGTGACCCATAATGAACATGCCAACAATTTTTCAGAAAGATCGGCCAATTACTTTCTGAGAGATTACATAAAGAAGGAAAACCATTATAGGCCATTATGGCCTTTAATAACGGCTATAACAGTAAAAGAAAACATTGGGCATGATCCGTGACCCATAATGAACATACCTACAAACTTTCAGAAAGATCGGCCAAGTACTTTCTAAGATATACCATAAAAATGGCTTCTTCAATTTCTTTAGATAACCATGGGGGTTTGGGTGAATATCTTACCCTTTTGTTGACAAATGGGGCATGTTAATTGTATATATCAATGAAAATTTTGTGCCAGAATTCAAAGGCTTGGTCAGGGTCTGTGTGCTGATAAACATGGGATAATTGTGATTCTGCTAAATCTTTAAAGAAAGCGTTCTTATCAAAACTGCTAAAAGATCTATATGTAACAGTTTTATGTCCAGGTTTAGGAATTTTTATGTTCTTTTTAAACCAAGTTACGCATAGGGGTAGATGATCACTACAACCACAGTAGGGGGTACATATTTCAATAATATTTTGTACTTGGTTAACATAAATATGATCGATTAAAGTTTCTGATGTAGAAGTAATGCGGGTAGGAGAATTAAATAATTGTGACAGCCCAACATTTACAAAAAGTTGATTCCATTGGGGATTACTTTTACAAAGATCTATATTAAAATCTCCTAAGAGGATGACTTCGTAATTTGTGAGTGAAACATCGTCCATCATGTTGCTAAATTTATCATACCAATTGACATGTTCCGCTGGGTTCCTATACAGAAATCCAATAAGTAATGGTTTGTTGTTTTTAATCTTAACTTCAGTCAAATCGACTCAACGCCATGACTTTTGAAAGCTGTTACACATTGATAAGTTAGAGAAAGACTAGAATAAAGTATCAAACCTGTTTGTAAAGGACCTACTGGGTCAAGGCAAATGTGATGGTACCCTGGTATTGAAAGCTCAGAATCAGATATATAATTTGTTAGTCTTGTTTCAGCACAGCAAAATATATGGAATTGCTTTCCAGAATTAAATAAGATGGAGGAAAGTTCATCACACTTGTTAAGTATATGATTGATATTTAAGTAGCCTATTCTAAGACACTCTTTACTTGGCCAATCATGAACAGTTGACATTTTAGACGAGAAAACAATTTGCCACAGGTACTAGATCAGTGAAATTTGATTTACAATCCAAAGAAAACAACAATCAAAACAAACGAATTGGCAAAAGTCACACTAGAGCTCCAAGCATGCAAAGTACATTTATGGCAATGAAAAAGAATGCAAAAATAAATCTATTATGGTAACTCATCAAGTCATCAAAGAAAGTCATTTTAGACTGACTGCCAAAATCCTCAATAACTAGAAAAAGGCAAGAATCCAATCATAATAGTCCCAGTCTGAGGGAGACAGTTCAATGCCGACACGACTGTGATAACATGAACACAACCTTAAAACACAAGCAGTTAATAACATACATGTAGTGTGATAAGAAGGGAAGAACAGCATAAACTTTTTTTCTTTCTTCACCCACCACATGAACATCAAAGACATATACGTGTAAACTAGTTTAACAATGTCCATAAAGAATAGTTTACAACTACCATGCTGATTTTTTTTTTTGGTAAGCCAGCTGTGATGCCATGTTCAGAATTTGTTGGGCATACTGACCAACAGGGTTGTAAGGTTGGGGCCAGTCCTTATGATTATAAGGGGACTGAGGCCACATAGGCGAGGAAATAGGATCCATAGAATATCCTCCATGGGACTGTCTTGGATAGTGGGCCATATCTGGCAACCATTGCAAGTGGTGGAGATGGGGATCGGAAGAATTGGGGGGGGGGGGGGGTAAGAAGCCAATTGATTTGTCTATCAAAGGAACGTGAAAAGGAAAGAGAAGAGGTTGGAGCTTCAAGAAGGCATTGGGATTTCCTCTTTCTGACAACTGGCTACCTTTGGGCAAACAAGCCGACATATCTAAGACCTCTCTCGTTCTCTCTGGAGGATTACTTTCATGAGGAGGACCTACAAGGTCAGGGGCCATCCTGTCAGGGCCTGTCCTGTCCTGGGCCATCCTGTTAGATGCCAACCTGTCAGAGATTATCTGGCCATTAGGGTGGGAGGGTAACATGGGGAAATGGGAGGAGTACAATGGAGGAAGAGAGAAAGAGAGAGAGAAAGAGAGAGGGACAAAGAGAGAGACAGAGTGTGTGAATGTGTGTGTGTGTTTGTGTGCGTGCATGTGTGTGTGTGTCACTGTGTATGTGTGTGTGTGTGTATGTGTGTGTGCGTGTGTGTTAGGAGTATTTCTTATAACATCAGTGTTTGATAGGGAATACTTACGTTACAGTACTCTGTGCGTGTCTGTATTGTTACTATACTGTGTGTGTGTATGTGCATGTGTGTGTGTGTGTGTGTGTGTGTGTGTGTGTGTGTGTGTGTGTGTGTGCATGTGTGTGTGTGTGTGTGCGTGTGTGTGTGTGTGTGTGTGTGGTTACTATACTGTGTGTGTAGCGTGTGTGTGTGTGTGTGTGTGTGTGTAGTTACTATACTGTGTGTGTGTGTGTGTTTTCAAGAGCATGTGTGTTTGCTAGGGAATAATTGTTTATGTTATGATACTCTTTGTGTGTGTGCCTCTGTGCAGTTTCTGCTGGGGAATGATATTTGATACAATAGTGTGTGTGTTTCTAAGAACATTAGTGTCTGCAAGGGAATAATTGTTTTTGTTACAATGCCGTGTGTGTGTGTGTGTGTGTTTAGGAACGTTAGTGTGTGCAAGGGATTATTGTTTATGTTACAATGCTCTCTATCTCTGTGTGTGTGTGTGTGTGTGTGTGTGTGTGTGTGTGATGTGTGTGTGTGTGTTTCTAATAGCATTAGTGTTTGCAAAGAAATAATTGTGTAGTGTCTGCAAGAGAAGAATATGTTACAATACTGTGTGTACGTGTGTTTTCAGAGGCTCTGCAACTACATCAACATCCCAGAATCCTCAGACCCATGTGACTATTGCCTGTTGTCTGACGACATGTCGGATAAGTCCATGCCATGGAAGCTGACAGAGAGTGTGAAGACATCATTATGGGAATGGTGGACACGTGTCATGTCAAGGGGTGGAAATCCCCCAGGCATGGACTTTGATACTTACCAGAATCTGGTGGCCAGGTGAGCTCCTGTATGCTAGTGTGTGTGAGAGAGAAAGGAGTTGGGGGGGGGGGGGGGGGGGGGGGGGAGAAGTATGTTACACTGGTTTGTGTGTGGATGTGGATGTGTGTGTGTGTGTCTGTGACAGGGAGAGAGAAAGACTGTGTGAGATCAGAAAATGTGTGCATGACAAGAAGATCAATTCTAATTGTCTCAAGTTCATTAACTGAAGAAACCAGACTGAAAAACAAAGTGACAAAAGTTACATACAACCATGGCTCAGAAGTGAATGACTGTGTGGCACTGAAGTGGAATGTAAAGAATGTATAGATGTTGCACTTTGCGTCTTGAGTAGATTCCTACAGGTAAATCCCTGTGGAAATTCCATTACAGGATAACTGTCCACAGTTGGTGGATGGTGTGCACCTTTAAAACAGTCCCGTTCTGATTTATGAAGTTTGCTAGCAGCAGTAATCTGTGTATCCTTTAAGTGAGGAATTAAATACATTTGAAAATGTAATTGGTGTGCATTACATGATGTCTGTGCATGCATGTAGACAATACTTAATGTGAACTATAAAATACAGGAACACTGAGAAATGTTTGTTAAAAAAAAAAAGACTAACACAACAACAAAAGCCCTTCCGTATCATCTGTCGGTTGTAACTTGAAACAAATGTTGACACTCTTCTCAAAAGAAATATGAAAATATCCTTTAATGTGAATTATTAATCATCTGCTGTTGGCTTGCAACATGGAATTTAAAAAGTGCAGGATTTAAAGTGGCAATGAATGTAAATGCTTTACCACCATGTAATGGGACAAACAACGACTGTGTAGACAAAGGTGTGTTGAAAAATGATGTGAAAGGAGTTACTTGTAATCCATGTTTTACGACTGTGCTTAGCGCCAATGTTACACTGAGTGCCTTCCATTTCACCAAGAGCAGAACATTTCTGGTTGATGTAAAGATACACAGACCAACAAAGGCTTGTATTTTACAGGGAAAATGTAATACAGAGTTAACAAATCCCATACATATTACAAATTAATAAATTTGACATTTGAAAAGTGCCATTGATGGCATGTTTCGGGCATGTTCTCACTTTGACCAGACTCACTTTCAGTGCCAATTTCATCCAGAAGATGTAAAGAATGCAGACCTGGTTTCTGCAGCCATGTGAAATAAGTTCTATCTGCAGCCATGTGAAATAAGTTCTATCTACAGCACATGGCATGGAAATCAGTGCAGCCATGTGAAATAAGTTCTATCTGCAGCCATGTGAAATAAGTTCTATCTGCAGCCATGTGAAATAAGTTCTGTCTGCAGCACATGACATGGAAATCAGTGCAGAAAAAACCACACTGATGACAAACTTAACCAAAGACATATTGAAAAAAGACATTAAAACATGTGGTTAAAAAAACAGCCTCATCTTCCTGGGAGCAATTGACAGATAAAAAGGCCAAACCCCTTGTTCTCTCAATGTTGGTCCAGCATAAACGGCATTCTCAAAACTCAACATCGTCTGGAACAACAACTTCTCTCTCAGTTCCAAAGTGAGAATGATGCACACACACCAGTGATGTCAGCTATTTTCAATGCTTGTGAAATGCAGACCTGGACATCAGATCTACAATGAACAGTGCAGGCATGTGAAATATTACTGCACAATCCTAGGCATCTCCTACAAGGACCATGTCACCAGTGAAGAGATGTGGAAAAGAACTGACGAAACTGTTGGCACCTTTGAAGACCTGCTGGCAACAGTTAATTCATGTTGTTTAAAGCCCATTGGGATGCAAAAGGCCATATCAGGGCTGTTATCACAGATCTCACAGGGCATGTCCTAAGAAACACAATTTTAACAGGCATTTGCAATGAATCCGCCAGTTAAAATGGGCAAACGAATTACAATCTAAAGATGGCATGTGTGTGTGTGTGTGTGTGTGTGTGTGTGTGTGTGTGTGTGTGTGTTTTTATCATCATCATTATCATCTGGATGGGCAGCTACTTCTCTTGACATTGACCTCCGAAAAATGGCGTGTGGTATGGTGGCTTTGATCTCGTTTGTAGAGGTGAGTAGGTTTCCTGTCACATGAGATCAGCCAGGCTTTCATTTGGTGCTTATCACTGCCTTGCCTGCCAGTATGTCTGCTGTCACATGAGATCAGCCAGGCTTTCATTTGGTGCTTATCACTAGCCTTGCCTGCCAGTATGTCTGCTGTCACATGAGATCAGCCAGGCTTTCATTTGGTGCTTATCACTGCCTTGCCTGTCCAGTATGTCTGCTGTCACATGAGATCAGCCAGGCTTTCATTTGGTGCTTATCACTGCCTTGCCTGCCAGTATGTCTGCTGTCCCATTTCCTTCGTCCTGCATATCCTGGGCAGTGCATCGATTTGAGTTTTTCCAGCGGATCTCTACACCTGTAGGCTTGTTGAGTTTGAAGCCTGTACGTGGATGAGAGCAAGAGAAGTTTGTCTGTTACTGCTTCTACCTCCATTGTGGGATTTGAAGTTGGGAAGCTGTGTGTATCATTCTCTTCCTAGATAGTTTTGCTTCGCTGTGTATCCTTAGCCTGACTTACCTTTAATTACTGAACCATTAGTGTATCTTCTTTTATACCACTTTTTCTCATCTGGTCTGAATTTCTGCATTGATTTTGCCCTCTGGCCATCCTCAACAGTGTTTTCCCAGCTCCAGTGCGACAGCAGTTTGGTAAAGGTGTTTGACATGGTCAGTATGCCTTTCCCATCTCTTCATTTCTTCAAGTTCTGATAACTGGCACGTAAGCTGGATGTTGCCTTCTGTCTGTCCTCTCCATGTTTTCCATCTCATAATGTTTTCAAGTTCTGATAACTGGCACATAGGCTGCATGTTGCCTTCTGTCTGTCCTCTCCATGTTCTCATCTCATAATGTTTCAAGTTCTGATAACTGGCACATAGGCTGCATGTTGCCTTCTGTCTGTCCTCTCCATGTTCTCATCTCATAATGTTTTCAAGTTCTGATAACTGGCACATAGGCTGCATGTTGCCTTCTGCCTGTCCTCTCCATGTTCTCCATATCCCAAACGAGTGCCTTTTGTTTCCTAGAACACAGCTTATAGTGGATTAGGGGATTTTCAAGTGCTCTTAAAGATGCCCTCACCTGTTTTAGCTTTTGTCTGACCAGCACAGAAGGAAGGTCAAGCAACTAATGGATAGTTTCCATTGGTGTGTCCTTTTTGGTTCGCAAGATCACTCAGATTGTTTTCTTTTGAATTCTAATTTTAGAAGACTGCTCTTGGACAGTGTTGTAAGCCCTAATTCATAATCAATTGCACAGAGAACAACTGCGTGATACAGACATTGTTCAGTGCCCTTAGCTGCCAATGCTTTCATGGCAAACTGACCCTTTTTGCATGTAAGTAGAATATTCTCAACATGTATTCTAAAGGTTAGGATTCTACCAAAGCCTACACCCCAAGTAGCATAGGTTGTCAGTTGATTAGATTGTGTCCCATGGAAGGAAATGTGCAAGGGTAATCCTCCAGATGTCTTGTTGTTCAGAGTGCAGACCAATCTCTGGGCTTTTGTAGGGTTGACAGACACTACTAAGCAATGTTTTTTTTTTTTCTTTCTTGAACATTCTTCGACGTTCTGTAAATCAGACTGTCTTGTGCTTGTGGCAACACTCAAGCAATTACGTTTTTATTGAGGACTGCAAGGCGTAGGCCTTTAGTGTAAACACTCTACAAAACAGGGCAGAGGGGAGAGCCTTGAGGTAATCCCATAAAGAGATTGTAAGGTTCAGACATCCAGTGTCCAGATTGTAGGACGACTGTTTGCTCCTTACCTTAAGTGCTGCTGCAGTGCATCATGTCAGTGCTCTGCTGACTCAGTAGTCACGGAGTGTATGCATTTTCCAGGTCTGTCCTTACTGCCAGTGTTTCTTCCTTTCTTTGGAATCCTTCACATGCTTCATGAGCAAAAGTGGCCGCGTTTCCCCATGGACTTTCACCTGTTCTGTAGCCTCCTTGACTGGCAGGGAGGATTTCCATATTTTCAAGGTCTCTTGTAACCATTGGCAATTTGCAAGCTTCTTAGTTTTTATGCTGTCTTGCAAGAATTCATAGGAAGAGATTAGGTGTAGTGCCATAGATTAGTGCCCACTGGGGCAGTGCACTGTAAGTTCTCTGTGTTTAGGACATCAAGAATTCATAGGAAGAGATTAGTTTTAGTGCTATAGATTAGTGCCCGCTGGGGCAGTGCTCTGTAAGTTCTCTGTGTTCAGGACATCAAGAATTCATAGGAAGAGATTAGGTTTAGTGCCATAGATCAGTGCCCACTGGGGCAGTGCACTGTAAGTTCTCTGTGTTTAGGACATCAAGAATTCATAGGAAGAGATTAGCTTTAGTGCCATAGATTAGTGCCCGCTGGGGCAGTGCTCTGTAAGTTCTCTGTGTTCAGGACATCAAGAATTCATAGGAAGAGATTACATTTAGTGCCATAGATTAGTGCCCGCTGGGGCAGTGCACTGTAAGTTCTCTGTGTTCAGGACATCAAGAATTCATAGGAAGAGATTAGGTTTAGTGCCATAGATCAGTGCCCACTGGGGCAGTGCACTGTAAGTTCTCTGTGTTCAGGACATGGCATTATGGAAGGTGGACCCCACCCCTCTCCTGCCACCTCAGCCTTCCTTGGGCTGAATAAGGAGTAGTACCTTTTTACTGCAGGGTGGACAGGGAGGGGTTTCAGGCCATTAAAAGAGTGAAACAAGAGTAAGGGTATACTTAAACAACACACACACACACATGGACCCTGTGTATGTGTGAGAGTGCATGTATGCTTTCCACCTGTTGATTACTGTATATAATATTCCATAATGGACATGATAATTCAAGGCTTGGGTGTGAGTGCATGCATGCACTGAGAATTCAAAGCCAAGCACCTAACAAACAGATAACATCAGCAGTATTACAACAAGCCTGTCTATCAGCAGCACATGACAGAAAGACAACATCAGCAGTATTACAACTGCGTGTCTATCAGCAGCACATCACAGATAGACAACATCAGCAGTATTACAACTACATGTCTATCAGCAGCACATCACAGATAGACAACATCAGCAGTGTTACTACTAGCCTGTCTGTCAGCAGCACATCGCAGATAGACAACATCAGCAGTATCACAACTAGCCTGTCTATCAGCAGCACATCACAGATAGACAACTCAATTCAATTAAATTTAGTATACTTTATTATCTCATAAAAGAGAAATTTGTTGCATGATCAGCAGTAAAGTCTTTACAGATTTAAGACAATAACAATATTGACGCAGTAAAGCACAAATGAAATAATGCATATAATAATGATTATACTGATTATGATAGGTATTATATATACAAGTACCTAAATACAAGAAATTTCATCTGTACACACACACACACACACACACACACACACACACACACACACACACACACATCATATTACATCATATCACATCAATCGACTCAAAGAACACATGTATAACATATAAAGCATAATGATAAGGTAATATATATATATATGTACATGTATGTGATGGTGTGGAGGGGTAAGGGGTGTGCAGGTGAAGACAGGCAGATGGTAAGGTGTAGAGGCCAAGAGACAGCAGCCAGTCAAAAAGACACGGAGAACGAGGTGTAGTTTCTCCCTTTTATTTTCTTCTCTCGCGCCAGTCGCTCACACCAGGGAGCACTCCTTGCACTCACACAGCGTCCCAGATGTATACAGTTGAACCAGACTGCAAAGCAGACAACACAGTGCTACACTCAAAATGGCCTCGCAAGATGGGAAGTGACAACATTTGTGCTATCTGTCGCAGCCTCTGTGTTGTCTAGCTCGCCGCCTGTTCAAAGTATTCAAACATACTTGATATCGATGAAAACCTCAGAACCCAAGGAATAAAATGCAGTAAGTCATATATGACAGTTCTGTGGCTGTGTAAAGTTATTGGTGATTAAAGTCTGAGAATGAACCCACTTTTAACGAGTTTGCGTCATATTTTCCTCTATTTCGATGAAAAATACCAAACAGCATGAAATAATTTCGTAATAAATGAATAGCTGGCATTTTGCTCTCTTTATACATATAAATTTCATTATCCAAGATGCGGTCTGAGTGGAGAACTTTGTGTTTAAAATTTGATCGGAAACACAACTTGCTTTTGTTGCCACATGGCTGTCGACATGTACTTTTGGTACCTTGACCTTGACCTTGACGTTACAGATGTTTGAGGCCCTAATGGGCCAGTTCATTGTTCCAATTTCAAAAACATACATTTATAGTGGCATGCATGGCACTGACACATATGGCAAAAGTTAAAATGATATTGTCAAAGTTTAGGGCTGGCAGGTTGGTGAGTAAACACTCGCCAGATCTTTCCAGTGGGTGTCGAGTCTGCCTTTGAAGGTATTCATGGATGGTGCTCTGACCACAGACTCCGGGAGTTCATTCCACATGTTGATCACCCTCTGAGAGAATGTTCCGCTGCGAACATCCAACCTACAGTGTTTTTTGGTGATCCTGAGACTGTTTCCTCTTGTTGCATGGTCACTGATGATCTCAAACTTTGGCCGATCAGAATCATAGATCCCATGTATGTATTTATAGAGATCAATCATATCACCTCTGTTTCTGCGATGCTCAAGAGTAGGTAGTCCCAGGGTCGCCAGCCTCTCAGGGTATGGCTTGTCTCTCAGTGATGCCAACAGTTTGGTTGCTTGTCGTTGCACGTCCTCCACTACACTACAGAGGGTTTTGTGGTGCGGCTGCCACACAGAGTGGCCGTATTCCAGGATAGGACGCACAAGGCTCTTATACAGTTGTACAAAGAGGTCATTGCTGAGGAAGTCAAAAGTGCGCCGAATGATGCCGACAATTCTGTTGGCTTTTGCAGTACTTTTTGCTACATGTTCCTTGAAGCATAATTTATTGTCGACGTAGACGCCAAGGTCTTTCTCATATTCATGCTCCTCCAACACTGTTGTGCCCTGTGTTCCATCTCGCATGGTGTATACCATCTCTGACCTTTTGCTACCAAGTTTCAGGACGCTGCATTTTTGTGGGTGAAAACGAAGTAGCCAATCCTGCGACCACTGCTGGAGCTTGTCGAGGTCAGCCTGCAAGGCAGTCATGGCTCCTGGGATGTCACTGCGGGTGTACAACTTTGTGTCATCTGCAAACAGTTGCACTTCACTGGCGCAGATATTCGGCAGGTTGTTGATGTAGACGACAAATAACATTGGGCCAACAACACTTCCCTGTGGAATCCCGCTCGTCACTGGTACTAGTTGTGATTTTGCTCCATTCATGACTACACTCTGCTGCCTGTCTGTCAAAAATGCCTGGATCCAGTTGAGGACCTTGCCTTGGATGCCGTACGCTGCAAGCTTCATCAGGAGGCGTCGGTGGGGCACCGAGTCGAATGCCTTCATGAAGTCCATGTATATGATGTTGACACTGCCTCCTGCATCGAGAATCTCTGTCCAGGCATCCATAACATCCAATAACTGCGTAACGCAGGATCTCCCATGCACGAATCCGTGCTGCTGCTTGCTGATGAGTTGATTTTCAACCAAGTGCATGATGACCTTTTCTCTGATGAGTTTTTCCATCACCTTACAGAGTATGCATGTGAGGCTAACCGGCCTGTAGTTACATGGTTGTAGGCGGCTTCCCTTTTTGAAGATAGGCGAAACAGTTGCTTTTCTCCAATCCTGTGGTACTTGTCCATCTTCAAGAGACTTGCGGAAGCGTAGCGTAACTGGGTGGGCCAATATGTCAGCAGCCTTAGACAGAACGAGGGGGTTGATGCCGTCTGGTCCTGTAGCCTTGTATGTCTTTAGGGTCTGAAGCAGTCTCAGTACTTTATTTTCTGAAATCTCAAAGTCATCCAAGGTCGTGCTATACTCAGCAGTTGGTGGGTCGGGGAGGGGGGCCATCATCTTCATGAGTGAACATGCTGTGGAAGAAATTATTCAGTAGCTCTGCCTTTTCTTGATCTGATGATGTTTTACTGCCATCTTCCTTTTTCAGGTCTCCTATCCCCGATCGCACTGTCGTTTTACTTTTAACATATGACCAGAATACTTTGGGATTCTTCTTAGCTTCAGCGGCCACTGTGGCTTCAAATCTCTTTGCCTTCCTGCATTCTCTGCTGGCTTTGTTCCTTGCCTTACGGTATGCTGTGTAGTCACCTTCCTCTCGTGTTTGCTGCCATCGTTTGAAAAGTCTATGTTTCTCTCTCACTGACTCCAACGTTTTGTGATCCATCCATTTCTTTGTGCGAGCTCGACCAACTGATTTGAGCGGTACTGATTGCCGAACAGCATCGTCAATCTTGCTCTTAATAAGTGTCCACATGTCGTCTACGCTTAGATCATCCAGCTCACTATCCCAGTCTATCTTCTGTAGATCAGTTCTGAGTCTTTCAAAATCTGCCTTTGGAAAGTTGAACCGTTTCTGCTCTGGTGGCTTGGCTCTGAAGTGATCCAGTTTGATGAAGAGAGTAAAGTGATCACTTTTCCCCATTCCAGGTGCCACAGTAATTTCTTCGACCAATTCCACACGGTTTGAAAAGACCAAGTCCAACACATTTGATTTTTCACCTTCTCTGTATCGTGTAGGTTCTTTTTGATGTTGCACAAGGAATGCATCCTGGGTGGCTTTCAAAAAGAGAGTTGCTGGTTGATCTGGGCCTACTTCACTGAATTCTTGCTTCCAGTCAATGCTGGGAAAGTTAAAGTCACCAATGAGAAGTAGGTCTTGAGTAGCTGCCTCTGTAGCTTTACTTAGCAGTGCATTTAGCTCCTTCGTGTTCTCATGGCTGCTGCTTGGGCTTCTATAGATAAGTCCCACAAGTAGAGATGAGTTGCCTGCTGTGGTACAGTCAACAAACAATGCCTCCTTAAATGTGCTAGTGTCTACACGATCACAAACCACTGGTTTCAAGTCTTTCGAAACCAACAGACATATCCCCCGTCCATCTTGCTCGAGAGTATGAAACAATTCATAGCCTTCGA
>CM065722.1:82523596-82573596 GCA_033310375.1 Conus canariensis | reverse complement strand
ATGCCAGTGTGTACAGAAACCTGGTCTAGTGGTTCTTGGTGATGATATTGTCCTTCCACACAGTTTTCACTGTGGTCTGAATAAGTAATGATTAGTCAGATTAGTTTAGATACTGGATGACAACATGAAAAATTTGAAGTATCAAATACGCAGTCTTCTACATGAACACCAAAGCTAGATAAGTATGCTTCGTTGGGAACAGAATTATCACATGCTATAGTGTTCATGGACATATCACAAATTTGCAAGCAATGGCTGTCTTTGTCAGTGGTCTTTAGGCTGTTGCTGTGTATCAATTTCAACAAAGATTAGAGCCAGGGTGTTTCTTTTTCCAGCACATCTGAGTTTGGTTCCAGCACAAATTTACTGTTCCACTTCATTCTTTGTGACTGTTACTGTTTGTGAATGTTGCCTTTGTTTGGCTGCACTGTGTGTGATTGTTGTTTGTGATGACCAGTGTTGTTTAGTTTTACTGTTTGTGATTGTTGTTTGTGATGAACATGGTTTCACTGTGTGTGATTGTTGTTTGTGATGAACATGGTTTCACTGTGTGTGATTGTTGTTTGTGACGAACAGCGTTGTTATCTGGTTTCACTGTGTGTGATTGTTGTTTGTGATGAATATTGCTGTTTGGCTGCACTGTGTGTGTTGTTTGTGATGAATATTGTTGTTTAGTTTTACTGTGTGATTGTTGTTTGTGATGAATATTGTTGTTTAGTTTACTGTGTGATTGTTGTTTGTGATGAATATTGTTGTTTAGTTTTACAGTGTGATTGTTGTATGTGATGAATATTGTTGTTTAGTTTTACTATTTGTGATTGTTGTTTGTGATGAACACTGTTGTTATTTGGTTTCACTGTGTGTGATTGTTGTTTGTGATGAATATTGTTGTTTAGTTTTACTGTGTGATTGTTGTTTGTGATGAATATTGTTGTTTAGTTTACTGTGTGATTGTTGTTTGTGATGAATATTGTTGTTTAGTTTTACAGTGTGATTGTTGTATGTGATGAATATTGTTGTTTAGTTTTACTATTTGTGATTGTTGTTTGTGATGAACACTGTTGTTATTTGGTTTCACTGTGTGTGATTGTTGTTTGTGATGAATATTGTTGTTTAGTTTTACTGTGTGATTGTTGTTTGTGATGAATATTGCTGTTTGGCTGCACTGTGTGTGATTGCTGTTTGTGATGAATATTGTTGTTTAGTTTTACAGTGTGATTATTGTTTGTGATGAATATTGTTGTTTAGTTTTACTGTGTGATTGTTGTTTGTGATGAATATTGTTGTTTAGTTTTACTGTGTGATTGTTGTATGTGATGAATATTGTTGTTTAGTTTTACTGTTTGTGATTGTTGTTTGTGATGAACACTGTTGTTATTTGGTTTCACTGTGTGTGATTGTTGTTTGTGATGACCAGTGTTGTTTAGTTTTACTGTTTGTTATTGTTGTTTGTGATGAATATGGTTTTACTGTATGTGATTGTTGTTTGTGATTAACATGGTTTTACTGTGTGTGATTGTTAGTTGTGATGAACAGTGTTTTTTTGTTGTTGTTTGGTTTCACTGTGTGTGATTGTTGTTTGTGAGTAATATTGTTGTTTGGTTTTACTGTTTGTGATTGTTGTTTGTGATGAACAGTGTTGTTTAGTTTCACCATTTGTGATTGTTGTTTGTGATGAATATTGTTGCTTTAGTTCTATTGTGTGTGATTGTTGTTTGTGATGAACTGTGTTGTTTAGTTTCAGTGTTTGTGATTGTTGTTTGTGGTGAATATTGTTCTTTAGTTTTACTGTTTGTGATTGTTGTTTGTGATGAATATTGTTGTTTAGTTTTACTGTTTGTCATTGTTGTTTGTGATGAACAGTGTTGTTGTTTAGTTTCAGTGTTTGTGATTGTTGTTTGTTATGAATATTGATGTTTAGTTTCAGTGTTTGTGATTGTTGTTTGTGATGAATATTGTTGGTTAGTTTTACCGTGTGAGATAGTTATTTGTGATGAATCTTGTGTGGCTGCACTGTGTGTGATTGTTGTTTGTGAGGAATATTGTTGCTTGGCTGCGCTGTGCGTAATTGTTGTTTGTGATGAATATTGTTGTTTGGCTGCACTGTGTGTGATTGTTGTTTGTGATGAATATTGTTGTTTGGCTGCACTGTGTGTGATTGTTGTTTGTTATGACCAGTTTCAATGTTTAGTTTTACTGTTTGTGATTGTTGTTTGTGAATAACACTGTTTTTGTTTCAGAAGCACAGTTTGTGATTGTTGTTTGTCAATAACACTGTTTTTGTTTCAGAAGCACAGTTTGTGATTGTTGTTTGTCAATAACACTGTTTTTGTTTCAGAAGCACAGTTTGTGATTGTTGTTTGTCAATAACACTGTTTTTGTTTCAGAAGCACAGTTTGTGATTGTTGTTTGTCAATAACACTGTTTTTGTTTCAGAAGCACAGTTTGTGATTGTTGTTTGTCAGTAACACTGTTTTTGTTTCAGAAGCACAGTTTGTGATTGTTGTTTGTCAATAACACTGTTTTTGTTTCAGAAGCACAGTTTGTGATTGTTGTTTGTCAATAACACTGTTTTTGTTTCAGAAGCACAGTTTGTGATTGTTGTTTGTCAATAACACTGTTTTTGTTTCAGAAGCACAGTTTGTGATTGTTGTTTGTCAATAACACTGTTTTTGTTTCAGAAGCACAGTTTGTGATTGTTGTTTGTCAATAACACTGTTTTTGTTTCAGAAGCACAGTTTGTGATTGTTGTTTGTCAATAACACTGTTTTTGTTTCAGAAGCACAGTTTGTGATTGTTGTTTGTCAATAACACTGTTTTTGTTTCAGAAGCACAGTTTGTGATTGTTGTTTGTCAATAACACTGTTTTTGTTTCAGAAGCACAGTTTGTGATTGTTGTTTGTCAATAACACTGTTTTTGTTTAGCAACACTACATAAGACAGTTGTCTGTGATGAATATTGTTGTTGTTTGGTTTCACTGTTTGTGATTGTTGTTGTTTGTCAGTAACACTTTTTGTTCAGCTGCACAGTTTAAGATTGTTTGTGGTGAACATTGTTGCTTGGCTTCACTCATTGTGATTGTTACTGTTTGTAACGAACATTGTTTTTCTTTTCGATGTGTTGCTTGTGATGAACATTGTTGTTAAGCTTGACTTTTGTGATTATTATTGTTTGTGATAAACATTGTTGTTCTTTGTCTCCATTGTTTGCAATTTTTTGCTGCTTGTGATGAAGATTGTCATAGACTCCCACATGACTGAATGTGATTGCATTGTGATGAACATTGTTTGATGAACATTTTTGTTTGTAACGATCATTTTTGTTTAGCTCCAGTGTTTGTGATTGTTGTATTTGTAATGAACAGTATTTTGTAACTCACTGTGTCTGATTAACATTGACATATATGATAAACATTGCTGTTTGAACATTTTTTGTTGTTTGTTTCACTGGCTGTGATAGTTTTTTTGTGAAGAACATTGTTTTTTTCTGGTGAACATTGTTTTTTTGTGATGAACATTGTTGTTAAGCTTCATTGTATGACATTGTTCTTGTTTGTGATAAACATTAACAATAACACTATTGTTGTTTGCTAGGAACATTGTTGTCTCGCTTAACATTAACAGTAGTAGTGTTGTTGTTATAATTTCACTTCAATGTATATGATTATCATTGTTTATGTTAATATTGTTATTGAGATCCACTGGTTTTTGTTTGTTGTTGTTGTTTGTTACATTTTGTTTTTTAGCTCTAACCGTTTGTTATTAAGTTCATTGTCAAGATGCTCTAATTCTGTTTATTACTTCTTCTCCATCTCCTACTGTGATACTGGTGATTATTATTGTGATGATTGGAAAGAAACTTGATATAAATCTCCTACTGTGATACTGGTGATTATTATTGTAATGATGTGGAAAGAAACTTGATATAAATCTCCTACTGTGATACTGGTGATTATTATTGAGATGATTGGAAAGAAACTTGATATAAATCTCTTGACCATGTTACAGATTTGACATGTGGAGAAAAAATGCACAGGAGGAGGAACAGCTGGAACAGCTGAAAATTGAAGTGACAGAGTTTTCAGGTGGAATCACATATGATATTCTACCTTTCAACCGCTGGATAAAGGAACTTCAAGGAGTCGACGCCAAGATCTGGATTGTTGGTCATATGCCGACTTATCATGTTGCGCCATTGCTGACCAGGTCATTGCGCACGCCTGACGCAGTCACACGGGAGGTGGTCAAGGAGCTCAGAGAGGCTGATGTCTATTCAGACTTTAGACTTGGACAGACTCCACCACTGCCAAGTGATGGCACGCAAGTGAAGGCTGTATGTCATCTGCCAGAAAATGAAGAACACAGTGGAAAATGGCCAGCTGAGTGCCGTCAGTGTGGGAGGAAACTGGGACAGTATCTGAAGAATGACCTGCAGATTGGTGAGCTGAACAAAGTCATGCTTGTGTGTGTGTTTTATGTGTCTTCTACTTTCTTTTTCATCTGTCTTTTCGTTGTACGTGTATTGACAACTTTCCTTCTACATGTTGTTATATTGGTGTTGCTTCAATGATGTTTACTGCAATTCAAAGTTTCTGAGTCACTTTTCGCGAACAGACATGCGTGCACACACACACACACACACACACACACACACACACACACACACACACACACACACACACACACGAACACATACAAATACACACATGCGCACACACACACTGCCACCCCAGCGTACCATGCCCTGTCCTGAACTACACGCCAGGAAGAAACTGGTGATTGAAGATGCCCTGAATGCCACCGAGAGCCTTCCTGTGTCAGAGGAGACAGACGGACAACCAGCCCTCAAAGAACCTAGAGAGACCCTGGACTCTCTTGGCTCTGGCAAAGCTCCTGGGAAAACAGCGTCCCTGCTGAGTCTTAAGATGCTGCAAAGGGACCGTCATCACTGAGCTGCATGACATCCCTTGCCTCTGCTGGAGAGGAGGTGAAGTGCCACATGATATGAGGAACACCGTCCTAGAACAAAGGCTAAAGGGACAGCTAATGATTACCATGGCATCTTCCACCCCAGTGTCATCATGAAAATGATCAGCTCTCCTGAAGAGGGCCAAAATAGAAGGCAGTCCACTCAGAATCACAGTACAGGTTCTGAGCTAACAGGTCCGTCATAGACATAGTCTCCCTCAGACTACTGCGGAAGAAATGCAGGGAACAGCAGTCACGCTTCATAGCCTTCAAATATGTATCAAAGACCTTTG
Organism: Conus canariensis; assembly: GCA_033310375.1. Classification (NCBI taxonomy): domain Eukaryota; kingdom Metazoa; phylum Mollusca; class Gastropoda; order Neogastropoda; family Conidae; genus Conus; species Conus canariensis. Next base: position 82,568,335 of record CM065722.1, on the reverse strand, counting down.
ATCTGGTTAGCATGGATGGCCACATCAAGATCCTCATTAAGATCCACTGTCAACCCACGCACCTCATCATCATGATCAGATCTTTCCCTGAAGACATGATTGGTACTGTTGTCTTTGGCAACTCCTCCTCCTCATCATCAGATCTTTCCATGAAGACATGATTGGTACTGTTGTCTTTGGCAGCTCCTCCTCATCAGATCTTTCCATGAAGACATGATTGGTGCTGTTGTCTTTGGCACCTCCTCCTCCTCATCAGATCTTTCCATGAAGACATGATTGGTGCTGTTGTCTTTGGCACCTCCTCCTCCTCCTCCTCAGATCTTTCCATGAAGACATGATTGGTGCTGTTGTCTTTGGCAGCTCCTCCTCCTCATCATCAGATCTTTCCATGAAGACATGATTGGTGCTGTTGTCTTTGGCAGCCCTCCTCCTCCTCATCAGATCTTTCCATGAAGACATGATTGGTGCTGTTGTCTTTGGCACTCCTCCTCCTCATCAGATCTTTCCATGAAGACATGATTGGTGCTGTTGTCTTTGGCAGCTCCTCCTCCCCATCTCAGATCTTTCCATGAAGACATGATTGGTGCTGTTGTCTTTGGCAGCTCCTCTCCTCCTCCTCGATCAGATCTTTCCATGAAGACATGATTGGTGCTGTTGTCTTTGGCAGCTCCTCCTCCTCATCTCAGATCTTTCCATGAAGACATGATTGGTGCTGTTGTCTTTGGCAGCTCCTCCTCCTCATCATCAGATCTTTCCATGAAGACATGATTGAGTGCTGTTGTCTTTGGCAGCTCCTCCTCCCTCATCAGATCTTTCCATGAAGACATGATTGGTGCTGTTGTCTTTGGCAGCTCCCTCCTCCTCATCTAGATCTTTCCATGAAGACATGATTGGTGCTGTTGTCTTTGGCAGCTCCTCCTCCTCTCATCAGATCTTTCCATGAAGACATGATTGGTGCTGTTGTCTTTGGCACCCTCCTCCTCCTCATCAGATCTTTCCATGAAGACATGATTGTGCTGTTCTGGACCTCCCTCTTCAGTCTTGCCAGACTCTCCTCCTCCTCCTCCGTCAGATCTTTCCATGAAGACATGATTGGTGCTGTTGTCTTTGGCAGCTCCTCCTCCTCCTCCTCATCAGATCTTTCCATGAAGACATGATTGGTGCTGTTGTCTTTGGCAGCCTCTCCTCCTCCTCATCAGATCTTTCCATGAAGACATGATTGGTGCTGTTGTCTTTGGCAGCTCCTCCTCCTCATCATCAGATCTTTCCATGAAGACATGATTGGTGCTGTTGTCTTTGGCAGCTCCTCCTCCTCCTCATCAGATCTTTCCATGAAGACATGATTGGTGCTGTTGTTTGCTCTTTGTGTCAGCTACTCCCTCCTCCTCCTCTCAGATCTTTCCATGAAGACAGATTGTGCTGTTGTCTTTGGCAGCTCCCTCCCTCCTCATCAGATCTTTCCATGAAGACATGATTGGTGCTGTTGTCTTTGGCACCCCTCCTCCTCATCAGATCTTTCCATGAAGACATGATTGGTGCTGTTGTCTTTGGCAGCTCCTCCTCCCTCATCAGATCTTTCCATGAAGACATGATTGGTGCTGTTGTCTTTGGCAGCCTCCTCCTCCTCATCAGATCTTTCCATGAAGACATGATTGGTGCTGTTGTCTTGGTTCCTCCTCCTCCTCATCAGATCTTTCCATGAAGATGATTGGTGCTGTTGTCTTTGGCACTCCTCCTCCTCCTCATCAATCTTTCCATGAAGACATGATTGGTCTGTTGTCTTTGGCACCCTCTCCTCTCATCAGATCTTTCCATGAAGACATGATTGGTGCTGTTGTCTTTGGCACCTCCTTCCTCATCAGATCTTTCCATGAAGACATGATTGGTGCTGTTGTCTTTGGCAGCTCCTCCTCCTCTCTCAGATCTTTCCATGAAGACATGATTGGTGCTGTTGTCTTTGGACCTCCTCCCCCTCTCATCAGATCTTTCCATGAAGACAGATTGGTGCTGTTGTCTTTGGCACTCCTCTTCTCATCAGATCTTTCCATGAAGACATGATTGGTGCTGTTGTCTTTGGCAGCTCCCCTCCTCATCAGATCTTTCCATGAAGACAGATTGGTGCTGTTGTCTTGTGCAGCTCCTCCTCATCAGATCTTTCCATGAAGACGTGATTGGTGCTGTTGTCTTTGGACTCCCTCCTCATCAGATCTTTCCATGAAGACATGATTGGTGCTGTTGTCTTTGCACTCCTCCTCCTCCTCTCAGATCTTTCCATGAAGACATGATTGGTGCTGTTGTCTTTGGTACCCTCCTCCTCCTCTCTCATCAGATCTTTCCATGAAGACATGGATTGGTGCTGTTGTCTTTGGCAGCTCCTCCTCCTCCTCTCAGATCTTTTCCATGAAGACAGATTGGTGCTGTTGTCTTTGGCAGCTCCTCCTCCTCTCATCAGATCTTTCCATGAAGACATGATTGGTGCTGTTGTCTTTGGCAGTCTCCTCCTCCTCCTCATCAGATCTTTCCATGAAGCATGATTGGTGCTGTTTTCTTTGGCACCTCCTTCCTCCTCCTCAGATCTTTCCATGAAGACATGATTGGTGCTGTTGTCTTTGGCACCTCCTCCTCATCAGATCTTTCCATGAAGACATGATTGGTGCTGTTGTCTTTGGCACCTCCTCCTTCATCAGATCTTTCCATGAAGACATGATTGGTGCTGTTGTCTTTGGCAGCTCCTCCTCCTCCTCCTCAAGATCTTTCCATGAAGACATGATTGGTTGCTGTTGTCTTTGGACAGTCCTCCTCCTCATCTCAGATCTTTCCATGAAGACAGGATTGGTGCTGTTGTCTTTGGCACCCTCCTCCTCCTCATCAGATCTTTCCATGAAGACATGATTGGTGCTGTTGTCTTTGGCACTCTCCTCCTCATCAACTTTCCAGAAGACATGATGTACTGTTGTCTTTGGCACGCTCATCCCTCTCTCAGATCTTTCCATGAAGACATGATTGGTGCTGTTGTCTTTGGCAGCTCCTCCTCCTCATCAGATCTTTCCATGAAGACATGATTGGTTGCTGTTGTCTTTGGCACTCCTCCTCCTCCTCCATCATCTTTCCCATGAAGACATGATTTGGTGCTGTTGTCTTCTGGCACTCCTCTCCTCCTCATCAGATCTTTCCATGAAGACATGATTGGTGCTGTTGTCTTTGCACTCCTCCTCTCATCATAGATCTTCCATGAAGACATTGTGTGCTGTTGTCTTTGGCAGCCTCCCCTCCTCCTCAGATCTTTCCATGAAGACAGGATTGGTGCTGTTGTCTTTGGCAGCTCCTCCTCATCAGATCTTTCCATGAAGACGTGATTGGTGCTGTTGTCTTTGGTACCACCTCCTTATCAGATCTTTCCATGAAGACATGATTGGTGCTGTTGTCTTTGGTACCTCCTCCTCCTCCTCATCAGATCTTTCCATGAAGAAGGATTGGTGCTGTTGTCTTTAGCAGGTCAACATCAGACACCATCAACATGAATGTGGACTGGTCATCAGTTTGGAGAAAGTACGTGTCACTGGTTAGGATGTGGTTGCTCCATCTTTGATTAGAATCTCCCAGATATGGATGCTGTCCATGACCGCTCAGATCTGGGTTTGACAATCTCAGACGACCTCTCTCCTGACACTGGGTAAAACAAGAAAGCAAGGACCCATCTGTAATAGAACCCCAATTTTTCTGCTCTGTAATAGTGTTCATAATGATATATGCTGTAATCAGCAAATGTTCAACTTAGAAACTCACACACTCCTTTATAATGTTAAACATTTACTGTCCTCAAACAAAAGTCCAGGCACTCTCTTGCGTCTTCACACAGGTGAGTGGTTGAGTGCTTTTTTGTTGTTGTTTTTTTTGGTTTTTTTTAAGTTACAAAAACAGAAAACTTTACTCAGATGACAGGCTTGTACAGGAATACAGTACAGTGTACAAACAGTTTGACAGTCAATACTTCCTTACACAAGGTGATGTTTGGGGAATGCCCATGGATCCACCAGACCTTCAGTAGGGTTGAAGAACAACATGGGCCACTTCATGGTCTCGGCTGGGGTGCGGTGGGAAAGGAGGGAGGGGAGGGGTGAGCAGAAACAGGTCTAACCCTGCTGCCGTGACAGTCGTGACAGGAGGTTCAAGACGTGGTTTCCAAGGGGGCCTTTGACTGACTGCAATGACTACAACATTCAGGCAAGCAAGGGGCCTTCATGCATATCAGCTCACCTCGGTTGCTTGGCCATAAAGCTAAAAAAAATTGCTCTGTGTGAAGGAGTGGGCTAAAAATAGGGCCCCTCGAAAGAACAATAACGGCCTGTGACAGTAAGATAAATGGGCAAAAGTACATTGAAAAGGAGAATGTTTAGTCTTCTGTCAATAGCGTAGCCAGAATTTGAAGGCTTGTTTTATTGAGAACAAGACAAAGAATTTGTGGGAAAATCTCCAGTTAAAGATTTGGATAGTGTGGAAAAGCTGATCCTGTTGTGAAAGCATCTCTCTCTCTCTCTCTCTCTCTCTCTCTCTCTCTCTCTCTCTCTCTCTCTCTCTCTTGCTATAATCAAATGGGTCTAATTCATCATACTCGAAGTTGTGGTATGGTGCAAATTCTTTGTGGGAGTTTTCAGTCTAAAATGATCGTTATGATTGTTTCCATGTGAAAGTTCCTGGAGTACAGTTGCAAGGCTGTCTGTTGGACAGGTCGGGAGGATGACAGCAGTGGACAAAAGAAGGAAGGAGAGCCCAGTGGACGAAAGAAGGAAGGAGAGCCCAGTGGAGCAAAGAAGGAAAGAGAGCCCAGTGGACGAAAGAAGGAAGGAGAGCCCAGTGGACGAAAGAAGGAAGGAGAGCCCAGTGGACAAAAGAAGGAAGAAGAGCCCAGTGGACAAAAGAAGGAAGAAGAGCCCAGTGGACAAAAGAAGGAAGAAGAGCCCAGTGGACAAAAGAAGAAAGGAGAGCCCAGTGGACAAAAGAAGGAAGGAGAGCCCAGTGGACAAAGAAGAAAGGAGAGCCCAGTGGACAAAGGAAGAAAGGAGAGCCCAGTGGACAAAGGAAGAAAGGAGAGCCCAGTGGACAAAAGAAGAAAGGAGAGCCCAGCCCTTTACGTTTTAACGACGTCTTCATCCTCATTTGGGGATTAGGCCTCAACAAACACCAAAACATGCCTCCATTGGCCTTTCTGGACGGCCTGCGCGATGAGGAAATCCCTTTTCGTTGGGTAGCACTGGAGAAACCAAGAGGCCACAGAGGACATGGTCAGAAGGAAGACGAGTGAGGTGACTGTTGCAGAAGCCCTGACAGTGAAAGGTCTGGAGAGGAAGGTGGTAGTGTGGTTGCAGGTTGGTGATGCATTAAGTCCAATTTCCACGGAGGAACCACACATGATTATGTCGTATGAAGGAATGTACGCCAGATATCATATGATGTCTCGCTGCACATCTCAGTTGGTATGTGTCTGCTTTCAAGAAATGGCCAGAGACAGAGGCTGGGTATAAAACAGCATACACACACTCACATACATACACACACACACACACACACACACACACACACACACACACACACACACACACACACACACACATGCATACATACATGCATGTAAGCACAGGTGATTGATGCTGTCTTTTCATTTGATGAATTTTTTTTTTCAGTTCTGATTATGCTCTTTTTTGTTGTTGATTGTAATCAGGGGGTGGCTGTTTTTGAGCTGATGTTGACTTTATTACGGCACGCAGGTCAAAGGTCAGGCACAAGGTTTGGTTTCACTGAGGTAGTAGTGTCACGCTGATATTGGCTATGATATTTATGTAGAGTCCTATTCATTAATGAAAAAATGCTAATGTGCAGTGAAAAAAACAAAGTGTATGTAGGGCAGTAATGAGGGAACAAGGGATGGGGGGGGGGGGGGGAGTGAACCAAACTGGCATGCACAAAAATGGCATAGACTTACAGGGCACAGACGAATGTCATAGACAAACAATGTGAGATAAGACCTAGCGTCACTGGTGAAGCAAACAACATGAACAGAATATTACTTTCCCTGAGAAAAGCAAGATCAAGGATAGGATCTTGTGCATGACTAAGAGCAGTAAACAGGAGTACAATGGGTAACATCAGAGAGGTCACAAACTGGGTAACATCAGATAGGTCACATACTGTGTAACATCAGAGAAGGCAATAGACTGGGTAACATTAGAGAGGTCACAGACTGGGTAACATCAGATAGGTCACATACTGTGTAACATCAGAGATGGCAACATACTGGGTAACATCAGAGATGGCAACAGACTGGATAACATCAGAGATGGCAACAGACTGGGTAACATCAGAGAGGTCACAGACTGAGTAACATCAGAGAGGTCACAGACTGGGTAACATCAGAGAGGTCACAGACTGGGTAACATCAGAGATGGCAACAGACTGGGTAACATCAGAGAGGTCACAGACTGGGTAACATCGGAGAGGTCACAAACTTGGTAACATCAGAGAGGTCACAGACTGGGTAACATCAGAGAGGTCACAGACTGGGTAACATCAGAGAGGTCACAGACTGGGTAACATCAGAGAAGGCAATAGACTGGGTAACATTAGAGAGGTCACAGACTGGGTAACATTAGAGAGGTCACAGACTGGGTAACATCAGAGAGGTCACATACTGTGTAACATCGGAGATGGCAACAGACTGGGTAACATCAGAGATGGCAACAGACTGGATAACATCAGAGATGGCAACAGACTGGGTAACATCAGAGAGGTCACAGACTGGGTAACATCAGAGAGGTCACAGACTGGGTAACATCAGAGATGGCAACAGACTGGGTAACATCAGAGAGTTCACAACTGGGTAACATCAGAGATGGCAACAGACTGGGTAACGTCAGAGAGGTCACAGACTGGGAAACATTAGAGATGGTAACACACTGGGTAACATCAGAGAGGTCACAGACTGGGTAAAATCATTAGAGATGGCAACAGACTGGGTAACATCAGAGAGGTCACAGACTGGGTAACATCAGAGATGGCAACAGACTGGGTAACATCAGAGATGGCAACAGACTGGGTAGCATCAGAGATGGCATCAGACTGGGTAACATCAGAGAGGACACAGACTGGGTAACATCAGAGAGGACACAGACTGGGTAACATCAGCGATGGCAGCAGACTGGGTAACATCATTAGAGATGGCAACAGACTGGGTAACATCAGAGATGGCAACAGACTGGGTAGCAGCAGAGATGGCAACAGACTGGGTAACATCAGAGAGGACACAGACTGGGTAACATCAGAGAGGTCACAGACTGGGTAACATCAGAGAGGTCACAGACTGTGTAACATTATAGAGATGGCAACAGACTGGGTAACATCAGAGAGGTCACAGAGTGGGTAACATCAGAGAGGTCACAGACTGGGTAACATCAGAGATGGCAACAGACTGGGTAACATCAGAGATGGCAACAGACTGGGTAACATCAGAGAGGAGATCACAGACTGGGTAACATCAGAGAGGTCACAGACTGGGTAACATCAGTGAGGTCACAGAGTGGGTAACATCAGAGATTGCGACAGACTGGGTAACATCAGATGAGATGGCTAACAGAATGGCGATGGGTAACATCAGAGATGGCAACAGACTGGGTAACATCAGAGAGGAGATCACAGACTGGGTAACATAATTAGAGATGGCAACAGACTGGGTAACATCAGAGAGGTCACAGACTGGGTAACATCAGTGAGGTCACAGACTGGGTAACATCGGAGATGGCAACAGACTGGGTAACATCAGAGATGGCAACAGACTGGGTAACATTAGAGAGGTCACAGACTGGATACATCAGATAGGTCACAGACTGAGTAACATCAGAGAGGTCACAGACTGGATACATCAGAGAGGTCACATACTGTGTAACATCAGAGATGGCAACAGACTGGGTAACATCAGAGAGGTCACAGACTGGATACATCAGAGAGGTCTCATACTGTGTAACATCAGAGATGGCAACAGACTGGGTAACATCAGAGAGGTCACAGACTGGGTAACATCAGAGATGGCGACAGACTGGGTAACGTCAGAGAGGTCACAGAGTGGGTAACATCAGAGAGGTCACAGACTGGGTAACATCAGAGATGGCAACAGGCTGGATAACATTAGAGAGTTCACAGACTGGGTAACATCAGAGAGGTCACAGACTGGGTAACATCAGAGATGGCAACAGACTGGGTAACATCAGAGATGGCAACAGACTGGGTAACATCAGAGAGGTCACAGACTTGGGTAGCATCAGAGAGGTCACTTTTGCCTCCAAAGTTCAAAGCTCTGATCTTCCAGAGTTACTTCCAGTTATAACCCTCCCAGCAGACTTTTTCCATTGTTTTTTTCTGCTACATTTTGGTCTCTGTCTCTACAGTGTGTGTGTCTCCCAACAAACTTCTCCTTTGTTTTGTCTGTACATTTTGGTCTGTGTCTCTACTGTGTGTGTGTCTCTCACCAAACTTCTTCATTGTTTTTGCCTGCTACATTTTGGTCTTTGTCTCATCTGTGTGTGCCTGTCATCAAAGATTCTTTCCCTCTAAATATCCAGCCAGGGATTTCTGAAACCTGTTGTGAGGAGGTCCCACTCTGTTGGTGTTTTCAAAGTGAAAATAGAGTCATCAATGAACATCAGTTATTGAATGGACTGGTTCTAGTCAGATCGACAGTCTATTTTCAAACATGGGCAGTCGCTAGCTTCTCTTGTGTTGTGGTACAGTAGCTGAAATACTCACAAAACGCTTGAACGACAGTTTAAGTTGGCAGTGGAAAAGTAAGCAGGACAACGTGGAGTGATGAATGCTGGAAGAGGAAAGAGATCCAGCTGGATCTGTGGCTGGCGAGGGAGGTGGTTACCTTGAAGTGTGACACCCCCCATCATGAGTGGTAGAACAGCTGTGATGATGGGGCAGAGGTAACTGTTAGTGTCTGGTCATGGTAGAATGCCTGTGATGATGTTGCCATGAGAAGAGAATGTGTCTGGGTATGTGTGTGCGTCTGTGTGTGTGTGTGTGTGTGTGTGTGTGTGTGTGTGTTCAGTCATTTGGTGGGGGGGGGGGGGGGGGGGGGACAGGGGGATATTTTGGTGTATGTGACTATCTGGGTGGTGTGAGTGTGTTTTTTTATGTTCTCTATTTCTGTGCCTGTACCTTTCTGTTAACTGAGTGTTTTTTGCTTTCCCTTATTTGATGAGGTTTTTTTGTTTTGTTTTCTTTCATGTTATACTTTTTCTGTATTGCAAATTTTATAGACTGTGATTGGTCTTGCTGATAGATGTTATTATTGCTGTTTTTATGGTCGATTACATCGACATTCCCAGCCCAGATAGGGCCCACTGTGATCTGCTGGTCTGTAGGCAAAGGGAATGTTGAGCGGTTTTGCCCTCGTCTGTTTAGCAGCATTACTGAGTCTGCTGTCGACACGTTTGTCATGGATGCTCTCCCAGCGTATAACAGACACTACTGCTATGTTTGTCATGGCTGCTATTGTCAGTATATCATTACAGATACCACTGTCATGTTCATCATTGCTGCTACTGTCAGTATATTATTACAGATACTACTGTTACGTTCGTCATTGCTGCTATTGTCAGTATATCATTACAGATACTACTGTTATGTTCATCATTGTATATCATTACAGATACTACTGTTATGTTCGTCATTGTATATCATTACAGATACTACTGTTATGTTCGTCATTGTGTATCATTACAGATACTACTGTTATGTCCGTCATTGCTGTTATTGTCAGTATATCATTACAGATACTACTGTTATGTTCGTCATTGTATATCATTACAGATACTACTGTTATGTTTGTCATTGCTGCTATTGTCAGTATATCATTACAGATACTACTGTTATGTTTGTCATTGCTGCTATTGTCAGTATATCATTACAGATACTACTGTTATGTTCGTCATTGCTGCTATTGTCAGCATATCATTACAGATACTACTGTTATGTTCGTCATTGCTACTATTGTCAGCATATCATTACAGATACTACTGTTATGTTCGTCATTGCAGCTATTGTCAGTATATCATTACAGGTACTACTGTTATGTTCGTGATTGCAGCTATTGTCAGTATATCATTACAGGTACTACTGTTATGTTCGTCATTGCAGCTATTGTCAGTATATCATTACAGATACTACTGTTATGTTCGTCATTGCAGCTATTGTCAGTATATTATTACTGATGCTAATGACATATTTGTCATTGCTGCTATTGCAAGTATATTATTACTGATGCTAATGACATATTTGTCATTGCTGCTATTGCAAGTATATTATTACTGATGCTAATGACATATTTGTCATTGCTGCTATTGCAAGTATATTATTACTGATGCTAATGACATATTTGTCATTGCTGCTATTGCAAGTATATTCTTACTGATGCTAATGACATATTTGTCATTGCTGCTATTGCAAGTATATTATTACTGATGCAAATGACATATTTGTCATTGCTGCTATTGTCAGTATATCATTACAGATACTACTGTTATGTTCGTCATTGCAGCTATTGCCAGTATATTATTACTGATGCGAATGACATATTTGTCATTGCTGCTGTTGCCAGTATATTATTACTGATGCTAATGACATATTTGTCATTGCTGTTGTTGCCAGTATATTATTACTGATGCTAATGACATATTTGTCATTGCTGCTGTTGCCAGTATATTATTACTGATGCTAATGACATATTTGTCATTGCTGCGGTTGCCAGTATATTATTACTGATGCTAATGACATATTTGTCATTGCTGCTGTTGCCAGTATATTCTTACTGATGCTAATGACATAGTTGTCATTACTGCTGTTGCCAGTATATTCTTACTGATGCTAATGACATAGTTGTCATTGCTGCAGTTGCCAGTATATTCTTACTGATGCTAATGACATAGTTGTCATTGCTGCTGTTGCCAGTATATTCTTACTGATGCTAATGACATAGTTGTCATTGCTGCTGTTGCCAGTATATTATTACTGATGCTAATGACATAGTTGTCATTGCTGCTGTTGCCAGTATATTATTACTGATGCTAATGACATATTTGTCATTGCTGCTGTTGCCAGTATATTCTTATTGATGCTAATGACATATTTGTCATTGCTGCTGTTGCCAGTATGTCCTTACCGATGCTGTTGTTATGTTTGTCATTCCTGCTGTCTTAGTATATCATTATTGATGCTGTTGTTATTGTTTGTCATTGCTGCTGTCTTAGTATATCATTATTGATGCTTTTGTTATGTTTGTCATTGCTGCTGTCTTAGTATATCATTATTGATGCTGTTGTTATGTTTGTCATTGCTGCTGTTACCAGAGTATTGATGCACATGCTGTTGTTGTGTTTGTCCTTGCCACTGTTACCAGTATATCATTGCAGTCCCTGTTGTCATGCTTGTCATTTCTGGTATTAACCAGTGTACCATTTCTGATGCTGTTGTTGTGTTTGTCATTGCTGCTGTTACCAGTATATCATTGCAGTCCCTGTTGTCATGCTTGTCATTTCTGGTGTTAACCAGTATACCATTTCTGATGCTGTTGTTGTGTTTGTCATTGCTGCTGTTACCAGTATATCATTGCAGTCCCTGTTGTCATGCTTGTCATTTCTGGTGTTAACCAGTATACCATTTCTGATGCTGTTGTTGTGTTTGTCATTGCTGCTGTTACCAGTATATCATTGCAGTCCCTGTTGTCATGCTTGTCATTTCTGGTGTTAACCAGTGTACCATTTCTGATGCTGTTGTTGTGTTTGTCATTGCTGCTATTATTATATATATGTGTAAATTGGTTTGATATTTTTAATCCATGGTAGAGGGTTTGGGGCGCTTTTGTTTCATTGATGGTTGGTCTTGGGGATGAGCAGGGGTTGCTCCATATTTGCTGCGTTTCAAGGGTGGATCACCAGCATAGCTCACCTCCACTCACTTCACTCTTCCTGTCCTCTCTCACACTTATTATTTCCCCCTCTTTCTCCTGATCTCCTGCTACCATGACTGTCTTTGAGGACTCTTGTGTGTAAAGCGCACTAGAGTGTAAAGTGGATGCTACTTTGCATTTTTTTTGCTCGCTTGCTTTGGGATTGTAAAATTTCATTTTCTTCCACATTTTATTCTTTCCCTTCTTGTAGACCATGTTTGATTTAATCTTCTCTGGATGTATGTCGTCTTTGTTCTTTTTGACATTTTTTTTCTGTCTTCTTTTTTATTCTGATTTCCTTCAGATTGTCATACTTTGTGTGTGATTTTTGCATTTTTTTTTTGTTTTGTTTTTCTCATTGATATTCAGTTTTGTGAAGAAGAGGGTGGGACTGTTATCAAGATGTTGATATAGTTTACAATTTTAAGCTTAATTAGGGTATGAATAAATTGTTGATAAACGTGAAAGAATTTTTAAATGGAGGAACATGGATAGTTCAGTCTCAGTTTTGTCAGTTAATAGTAGGAGCCTCTGTGATTGAAAAAAAAAAAAGGCTTTTGTTTTTTTGGAAGACTCTTATTTTGAAGAAAAAGTGGAACTCTTAGGTTACATCAATAGGAGTCGCCAAGATGATTTTCAAACCTTCATACATGGCACAAAGTTCTGGTAATTTAGCACATCCTTACTATGTGATGAGGAATAATTTGAGAAAATTAATGGTGAAAATGAAATGATTAGAAAAATAGAAAGGGGGTGCATTTAAGTCCATTTGCTAGAGAACTTAGGTCTGCAGACGTCATGCTAGACTTCAGTGTCTTTTGTGTGAGTAACGTAGAGTTCTGTCAGACTGACCAGATCTGCTGATCATTCTCCATGTTTTCTGCAGAACAGGTGGAGACATGTGGATCTCTGCTCTGTAGTCCGGAGATCATTTTTCAGGGTTTTTGTTTTGAGGGATTTCCTTTTACATAACATCCCCTGATGTGTCATTTCTCTGGGTGCCACCGTTTTCATTGACTTTTTTCTGAAGTAGATATTATTGGTTCTTTTGTGTTACATCCCAGCAAGGAAGCAGGAACCAAAATGATCAGCAACTCGTAATTAGCTGGCTAGGCCAGATTTCTGTAGATGCAGTGTATGTACAATAGGTACAGTCCAGAAGAGATACAGAGAGAGAGAGAGAGAGATTGATAGCATGATTCGTTAATCAATTGGTTGATTGTTTCATTCGTTCATTCATTCATTCATTCATTCATTCATTCATTCATTCATTCATTCATTCATTCGTTTATTGGTTGTTTTTTTAGCACTTCAGTTTTACTAGGTGTGGACTGCTTTTGTATTTTTTGCAGTAGGTGGAATGCATAGCTGCATCTTTCTTTTTAACACCCCCCTCCTCTCCTCCCCCTTGTCTGGAACACATGTTACCTCAATATTTTTACAATGCAAACAAGGAAAAATCCTTTTAACAATTCAGTTTTAATGCAACATGTATCAGTGATTAACTTCTGATTACATGGAGATGGAAGGGTTTTACACTGATATGGAAAAGATGGTGAAATAAAGCATGAAACGAAGAAGAAAGCCTTTTTCCCTTCGCTTTTTTCTCATCCTGTCAAATGCTGTGAACAGTTCTCCAGAGAAAAAAAAAACAAAAAAAAACAAGGAGGGGGGACAACTGCAATGTTTCACTATAATTAGTTGAGGTACTATGTTAAAGAGATGATTTAACTCCCCCCCCCCCCCCCCCCCCTTCCCCCTAGGGTTTAGACAGCACACACAGATTTGATGAAAGCTATCTTGTGAAAAAAAAAAACAAAAAAAACAAAAAACAACAACAGTCGTATTGTGACATGTGCATACAGACTCTTTAAACAAATGAATATAACGAATCCTTTTTTCAACAACTAGTACTGAAAATGAGAAATCATAATATATTATGACCAAGATCAGTCGAAGAATCCTGTTTAAGGAACCAACCACTCCCCTTTTTTCGTTAATACCGACTGTTAACTTTTGCACCGTAATCTTCAATTTTGCATCTGTATTTTAAATTATAAATGAAAGACATTAAATGTGGGGAAAAAATCCTATTGATTTTTACATCCATGAATATACGTTTTTGCAAATAAGAAGTCAGACACTTTTTTGTTGTTGCTTTGACACCAGTATTGGTTTCATTTTAGATCAGGTTTTCACACAAAGTCATGTTGAAAGGCAATTCACATTTCCTTACACATTTTGAAATCACCAAAATTGAAATGAAAAGAAGAATTAAAATAGTCACAAAAGTTCAAGTCTTGCTACTCAAGACTTCTTTCTTTGTTTCATTTATCTCTTTGCAACCCCCCCCCCCTCTCTCTTTCTCACTCCTCCCCTACACCCACCTGCACACTCCCAACCCCAAGCGCCACCCCTGCCCTCCCATCCCTACACTCCTTCTCAATAACCTACAGAAAAGGACAAGATTAAAACTATACTAATTGAAAAAAAAGGGAAGGGGGGGGGGGGGGGGGAGGTGAGGGGAAGGCAGCTTTAAATCTGGATTTCAGTCGCGGACATGCCTTGACTGCTTAATATGAACTTTCTGATCAATCATCTGGTTTATCAAATAATCACTGATTGGTCAAAAATGAATTAATGAATCAGTCTATGTTTATCAAATAATCGGCAAATCTATCAGTCTACAGCCAACACATTCTTCAAGTAATCAACTTTTCCATCAATCTATTAAAGACAAAATAATATTTTGTAGTACAGTACATTTTAAAAAAGTAGTTGATTTCAATGACTCCATCGAACAATGTGGACAAACTAATCACAAGACAAAACATGACATTTTTTTTACCTCTACAGTCTTGTTCAGGCAAGATAAACAACATTCAGGACAATGAAAATGAAGAATGAGCAATCATTTATCTTTGTCGAATTCAGCGCAAGATGGGCATTCAATGAAAACGAGGCAACGGGAAGGAGACAATGCGAGTTGAAATCGTAATGATGGTAATAATAACACTGATATCGATAATGATACTGATGATAATAAGAATATTAAAAAAAGTAATAAAGAGAGGATTACCATCACTTTTGATGATAACATGGCAATAGCAGTTGTGGTATGGGAGAAAGGAGAGAGGTTAGAGAATTGTCGAACAGCATGGTTGTCATGACGACAGTGTGAGTGGCGATGATAATGGTGGTGATGGTGGTAATTTATAGTACAGTATTCAACCAGTTCTTCAGTGAACTATCCGACAAAATATGTTGATAATATCAAACCATTCATGATTCATTTAAATATAGTAATCAACTGGTCAGTCAAGCACTGGCCTCGTTCCACTCTCCTCCACGCTACTAGGGCCGCTACGTAGACGACACCATGACCATACTACCCCAACGACTGGTGGAACAGTTCATTGAACATCTGAACAACCAACATCCAGCCATCAAATTCACGAGGGAAGTAGAGCAGAATGACTCCATTGCAATGCTGGACACACTCGTCACCAGAACAGACGGCGTGCTCTCCTTCACTGTCTACCGCAAACCGATCCACACAGACCAATACCTGCAGTTCAACAGCCACCAACCTCCGGAACAAAAACTTGGGGGTGATTCGAACTCTCACCCACAGAGCCAATACCATCTGCTTAACCCAAGAGGCACAGCAGGAGAAAGACCACCTGAAGGAAGTGTTCACCATCTCGGGCTACCAGAAGTGGGCCTGGAACAGCCCGGGAAGCAAGAGATCTACCACCTCACCCCAACGACCAGCGAGAGAACAACAAGAGCACAAGGGATATATCACCATTCCCTACGTTGGAGGTGTAAGTTAAGCTCTGACCAGGAAGATCAGGAAACTAGGGGTCGCGATCCATCCCAAGCCCACCAACACCATCCACAGCCAAATCGTCGCCCCCAAGGAGAAAACCAACAAACTCGACAAATCCGGCGTCATCTACAGAATAGACTGCCGTGACTGCAACCAACACTGTGTCGGAGAAACAGAAGTCCCCCCCCCCCCCCCCCCCCCCCCCCATCAAAAGAGACCCACAGAACACAGGAGGGACTCTTCACCTGTTAGAGCACACCTGCACTCCGAGCAACACCAATTTGACACGGACAACGTCAACATCCTGGACAGAGAAAACAAGTGGTTCCAGCGAGGGGTCAAGGAGGCCATCGACATCGCAGCCACCAACCCCCCCCCCCCCCCCCCCCCCCCCCCCCCCCCCGCTCAGCAGGGACTGGGGCCACTACACCTTGCCCCGGTGTACGCTTCACCGATTCGGTCACGTGACCTGGGTACGTCCTATGGTCACGTGATCTGAATCGAGAGTTCACGCAGTCAGCAACAGCATCGGTGAGGAAGATGGCCGGATGGCTGTCGAAAGCTACGAGTGAGTAGTGCATTTTCTTTTGTTGGGAGACTAGATCTAACTTCAGGTAGCAACATATCAGGGCTGTCACCGGAAGTCAACTCACAAGCCATTCTTAAAAAATAATAATAATAATTAAAAAAAACTCATTCACACAACTCTTTAAAACATGCGTTCCAAAAACACACCGGAAATATTGTTAAAATTTTTTTCCTCCGTAGAAAAATGTTGATCTCCCTCAGAAATTCAAAGATAACATCGGGTGGCACATCTCTAAACAAGGTCTTTATGGAGTCTTCTGTAAAGTGTTTATGTCTCACATCATGCAAGTTCCAACACTCTAAAGGAATATGTTTCACTGTGAGTGGTACATGACATGGAATGCACCACGGAGCTTCTTCACCTTTTAAAAGATAAGAGTGGATGTCAAAGGAGTGGCCTGTTTGCAAACGGCACAAAACTGTGTCTTCTTTACGGCCGCCCCGGGAACACGGTAAAAACTCTTTCAGGTTTGGACGGATTTTAAGGAGAGGTAGGGGGATGAGAGATTGGATGAAAAGAACGAAGTTGCAGCCTAAGTTTTAAATACTTCACTGATAACTATGGGAGCCATTGAGATTTGTATGTTGAATAGAACCAGTTGTTTAATGCCCATACAGGTGTGCAAAGATTGAGGTCAGAGCAGGAATAAGTGTCAGTGCATGTGTTTTATCCAGTTGATTGCCCGAATTGCTGTCAGACTTGTCCAGCAGTCCTGGGCGACGTGTCTTAAGGTACCGTGTTGATATGTGAAAGTTGTGGACTGTTTTGGACAACAAAGAAAACAGAACTGTCAAAAGTCCTGTGCCACGTGTCTTAAGGTACCGTGTTGATATGTGAAAGTTGTGGACTGTTTGGGAGAACAAAGAAAAGAGGTGAGCTGTCAAATGCAGAGCAAACTGAAAGAAAAGAAACACCGGAAACAGAATGTATTTTCTCGAGTGAGTTTGAGAAGTGCTCCCACTCTCATTTAAAATCATCCCCGCCACTCAGATAACCTAGGGCATGTTACACACACACACACACGCACGCACGCACGCGCGCGCACGCACGCACACACACACACACACACACACACACACACACAAACACACACACACACACACACACACATTCAGTTGGCTGGATCATCACAGCATTTATTGAAACCAGGACGAGAACCTGCCCGCTTCGGTACATGATATCATTAATGATCACGATCATCCTAATTATCTCAATTATTAAAAAATTAACCACCAACAACACACCTTAACATCATTTTCTTCTTGGAAGTTAACAACAATTTTGCAGCTCCCCTCCCACCCCCTTTCCACTCTCCTCCTCCTCTTCCTCCTTTTGTCTTCTTCCCTCTCCACCAGATTCACTCCTATAGACCCAACGTTCACATCAATATTATTTGTCAAATGTACAGACTCTTAACAAGAAAACAACAACAACAACAACAGCAGCAGCTGCAGCAGCAGCAAGTTAAGATATCTGACGGCTTTGTGAAAATTTAAATAAGATTTCCCCTTGTTCCCTTTGCAGAAGCGTTCACATGCACGGTCATGTAGGATGTGTGTGGATGGAACGAATGAACATGTGTATGCGTGATGCATGCTTGTGTGTGTGTGTGTGTGTGTGTGTGTGCGCGCGCGCGCGCGCGCGCGTGTGTGTGTGTGTATGTGCGTGCAAGAGAGAGAGAGAGAGAGGAATCTGGACGCCATCATCCCCAAGGCAAATTTCTCGCTTGAAAATCCAATCACAGATCTTAAAAGCTGACAGATACAACTTGATAATGATACACTGTCACTCTCTCGCAGAGTGATCACACTATCACCCCACAATACCATGTAAATCAACGTGATACAATGATCAATGATATAATTACACAATACAATATCATGACAATACAATATAACAGAGTATGGAAGTTGTCAATACCATGTCGTAAGATGCCTGGTTGGGCAATGTGACACAACAAGATCCAACACAATGCAATGCAAGACGAAGATGATGCAGTGCAATAGAATGAACTAGAATGCACTATAATACAATATAAAGCAATCATATGCAATAAACGTATTGTGATACACTAGATGAAATTCACAGCAATACAATAATCATAATAAGAAAACAGTGCAATATAATACACACACAAAAAAGATGGATACAGTACAATACAATATGATAACAGCAATGGAAAGAGCTTAGATGCAAATCATCCCAAAATGACATACTAAGATAGAACACAGTACAAAGTCATACAACAAAACGTTTCACCTTCCAGTCCAGTGTGATGCAACACTGTACACAGTAACATGGCAACACGCCCTACTATGCAAAGTCATTGACCACGCCGCTGAAGCAACGGACTCGAGCTGCAAGCAGCGTTCTGCCACAAGACGATGCCACACACACACTTTGAAAAATCTGCGCATCATCAGAATCAGCACAGTGGGCTCCACGTGGTACTGTTCGGAAATACTAGTTGTCAGTCTGGCATTTCTTCCCCGGAATGGCAAAAATGCATCCAGAAAAGATGCTCAACTTCTACGTTTTGATTCCTAATCACGCGCCGTACCCTGAATTCCTGAAGGTTATCATGTTTATTCCACCTGAAATATTGCTTCAGTGATGGGACGAACACGTCAGCAAAGGGTCGTAGGCTACACACAGACATGCCTTGAGGTGACGAACAAAGGCTCGTAGGCTACACACAGAAATGCCTTGAGGTGACGAACAAAGGGTCGTAGGCTACACACAGACATGCCTTGAGGTGACGAACAAAGGCTCGTAGGCCACACACAGACATTCCTTGAGGTGACGAAAGGAAGATCGATATCATGGTGAGCATTCGAATGTATTGATTCACGATAAGGAATATGGTACGCATGGTTTTGTTGTGAGGATATTACGCTCTGTATAGGTTCATGGTTTTGTTGTGAGGATATTACGCTCTGTATAGGTTCATGGTTTTGTTGTGAGGGTATTACGCTCTGTATAGGTTCATGGTGAGGATTGATCTAGGACTTGTTTCGCAGTGAGGATCTCGTTATGGGAAACTAGTGAGGATTATGGTATGCACACACACACACACACACACACAACACACAACACACACACACACACACACACACACACACACACACTAATTAACACACCACACTAACTGTACCTGTGCGTGCGCGCGCACACACATACATACACGCACACAAACACACACACACTCTCTCTCTCTCTCTCTCTCTCTCCTCTCACTCCACTCACACACACACACACACACACACACACACACACGCATACACAGGTACAGGAGAGTGAGTGCACCCCCCTCCTCCTCACCCCCCCCCCCCCCCCCTCGCACGAAGCCATAGACAATCTATCATGTCTTTATACACCCAGGAAGCCAGCACAAAGAGATACAGAAAGGGACCATCGCCGGTCGGTGGGTGGTGGATGGTTGGGATGGGAGTGGTGGATGGTTGGGGTGGGGGTGGGGGGTGGATGGTTGGGGTAGGGGTGGGGTGCTGGCAAATGGGCATCACTAGTTCATTGACGTTTCTGTTAACGTGAGTACACACACACACACACACACACACACACACACCACACACACACACCACACAACACACACGTGCACGCGCGCGTACACACACACACACACACACACACACACACACACACAACACACACGGTACAGGCGCGTGAGCACAACCCCCCCCCCCCCCCCCCCCCACACACACACACAACACAACGCCATGTCTTTAATACATACAGGAAGCCAACACAAAGAAGTACAGAAAGGGACCATCGCCGGTTAAGAATAACTGCACTGTTCGCACACTTGAAGCCTTGCGTTATGGAAAAAGATAATAGTTTCTGTAGGAATGGGCCTTAAAGACTGATACACCACATAGTTTCTGCACAAACACGCCATCACTGGTAGATAATAGCGTACACATGGATAGCGGCTGGAACGTCCTTCATATTTCCACGTTCCATTAGCGCTTTACTTTTCCAACAAACAAAACCAAGTAGCAAAGCGAGGCGACTGCAGGCGGAAATCTAAACAAATTTGAAATGTAATTTATAGCAAACCGCCAAGAAAACGTAGACAAACGAATCGCAAGACAAAACACTTTCGTCTTGTATTCGTTTGTCTACGTTTTCTTGGCGATTCGCTATTAATTACAATTACAATTTGTTTAAACAAAACCAAGTCAAAAGTGGGCCAATAGGCCTACAGGTTACAAAATTTTATGTATTTAGAAAAGCAAGTGATCTCTGATTTAAAAAAAAAAAGAAAAGAAAGAGATCCTTTGAGAAAGCGACACTACACGATGCTTCACGTGCGTTTTTATTTCTGGATGAAGAATCAGCAGTGTTAGAAACATCATCAGCCGTTCAGGAAACTCAGCACATGACTACATCCGTCATTACAAGTTCAGGGAAGTATCTGTAGAGGGAAAAACAAACCGCATAAGGGAATGTTAACAGACAATTGGTGTCAGATTTTCTGTCAAGAAAAGTTAAGGGGGGGGGGGGGGGGGGGGGGGGGGTGGGGGGGGGGGGGGGGTGGGGTGGGGGAGGGGGTTGGGGAGGTGCGGGTATGGTGGGGATAGGGTTTTGGCATTGTGGTTAGGGTGGCAGAGGGTGTCGGTCATGTGGAATCAGTCATCAGTATATCATTTTTCTGTGAAACAATCACCGTGATACGCGCCCCACGAGGCGATGAGCGTGTCTGTCCTAACAGGAACAGGTCCATCAGGGATGAGCATGTTTGTTCTAACAGGAACAGGTCCACCAGGCGATGAGCGTGTCTGTTCTAACAGGAACAGGTCCACCAGGCGATGAGCGTGTTTGTTCTAACAGGAACAGGTCCACCAGGAGATGAGCGTGTCTGTTCTAACAGGAACAGGTCCATCAGGCGATGAGCGTGTCTGTTCTAACAGGAACAGGTCCATCAGGAGATGAGCGTGTCTGTTCTAACAGGAACAGGTCCATCAGGAGATGAGCGTGTCTGTTCTAACAGGAACAGGTCCATCAGGAGATGAGCGTGTCTGTTCTAACAGGAACAGGTCCATCAGGAGATGAGCGTGTCTGTTCTAACAGGAACAGGTCCATCAGGAGATGAGCGTGTCTGTTCTAACAGGAACAGGTCCATCAGCCCTAACATTTTTTGTTGTTGTTTATTTAATTTTAAAGGTTTTTTTTTTTTTTTTTTTTTTTTTTGCTGCTCATCATCTTCTCGCCCGCCTCACCCAGGTGGCATGCAACGCAACACACCAGCTCATGACCGACCAACCGCCCCCCCATCCCCTGTCCACACGCCCAGCCACAACCAACCCTGCCTGGCCCGCACTGGCTTTAACAGGATCATCCAACATCAAGTTGACATCAATGACTTCCCCAAACAGCTGCTACCTTCAAACACTCCGCTGACGACACTGTCGCGTAAACGTCAACGCCCGGGGTCTTAGCGACCTTAACACCTGTCGGTAAAGAACAATGTGAATAATACCCTTTCGCAGGACATCACAAAAACCAGACAATGAGAAAACCAAACACCTGGCAGCACATTCTATCAGACAAGGAAACCAAACACCTGGGCAGCACATTCTATCAGACAAGGAAACCAAACACCTGGGCAGCACATTTCAAAATCAGACAGACGAGAAACCAAACACCTGGGCAGCACATTCTATCAGACAAGGAAACCAAACACCTGGGCAGCACATTCTATCAGACGAGGAAACCAAACACCTGGGCAGCACATTCTATCAGACGAGGAAACCAAACACCTGGGCAGCACATTCTATCAGACAAGGAAACCAAACACCTGGGCAGCACATTCTCACAAATCCTAAGTGGAACTCCCTTATTTACCAGCATCCCTGGCGAAGCCAGTCTTGAGCTCTCTCTGATGGAAACTGAAAGCTGTTAGCTCTGTCACTACCAAGAAGAGAGTCTACAAAGGTACAGCTGGATGATAAAAAGTTAGAAAGCAACTGGGAAGGAGGGGATGTAGAAGATGCATGACCAAGGCAGAATCCCAGGACACTGGTCAGGCCTTGGATACCTAGCTAACCTCGTCTGCGCCATTACTATAGTTGTGTGTGTGTGTGTGTGTGTGTGTGTGTGTGTGTGTGTGTGTGTGTGTGTGTTGTGCATGTGCTTGTGTGTGTGTGTGTGTGTGTATCTGTGTGTGCGTGTGCTTGTGTGTGTGTGTGTGTGTGTGTGTGTGTGTGTGTGTGTGTGATCTGTGTGTGCGTGTGCTTGTGTGTGTGTGTGTGTGTGTGTGTATCTGTGTGTGTGTGTGTGTGTGTGTGTGTGTGTGTGTGTGTGTGTCTCTGTGTGTGTATCTGTGTGTGCGTGGCCTTGTGTGTGTGTGTGTGTGTATGTGTGTGTGTGTGTGTGTGTGTGTGCGTGCGTACATGCGTGCGTGCGAGTATGCGTGTGTGTGTGTTAGTGTGTGTGTGGTGTGTGTGTGTGTGTGTGTGTGTGTGTGCGCGCGCGCGAGCACGTGTGTAGGACATCAGCAAGACGAACAATGTGCAACGACGTTCTTTCCACTGGGTAGTGAATCACCCTCCACAACCACCCAGCACGGAGGACCAGTGTCTCCGGCTGCACTGGACTCTGGTTCAACACCACGAACTGTGTGGTCAGCCGTCAGAGTCCACTCCACGTCACCACGGGATGGTCACCATCAACACCCCAAGTCACCTGCAAGGCCTACCACTCCACCCTTCGTCTTTGTTCCTGTAAACACCAACGGCAGGAAATTCACCTCACTTCCCCCCTCCCTACGTCACGCTTCATCAACCTGTGGAACTGCCTCCCACCTGGTACTGACATCATCTTCAGTGAAGCGCTTCAACCCCCCCCCCCCCCCTCCCTTTCTTTACCTTCCACTCCCCACGACATTTCGCTACCTTGTACAGATCTAACCCCCTCCCCCCCCCCCCCCCCCCCCCGACATAGCCACTCCCTCTCATCATAACAGTTCTCTCCCTCAACCCCCCCCCCCCCCCCCCCTCACACACACGTACTTGACATTGATATTTCCAGACAGCATTTATTCCACGAATCACAATCAAACCCTGTCCTCCCTCAGCCTCCCCTCCCCCGGCCTCCTTCTTCCCCACCCACCTCACAACAGATGCACCCACACTCTCCTACCCCCAGTGTCTGAACCCAGCGGCACAGACAATGATGGTTGATTCAGGGACACAGACAATGATGGCTGATTCAGCAACACAGACAATGATGGCTGATTCAGCGGCACAGACAATGATGGCTGATTCAGCGACACAGACAATGGTGGCTGATTCAGGAACACAGACAATGGTGTCTGATTCAGCGACACAGACAATGATGGTTGATTCAGGGACACAGACAATGATGGCTGATTCAGCAGCACAGACAATAATGGCTGATTCAGCTGCACAGACAATGGTGGCTGATTCAGCGGCACAGACAATGATGGCTGATTCAGTAGCACAGACAATGGTGGCTGATTCAGTAGCACAGACAATGGTGGCTGATTCAGCAGCACAGACAATGATGGCTGATTCAGCAGCACAGACAATGATGGCTGATTCAGCGACACAGACAATGGTGGCTGATTCAGCAGCACAGAAAATGATGGCTGATTCAGTAGCACAGACAATGATGGCTGATTCAGCAGCACAGACAATGGTGGCTGATTCAGCGGCACAGACAATGATGGCTGATTCAGTAGCACAGACAATGATGGCTGATTCAGCAGCACAGACAATGATGGCTGATTCAGCGGCACAGACAATGATGGCTGATTCAGCGGCACGGACAATGATGGCTGATTCAGCGCACAGACAATGATGGCTGATTCAGCGCACGGACAATGATGGCTGATTCAGCAGCACAGACAATGATGGTGATCAGCGGCACAGACAATGATGGCTGATTCACGACACAGACAATGATGGCTGATTCAGCGGCACAGACATGATGGCTTGATTCAGCGACACAGACAATGATGGCTGATTCAGCGGCACAGACAGTGATGGCTGATTCAGCGACACAGACAATGGGGTGATAGCACACAGACAATGGTGCTGATTCAGCAGCACAGACAATTGATGGTGATTCAGCGACACAGACAATGATGGCCTGATTCAGCGCACAGACAGTGATGGCTGATTCAGCGACACAGACAATGATGGCTGATAGCATCACAGACAATGGTGGCTGATTCAGCAGCACAGACAATGTGGCTAATTCAGCACACAGACAAGGGATGGCTGATTCAACAGCACAGACAATGATGGCTGATTCAGCGGACACAGACAATGATGGCTGATAGCATCACAGACAATGGTGGCTGATTCAGCACACAGACAATGGTGGCTGATTCAGCACGGCACAGACAATGATGGCTGATTCAGAAGCACAGACAATGGTGGCTGATTCAGCGACACAGACAATGATGGCTGTTTCAGCAGCACAGACAATGATGGCTGATTCAGCGGCACAGACAATGGTGGCTGATTCAGCAGCACAGACAATGGTGGCTGATTCAGCGGCACAGACAATGATGGCTGAT
The DNA here is from genome assembly GCA_033310375.1 of Conus canariensis. Classification (NCBI taxonomy): domain Eukaryota; kingdom Metazoa; phylum Mollusca; class Gastropoda; order Neogastropoda; family Conidae; genus Conus; species Conus canariensis. The sequence goes on along the minus strand of CM065722.1, from coordinate 82,543,353 downwards.
TCAGCGACACAGACAATGATGGCTGATTCAGCAGCACAGACAATGATGGCTGATTCTGAATGAGAAAAGGACTCAGAACTCGGAAGACTTCTATTCGATCAAGGATTGAAATTGTAGGCAGAACCTCTTCAGGCAGAAGAAAAATGACAGACAAAGAGAATCTTCGAGACCTCAGGGCTTGGTTTGGACATTTCTCGTTTCCACAACATAGACGCTTCAAGCCGTAAAGGATAGGGATCTTCCCTGCCTCTGTCAACAGTCCTGCACGACGGGTTAGAGGTTTTGAAACCAGTGCTGTTTTTTTGCTTTGTCCAGGTTTTGAAATCAGTGTTGTCCTTTGCTTTGTCCAGGTATCGAAACCTGTGCTGTCCTTTGCTTTGTCCAGGTATTGAAACCATGCTGTCCTTTGCTTTGCCCAGGTATTTAAACCAGTGCTGTCTTTTGCTTAGTCCAGGTATCGAAACCACTGCTGTCCTTTGCTTTGTCCAGGTTTTGAAACCAATGCTGTCTTTTGCTTTGTCCAGGCATTGAAACCAGTGCTGTCTTTTGCTTTGTCCAGGCATTAAAACCAGTGCTGTCTTTTGCTTTGTCCAGGCATTGAAACCAGTGCTGTCTTTTGCTTTGTCCAGGTATTAAAACCAGTACTGTCTTTTGCTTTGTCCAGGCATTCAGACCAGTGCTGTCTTTTGCTTTGTCCAGGCATTGAAACCAGTGCTGTCTTTTGCTTTGTCCAGGTATTGAAACCAGTACTGTCCTTTGCTTTGTCCAGGCGTTAAAACCAGTGCTGTCTTTTGCTTTGTCCAGGCATTGAAACCAGTGCTGTCTTTTGCTTTGTCCAGGCATTAAAACCAGTGCTGTCTTTTGCTTTGTCCAGGTCTTGAAACCAGTGCTGTCTTTTGCTTTGTCCTTTCGGGATGTGTCCGGGCTGTCCGTGTGATCGCCCACCTATCTCTCTCTGGACTGGGACAGGAGGCGGGTCGGACAGGGAACAGTTTGTGGGGGTATTTGGTCGTCCGGCAAGCTCATAGCGTGCCCGGCCTGCCGGCAAAAGGTTCCTCTGTGTGTGTGTGTGTGTGTGTGTGTGTGTGTGTGTGTTGTGTGTGTGTGGAGGGGGGAGGGGAGGTTGGACAGGCTACCGGATTTGGTCAATTGGTTTACAGTCCCTTAGGGGTGCTTCTCACCAGCTCCAGTGCACACACACACACACACACACACACACACACACACACACACACACACACACACACACACGCACGCACGCACGCACGCACCCCACCACTCACACACACACACACACACACATCACACACACACACACACACGCAGAACTCACGCATGCACGCATACATACACACATAAATGCACATACAAGGAACACACGCATACAGGCATGCACAGAATGACAGACAGACAGACAGACACACACACACACACACACACACACACACACACACACACACACACACACACACACACCACTCGCACGCACAAGCGTGCGCTCTCTCAAATGGGCATGCATAAGCGCTAAAAAAAAAAAAAGGAACAACCTAGAGGCCAGAAAGAAAAGGACCCCTCTTCTCTCTCTCTCTCTCTTGTGTCTCTCTCTCTCTCTCTCAGTCTGTCTCTCACCACGTGTGTGTGTGTGTGTGTGTGTGTGTGTGTGTGTGTGTGTGTGTGTGTGTGTGTGTGGTGCGTTGGCTGTGTGTGTGTGTGTGTGTGTGTGTGTGTGTGTGTGTGTGTGTGTGAGTGCACACGTATGCGCGCACATGTGTGTGTGTGTGTGTGTGTGTGTGTGTGTGTGTGTGTGTGTGTGTGTGTGTGTGTGTGTGTTTCTCTCTGATCAGGTGGATTATAATCATTTACATCTCGCCAATCAAGAACGTTGGGGTCTTAGGCGATTAAAGTGGAAGAAGGGAGAAGAATCATGAGAACTATAAACATGACAGGGCACCTCTGACATGGAATGAGACTGGGGACCTCCTGCTTAATTTCACCTGTGCCAGGTCACACAAGTAGTGGTGAATGATAGAGGTAGATGATGGAAATCATCAAGGCTTGCAGTTACGTAGATTTCGTTCTATTTCTCTTCTTCGTGATGTTGTAGAGGAAAGGCGAACACTACACAAACTGAAACGTTGGCATGGGAACTCCCTTTGACAACGTTGCAACGATTTGTCAAAATAAATAGTGTCCAGGGATTCCCTTCGAAGACCGTATGTCTCTGGCTGTATTTGTTGTGGGCAGAATGTTTTTTTACAGGGCGTATATGTAGCACTCTTGGCCTGATTGTTATCAGGGTACCTGTAGCACAGTGTGGTGTAGCAGTAGCACTGTTTGGTTGTGAGGAGTGTGACCTCTTCAACAGACCTTTTTATTTTATAGCTCTGGCATTATTGATCTGATTATATGGGGCGTGTCTTCTTTAACAGACTGTAGGTCTGGTGATCTGACTGTGGACAGGGTGTCTTCTTTAACAGACTGTAGGTCTGTTGGTCTGATTGTGGACAGGGTGTTTTCTTTAACAAAACTATGGGTCTGTTGGTCTGATTGTGGACAAGGTGTCTTCTTTAGCACACTGTAGGTCTTTTCATTATTTGTATATAACAAGCTGCGGCAGCAGTATTTGGGCGATTAAGATAAAAAGAAAGAAAAAAAAAACTAGACCCAGCCATAGAGGTGAAAGGTCTTGGATATTTAAGAGGGGTAGAAAAAGACAAAATGGAAAAGCAAACAAATAAACTCACACACGCACGCACGCACGCACGCACGCACACACATAGTTGCTGGCTGCTGATGACTGTAGTGAAAAATAAGGAACACTGCAGTGTGTGTTGACAGTTCACGTAGCTCTTACTCAGTCTGATATTACTTCACGTAGCTCTTCCTTAGTCTGATATTACTTCACGTAGTTCTTCCTCAGTCTGTGATATTACTTCACGTAGCTCTTCCTCAGTCTGCGATATTACTTCACGTAGCTCTTCCTCAGTCTGTGATATCACTTCACGTAGCTCTTCCTCAGTCTGTGATATTACTTCACGTAGGTCTTCCTCAGTCTGATATTACTTCACGTAGCTCTTCCTCAGTCTGTGATATTACTTCACGTAACTCTTCCTCAGTCTGTGATATTACTTCACGTAACTCTTCCTCAGTCTGTGATATTACTTCACGTAGCTCTTCCTCAGTCTGTGATATTACTTCAGTAGCTCTTCCTCAGTCTGTGATATTACTTCACGTAGCTCTTCCTCAGTCTGATATTACTTCACATAACTCTTCCTCAGTCTGTGTTGACAGTTCACATAGCTCTTCCTCAGTCTGTGTTGACAGTTCACATAGCTCTTCCTCAGTCTGTGTTGACAGTTCACATAGCTCTTCCTCAGTCTGTGTTGACAGTTCACGTAGGTCTTCCTCAGTCTGTGTTGACAGGTCACGTAGGTCTTCCTCGGTCTGTGTTGACAGTTCACATAGCTCTTCCTCAGTCTGTGTTGACAGTTCACATAGCTCTTCCTCAGTCTGTGTTGACAGTTCACATAGCTCTTCCTCAGTCTGTGTTGACAGTTCACATAGCTCTTCCTCGGTCTGTGTTGACAGTTCACATAGCTCTTCCTCGGTCTGTGTTGACAGTTCACATAGCTCTTCCTCAGTCTGTGTTGACAGTTCACATAGCTCTTCCTCAGTCTGTGTTGACAGTTCACATAGCTCTTCCTCAGTCTGTGTTGACAGTTCACGTAGGTCTTCCTCAGTACTGTTGGCGGATGATGATTGAAGTGGAAAATGGGGAACGCTGTTGTCTGTGACGATAGTTCACTTAACAGCAAAAAAAAAAAAAAAAAAAAAAAAAAAAAGTGTGGCTATAGGGGGAGATAACAACGTCAGGATGGAGGCTATTGTGGGCTGGGTTTTAAGGTGGGGGCATAGAGGGAACGATGAGTGTAAAGATGAAACGACAGCAAAAGTAAGGGGGGGGGGGGGGGGGGGGGGGGGGGGAATGCGGATATTGTTTTTTTCTTTATTTTTTTTTGAGGGGACCAAAACTATGTCAGAAAAAAAGAAAGAAAAGAGAGAACGAAATAAAATGGCGACACCAGCCTCATTTTTAACACGACATTCACAATTATGTAAACATTCACCACCAGACTGTCATAATCATGTGTTACCATTCGTTATCAAAATCCTCGTCATCATGTATCATCACCATTCACCAACACACCAGAGGTGACTGACACAGAGTCTCAGACCATTCACACAGATGTGCAGAGATACAGATACACTTCCTGACGAACGTGAACACACACCCTGGGAAAGTAAAGCCCCCTGTACGTTCATTTCTGGTCTCCTAAGACTTCACCCTTTGAACCCACGTTAATTGTAACTCAGTTGATTTCTGAAGCATCAACCAAACCCTGGCGACAACTCTGAAGTCCTGTTTGGCGATGAAAAACAAAAACAACACGAAACAAACAAACAAAAGAATAATAAAAAGCGCGAGAAATCACATAGTCTCATTTGATTACTTAATGAATCAACAGCAGAGATAATGATGGAAGAGAAAAGAAGTTTCATTTCTTTGTATTTATTCAATTTCTTTGTCTCACCGCATCACACTCGGTGACGTAGACAATGACATCACAAAGAAAAAAAAAAACCCTCAACGTCGCAGCACGACCCAACTAATAATGAAAAAAAAAGTGAAAGGGAAGAAGAATGAATAATAATAATCCAGTACTTCAAAGACCGGACAAATAATCCCCCCAAGGGCACAAACCCGGCTTGGAACTCCGTCTCATTTCATCACAGGCACGATGACGTAAACAAACGATAATATTTATCAGAACAATCCAGACATCCAGAGTAACAACAGGGACTACTCCTGAACATCCCACCTGGCTCCACACTCCTTCCAGGAGAACACCAACGAAGGGAGAGAGAGACAGTCATATCCGCCATCAGTTCAAGACACGTTATTAATTAGAAAAAAAATGTACACCAGCCTCCCTCGAGTCCGACGCCCTGCAGGCGGACGTGACGTCATCAGCACCGATGACGTCACGCGATGATGTCAATGTAGGTGGGTTGGGCCATGCACAAGGCGTCCAGCTGCCGATGGATTTCCAGCATGGACACACGGTCCTGTGGGTGAGTCTTCCAACAGCCCAGCATGATGTCATAGACGTCCTCTGGGCAGATGGCCGGCCTCTCCAGGATCCGACCGTTACGCACGTGCTCAATCACCTGGCAAACACACCACGACATGAACGAAGACACTGTAAAACGTCAGTGAATGAAACAGAACATAACGTACAGCTTCGAAAGTCAGTGCATGGCAGTTACCTGCCTCCCCCCCCCCCCCCCCCCCAAAAAAAAAAAAAAAAAAATGCACACACTGGACATTTACATTCCTATTTCCCACCCACACGCATGCACACGCACGCACACACAAGCATACACACACATCATACACACACGCACTGCACTCGCGCACCGCGTACACTGGCACACACACACATACACATGGGCCTGTGGCCACAACACTTATACACACACATGTGAACACTCACCACACACACATGCAATAACAATAAAGGCACAGCCATTGTGAGGTAGGTTCCTCAAGGTCTGACCAGCGCTTTGGGCTAATGCGTAGGTCAGACATCTGCTGAGTCGTAGCCACAAGACCCTCATCTTAAATTCTGTTTTCCTACTAATTAATTCATTTATCCATCAGCTTTAGATCATGCGCCGAGTGGTATCAAAACGTAGCGGATGTGGTGTTGTTGTTGTTTGTCCGTCGAGACGACGAAGACCATCTAGTCATCCTGGGACCGGGGGTTGGTGCGTAGATGGCTGATCAGGCCGATCTCCGCCCGGAAAGACCTATCACAGTACGGACAGGGGATAATAGCAGCAGTTGTGGTGTAGCTGGACCAGTCCGCACGCGGTGACACCTAGATGAAACTGAAACTGAAACTCGACTCGGGTGGTCGGGATCAAAATCAAATTTGAATATTATTGTTGTTGTTGTTGTTGTTTTTCTAGATAAAATTCTTTCCATTATAGACGCGTAGCTATGAAATCAATGCAGCTGATGTATTATTACGTTATGATGCCAGTTTCAGTTTCACCAAGAAGGTGTCACTGTGTGCGGACTGGTCCATATACGCTACACTTCATCAGTTTAGTTTCCAGACCACACTGCGCATGATACAAAGCTGATGGAGAAAGACCACACTGCGCATGATACAAAGCTGATGGAGAAAGACCACACTGCGCATGATACAAAGCTGATGGAGAAAGACCACACTGCGCATGATACAAAGCTGATGGAGAAAGACCACACTGCGCATGATACAAAGCTGATGGAGAAAGACCACACTGTGCATGATACAAAGCTGATGGAGAAATGAAGTAATGACTAAGATGAGAGATTTTAAGAAGAGGGTCTCATGGCTGGGACTTAGCAGATATCAGACCTGCGAATTAGCCCAATGCGCTGGTCAGACATTCGGTTAAACACTTAACAGATAATATGAACTTGGTACAATATGCATCACTATGTGACACAAACAAAAGGGTGACTGGATATAATAGTTGTGAACTGTTTTGTGGATTACAACTACATAAGAATGTGTTGTTATGTGTCCAGTCCGCGGACAGCTTTCTGGTCTGAAATTCCTGCAGACATTTCTCTGGGGACAGCTTCTTTGTAAGAAATTCCTGTACATTTTTCTCCTGGGACAACTCCCTTGTTGGAGACTCTTTAGACTTTTTCGTGAGACAGCTTCCTGGTTGAAAACTCCTGTAGACATTTTACCGGGAACAGTTTCCTTACTGGATGTTTCTGTAGACTTTATTTTGTTGGGGACATTTTACTTGTTGCTGCGGACTGCTCTGATTTAAATTGCACATGCAGATCGATCTCATTATCCTTTGATCCGAAAGAGCAGCGCTCAAGCCATCACCTGAATTCTAGTGGGAAGGGGAAAGGAAATCCCCCGGCTCGAAACAAGGATTCAAGAATTTCTCGCTTCATACGCGAATGCCGTATTCGCCAGCCTCCCTTTAAACCCGACACCGTGGGATAGAAAGTCGAATGCCGAGAAAAGACACCCCAACACAACGAACCAGAACCGCTTAAGGGACGACCGTACCAATTTTGTGGAGTTTGTTACTATAACCAAGCTGACTAAACAAAGCTTTTTTAACTTCACTACAGGGGAAAAGCCTGTTGATTCTGAACAGCACAGATAAATCAAAATGGATTATTCTGATAAAAAAAAAAAAGAGAAACGAACAAAGCAACAGCCATTCCTGACATGACAGCTAAATCCATTCCTGACATGACAGCCAAACCCATTCCTGACATGACAGTTAAACCCATTCCTGACATGACAGCCAAACCCATTCCTGACATGATAGTTAAACCCATTCCTGACTTGACAGCCAAACCCATTCCTGACATGACAGCCAAACCCATTCCTGACATGACAGCCAAACCCATTCCGACATGACAGCCAAACCAATTCCGGACATGACAGCCAAACCAAATTCCTGACATGACAGCTAAACCCATTCCTGACATGACAGCTAAACCCATTCCTGACATGACAGCTAAACCCATTCTGACATGACAGCTAAACCCATTCCTGACATGACAGCTAAACCCATTCCTGACATGACAGCTAAACCCATTCTGACATGACAGCTAAACCCATTCCTGACATGACAGCTAAACCCATTCTGACATGACAGCCAAACCCATTCCTGACATGACAGCCAAACCCATTCCTGACATGACAGCCAAACCCATTCCTGACATGACAGCTAAACCGTTGACGTCCTCTTCGTTCGGACAAGGCTCAGTCCATGCTTGGAACATTAGCCTATCCCCCGGATTGTTTTCTCTCTACAATCCATGAAAAGCATGTAGAAGAACTGAAACATATATTCCAAAATGTCATATCGGCAGATAGATACAGACAACTAGCGTCCACCCTGGACATTGTACAATCTTCACTATCCAGTCGTCAGAGTACAACAACAACAACAACAACAACAACAACATTAACAATAACAATAACAACAACAAATGCTGGCATGTCATAAACTGAGACTGGAAATAACTGCACAGGAATTTGCAGAACAAATACTTGAAAATGGTCCACACAGGGAGAAAAACAGTAGAAAACAAACAAACAAAAAAGCAGTAAACAAAAAAACAAAAAAAGGGGTGGGGGGTGGGGGGGGGGGGGGGGGGGGGGGGGGGGCAAAATGACAAGTACAGATAGAATAGATTTTGCCTAAGAGTTTCTGTTGGTAGTGAGAAAGGGGAAGGGACGTGGTGGAGGGGGCAAGGACAGGGGAGAGAAGTGTGAGTGCACAATGGAGAGCACTGACCTCTGTGTTGGACAGCTCGTACCAAGGCTGCTGGCCGAAAGTGAAGAGTTCCCACAGCAGAACCCCGAAGCTCCACACGTCAGACTCTATGGTGAAGGTCCGGTACAGTACGCTCTCTGGAGGCATCCACCTGACAGGTAACATGGCCATCCCTCCCACCTGAAGGACACATCAATACACCATCCACCTGACAGGTAACATGCCCATCCCTCCCACCTGGAGGACATACCAATACACCATCCATCTGACAGGTAATATGACCATCCTTTCCACCTGAGGGACACACCAATACACCATCCACCTGACAGGTAACATGGCCATCATTTCCACCTGAGGGACACACCAATACACCATCCACCTGACAGGTAACATGGCCATCCTTTCCACCTGAGGGACACACACCAATACACCATCCACCTCACAGGTAACATGGCCATCCCTCCCACCTGAGGGACACACCAATACACCATCAACCTCACAGGTAAAGGTGGAGGAGGAGGAGGAGAAGGAGGAGGAGACTGAAAAAGAAGGAAGAGGAGGAGGAGATGGAAAAGGAGTAGGAGGAGGAGGAGGAGAAGGAGGAGGAGAAGGAAAAGGAGTAGGAGAAGGAGGAGAAGGAGGAGGAGAAGGAAAAGGAGTAGGAGAAGGAGGAGGGAGATGGAAAAGGAGAAGGAGCAGAAGCAGGATAGGTGGAGGAGAAAAAGGAGCAGGAGGAAGAGATCATGATGATGATGACGAAGAAGACAGACAGAAAAAAAGAAGAGAAAAAAAGAAAGGAGGAAAGAAAGAAAGAAAGAAGAAAGGAAGGAAAGAAGGTAAGAAAGAAAGAAAGAAAGAAAGAAAGAAAGAAGAAAGAAAGAAAGAAAGAAAAGAAAAGAAAGAAAGAAAGAAAGAAAAAGAAGAAAGAAAGAAAAAGAAAGAACGAAAGTAAGAAAGAAAGAAAGAAGAAAGGAAGGAAAGAAGGTAAGAAAGAAAGAAAGAAAGAAAGAACGAAAGTAAGAAAGAAAGAAAGAAAGAAGAAAGGAAGGAAAGAAGGTAAGAAAGAAAGAAAGAAAGAAAGAAAGAAAAAGAAGAAAATAGAACGAAAAAAGCAGCAAAACAAACAACAACAACAACAACAAAAAAAGATCACGGTTATGACGATAATGCGGATATCTCATACCAGTCAACCACCCAACTATCGTCCACCGACCCATCTTTGTGCGCCGAGAATCATCAATCGATAAACCCACCAACCAAACTACCATCCACCAACATGTGCAGAGAATCATCAATCAACAAAAACCACCAATCCCACGACCAGACCAGTGCACCGGCCAGCCAACACATCAACCCTTTCCCCATCCTCCCAAAACCATCCATGTCAACACCCACAAACCCACCAACATCCCGTCACACCAACACACACACACACACACACACACACACACACACACACACACACACACACACACACACACACATACCGACTCTTTCTTCCCGAAACGATCTACCAACGAACCAACTCACCAACCTACAAACCAGCCCAGCAACTTACAGCCACCTCCAGACCCGCTCCCCCCCACCCCCCCCTCTCTCCTCTCTCTCTCTCTCTCTCACACACACACACACACACACACACACACACACACACAACATACACACACTCTCTTCTCTCTCTAGAGACATCAACAGAAGGGCTTTAGACTCTTCCCCCCCCCCCCCCCTACCCCCACCAAAGCCCAGCTCAAAGAGGGGCGGGCAGGAGGACTCACCCTGTAGTAGTCCGTGCTGTACACGTCCCGGGACATACCGAAGTCTCCGATCTTCACCAGCAGCTTCTCCCCCACCAGGCAGTTCCGGGTGGCCAGGTCCCGGTGCACGAAGTGCTGGGAGGCCAGGTACTCCATACCCGAGGAGATCTGCACAAACACCTCGTGGCTAATAACGGCACAGCCAGTGTCAAACACCTCGTGGCTAATAACGGCACAGCCAGTGTCAAACACATCGTGGCTAATAATGGCACAGCCAGTGTCAAACACCTTGTGGCAATAATGGCACAGCCAGTGTCAGACACCTCGTGGCTAATAATGGTACAGCCAGTGTCAAACACCTCGTGGCTAATAATGGTACAGCCAGTGTCGAACACATCGTGGCTAATAATGGTACAGCCAGTGTCAAACACCTCGTGGCTAATAATGGCACAGCTAGTGTCAAACACCGTGTGGCTAATAATGGTACAGCCAGTGTCAAACACCTCGTGGCTAATAACAGCACAGCCAGTGTCACACACCTCGTGGTTAATAATGGCACAGCTGATGTCAAACACCTCGTGGCTAATAATGGTACAGCCAGTGTCAAACACCTCGTGGCTAATAATGTACAGCCAGTGTCAAACACCTCGTGGCTAATAATGGCACAGCTGATGTCAAACACCTCGTGGCTAATAACGGTACAGCCAGTGTCAAACACCGTGTGGCTAATAATGGCACAGCCAGTGTCAAACACCTCGTGGCTAATAATGGCACAGCTGATGTCAAACACCTCGTGGCTAATAATGTAACAGCCGATGTCAAACACCTCGTGGCTAATAATGGTACAGCCAGTGTCAAACACCGTGTGGCTAATAATGGCACAACCAATGTCAAAATTTCGTGGCTAATAATGGCACAGCCGATGTCAGGTAGGCTCTCAAGGTCTGACCAACGCGTTGGGCTAATGCGTAGGTCAGACATCTGCTAAGTCGTAGCCACGAAACCCTCTTTTTAAATTCTCTCATCTTAGAGTTAATTAGTTTATCCTTCAGCTTTAAATCATGCGCAGTGTGGTCTCAGAACTTGGTGGATGTGGTGTAGTGTGGTCCTCACGAAAGTGACATCTTGATGAAACTGAAACTGAAATGTCTCATCCGAAAGCCTAGCATTCACCTCCCCCCCCCCCCCCCCCCCCCAAAACTGAATGTCTAGTGGGGAGGGGGAGGGATAACATGTGACGTGCAAGAACCGAACCACGGACCCTAAAACATGAAGAAGATGACGGTGACGGTGATAATTAGATATCCACCCCTTCCCTCCCATCTCCACCCTCTCCTCACACAAAGAACTCTGGAATCGCCGGCTGATGATGATGAGAGGGACTAGCAGCAAGCGCCAATCCTCACGGAGAGAAAAGCTGATGTTTATTGATGATATCATCGCTGTCATCGTTGTTGTTGCTGTTGGTCTGTCCACGTGACACGCCTGTTTGTTGTGTAGACCTATACGACACTACGCATATTGTTCATTATCGTATCGAGTTGTTCGTAATTGAACTTGTGACTGAAATACTCGCCCAGACGGTTTATGGCCTTATTTTTTTTCATTAAATAAAAATGAAATACCGTTGAAGTTGATTGTGATGAATACTTTCTTCTTCGTCTTCTTCTTTTTCTTCCTCTCCTCCTCCTCCTCCATCTACTACTACTTACTAACTACTATACTACTACTACTACTTGTTCTTGTTTTGTTCTTGTTTCTTGTTTGTATTCTTATACTACTACACTACTATACTTACTACTACTTTGCTCTTGTTCTTTGTTTGTGTTCTTGTTCTTTTGTTTTTGTTCTTGGTGTTGTGTTGTTGCTGTACTGTTTTTGTTCTTGTCGTTCTTCTTCTCCTCCTCCTCCTCGTCCTCTTCCTCCTCTCTCTTTTTCTTCTTCTGAAGATTTACCGCTCCGGGAGGGGATGGAGTGGTAATGGTGGAGGGGGTAGGGGGGAAAAAAATCCAGCGAGCACAAGATGTAAATGGTCTAAGGGAAACAATCATGCCGCGGTTGTATACTGCCTGGATTACCTCCCTTCCTATTTTCCACAATTTCTTTTTATGTCTGATTATTTTTTTTTATATTTTTAAAAGCCTTAACATTATATAACATTTGTTGCAGACACCCCGTCAACAATCAATGTGTAACACATCCGCATCACTGTCAATGTGTAAACCACACTCACCTCACTGTCAATGTGTAAACACACCTACCTCACCATCAACTTAAGACAAACCCACTCACTGTCAATACGTAATACACCTTTTCCACTGTGAGCTTCAAACAGAACCACATCAGGAACTTTTCCCTCTCAAAGTACACAGGGCCATATTCCTTCTGTTGAGAGGGGCGTAAGCACAGTCTCTGGTGTGTTGGGTAATTTCCACGAGAGGTCAGCAAGAGACCGGAAAGTGTGGAGAAATGGTGAGAGGTTTGACAGGGCAAGAAAACGTTTGCTTATGGAAACGATTATTTTGTGTGCGTGTGTGTGTGTGTGCGTGCGTGCGTGGTGCGTGCGTGCGTGCGTGCGTGCGTGCGTGTGTGTTGTGTGTGTGTGTGTGTGTGTGTAGTATTAAGTTAAGTGCGTGCGTGCGTGGGAGGGCGTGTGTATGTGTGTGTGTGTGTGTGCGGTGGAGGCGCGTGCGGGTGTGTGTGTGTGTGGGTGAGTGCGTGCGTGTGTGTGTGTGTGTGTGTGTGTGTGTGTGTGTGTGTGTGTGTGCGGAGGGGGGGGGGGGGGGGGGGGGCCTGTGCGTGCAAAGTTGAAAGAAAAAAAGGTTTATTTTTCGGTCTGTGAGAACCTGTGGATATCATTTTGAAAGATATATTTAATTGATTTTTTTGTGTGTGGAAAAAAATGGAAAGAATTTGTAAACTAGTGTAAAATGTTTAGATGTGAATTTAAAAGGGGAACACTCTTTTGTTTCGGCGGACTGGTTGTGTGTTGACGTTGTGTGAGCGGAGTCTGGCACCCACCTGCTTGTCAATGTGTAACACACCCACCTGGCTGTCAATAGGTAACACATCCACCTGGTGTCAATGTAACACATCACTGCTGTCAATAGGTAACACATCCACCTGGCTGTCAATACATAACAACCCACCTGGCTGTCAATACATAACACACCCACCTGGCTGTCAATACATAGCACACCCACCTGGCTGTCAATACATAGCACACCCACCTGGCTGTCAATATATAACACACCCACCTGGCTGTCAATACATAACACACTCACCTGGCTGTCAATACATAGCACACCCACCTGGCTGTCAATACATAGCACACCCACCTGGCTGTCATACATACACACCCGGGCTGTCAATACATAACACACCCACCTGGCTGTCAATATATAACACACCCACCTGGCTGCCAATATGTAACACACTCACCTGGTTGTTGATATGTAACACACCCATCTGGTTGTTAATACGTAACACACCCACCTGGCTGTCAATATGTAACACACCCATCTGGTTGTCAATGTGTGACATACCCATCTGGTCGTTAATATGTAACACACCCATCTGGTTGTCAATACGTAACACACCCACCTGGCTGTCAATAGTAACACACCCATCTGGTTGTCAATGTGTGACATACCCATCTGGTCGTTAATATGTAACACACCCATCTGGTTGTCAATACGTAACACACCCACCTGGCTGTCAATATGTAACACACCCACCTGGCTCTCAATAGGTAACACACCTGTCTGGTTATCAGTATGTAACACATCCACCTGGTTATCAATATGTAGCACATCCACCTGGCTGTCAATGTGTAACACACCCACCTAGTTGTGAATGTGTAACACACCCACCTGTCTATGTGTAACACACCCACATGGCTGTCAGTATGTAACACACCCGCCTGGATGTCAATATGTAACACACCCACCTGGTTTTCAATATGTAAGACATCTACCTGGTTATCAATATGTAGCAGATCCACCTGGTTATTAATATGTAGCAGATCCACCTGGTCATCAATATGTAGCACATCCACCTGGCTGCCAATGTGTGACACACCCACCTATCTGTGTGTAACACACCCACATTGCTGTCAATATGTAACACACCCACCTGGCTGTCAATGTGTAACACACCCACTTAATTATCAATATGTAACACACCCACCTGGCTGTCAATGTGTAACACATCCACCTGCTTGTCAACGCGTAACACACACCATCTGCTTGTCAATGTGTAACACACCCATCTGCTTGTCAACGCGTAACACACCCATCTGCTTGTCAATGTGTAACACACTCACCTGGTTGGCAAAGTGTAACACACCCACCTGGCTGTCAATGTGTAACACATCCACCTGCTTGTCAACGCGTAACACACCATCTGCTTGTCAATGTGTAACACACCCATCCTGCTTGCAATGTGTAACACACCATCTGCTTGTCAATGTGTAACACACCCATCTGCTTGCAATGTGTAACACACTCACCTGGTTGGCAATGTGTAACAACTGCACGACACTGAGGGGCGTGTCCCCGACGTCACTGTGTCTATGCACGTGGTGCACGTGCTGATGTAGCATGGAGTTGTCTTGCAGCAACGGATGAGGATGCTGCTGCTGCTGCAGCTGCCGTTGGCGATTGCTGACGTGGAACCGCGCGTCTGGACCGTGAATTCTGGGAGGACAAAAAGTGGAAACGTGTTTGTGTTGTGTAACATTTTGGTATCGAAGTATTTGTTTTTTTTTATGTGCGATATGTTTTTTCAATATTGTTTTGTAATATATGAGTTCAGGCTTTTCACTGGTATAAAAATTAAGAGAGTTCGGTGCCTGTCTATCAATCGATCGATTGATCAATCAATCAATCAATCAATCAATCAATCAATCAATCGATCGATCGATCGATCGATCATCAATCAATCAATCGATCAATCATTTAATTAATCAGTAAGTTAATCACTCAATCAATCAATTAGTGGCTCAGCCTGTCTGACTGTACGTCTTCGTCGGTCTAGCTGTCTGTCCCTTTATCTGCATGAAGCCCAGCAAAAACAAAATTATACAAAGACATATTAAAGAGACTATGAACGAAAGAAAAACTGTACGAAGACGTGAAAAAACTAACAACAAATATTGTAAGAGATTTGGCACATCTGCTTTTTTTTTTTTTGATATGTTTTATCTAGTTTTGCTTTATATTTTGTTTTAATGAAAGAATGAGAGACAGAAAGAAAGAAACAAGAGAGGAGAGAGAGAGGAAGAGAGAGAGAGAGAGAGAGAGAGAGAGAGAGAGAGAGAGAGAGAGAGGAGAGAGAGAGAGAGAGAGAGAGAGAGAGAGGCAAACATACATACAGACAGACAGATAAACAGACAGACAGACAGACACATATACATTTTCAACCCACTCTCTTCCCTTTACATCACACACACACACACACACACACACACACACACACCACACACACACGACGCACGCACTCACGCACGCACGCACGCACGCACCACACACACACACATTAATTAACGCGCTTGCCTACAATCAATAAGATTGTAAGAATTTTGCACATGGTAAAGTTTTCGTTGTCATGTATATACTGGTATTTGCATCTCACACCAGAAAATGCCAATAGAAGTCTGCCCTATTTGGCATGGTCGGATTTTTACAATGACAGTTTTCGTTAATAATGGGTTTGCTCCCTTTTATCAGGCTTCCTATGCACCTGCTTCCTCTCTTTATACTGTGCTCTGCGAGCTGACAGGTAGTAGGGTGGCCTGGCTCTGGGGTTTGGGAATGACCTGCACAGGCTGCACACCAAAACTTCATACGCCTAGGCATTGCTTAAGGGGTCGAGTATTTATAGACTGGAGCACCTGGATTGCTTTGAGAATTTTCATCATGTCTCAATGTTGATTCTCCTCATTTTCTTTCATATGACCACCACAGTACAAGCCAGTCCAAGCAGACAGATTGAAATCGAAGGAATGGGGTTATTTTGGGCTCTTGGAGCTGGCAAAAAGACAAGGTCACGGGTGAGTGCAGAGGCCTGAAATGTGGGTCAACTACGGGGAAGGTCATGCATTTGAAAGCTGTTTGTGATTTCATCGGTGAAAATCATCCCCACCCAACCCCCATCCCTCAAAGAAAAAGAAAAAAAAAAAAAAGGGAAGTTATAGGCGAGAATTTATTTATATATATATATATATATATAAATAATATATATATATATATATATATATATCAGTTATCATTTTAATATTAAATGCAGGCTCAAATTTATGGCGGGCCTCGAAACGCAATCATGGATTATGTAACGTTTCAGTGCAAAATCTTAATTTTGGCGTGTAACCACAATGCCCTAGGGCTTAACATGTAAGGTTGTCGTCCACATCTTATACGCGGTTGGTCAGCTAGCATGTCTGCTCGCTCATGACCTTTGGCACAGATGTCCATGGCTAGGTTTGTCCATGGAATCGTTTTACAGCCAGATGTTGTACGTTGCTGCTTCACGCTAATCTGGATTCTGCGTTCCCGTTCTTGGGGGGGAAAAATTGTAGAATCGGTCAGTACCAAGGCATGCTGATTTTGTAGTGTGCCAGTAGAAGTATGCCACGGGAGAACATATGTCACCAGTTCTAACTTCCTTGTTGTGAAACACACTTTTTAATGCATTTCTGGACAGTGTTCATTCTGTTGCATTGTGCCCACACTTGGTCTCATCCTTGTCCCCGACTCCGATGCACGCTGACAGACCAATCTGAGACTTACTTTCACCAGTTGGGAGAATCCCTAAGGATCTCTAGACACAACATGGGAACAACATAGCATTCAGACAGATCCTTAAGGATATACAGACACAACATGGGAATAACATAGCATTCAGACAGATCCCTAAGGATCTACAGACACAGCATGGGAATAACATAGCATTCAGACCGATCCCAGTTCTATACTTGAACCGTACTTTGTGCTGCCCAAATATGATGCCAATGATTGTCTGTGTACATCTGTTGAGTTATTGATATATTTTGCAATATGAATGTGTAAACTGTCGTTGCAGAGTGTGATATTTTTGCAATAATTATAGATGTATATTGTTGTTGCAGAATATGATATGTTTTGCATATGAATCTGTAGATTGTCGTTGCAGAGTATGACATATTTTGCAATACGGATGTGAAGATTGTCGTTGCAGAGTATGACATATTTTGCAATACGGATGCGAAGATTGTTGTTGCAGAGTATGACATGTTTTGCAATATAGATGTGCAAACTGTCGTTGCAGGATATGACATGTTTTGCAATATGGTTCAGTAGATTGTCGTCGCACAGTTTATCATTTGGGCGTTGCTTACGCCAGTTTAGACCTGGTATATAAGGAGTGGGATGTTCCTTTAGTTTTTGTCTAAATGTCCTGCACTTGGAGCAGCTGTCCAGATGAAAGATTTCTCTTCGACCGCGCCTCATGCTGAAAGTGGTGTGTCTTCTCTCTGTGTGTCTTGTGTTCCGTGGTGTGTCTTCTGTGTGTGTGTGTGTGTGTGTGTGTGTGTGTGTGTGTGTGTGTGTGTGTGTGTGTGTGTGTGTGTCTGTGTGTTCCGTGGTGTGTCTTCTGTGTGTGTATGTGTGTCTGTGTGTTCCGTGGTGTGTCTTCTGTTGTGTGTGTGTGTGTGTGTGTGTGTGTGTGTGTGTGTGTGTGTGTGTGTGTGTGTGTGTGTCTGTGAGTTCCGTGGTGTGTCTTCTGTGTGTGTGTGTATGTGTGTGTGTGTGTGTGTGTGTGTGTGTGTGTGTGTGTGTGTGTGTGCGTGTGTGTGTGTGTGTGTGTTCCGTGTGTGTGTGTGTGTGTGTGTGTGTGTGTGTGTGTTCCGTGGTGTGTCTTCTCTGTGTGTTCCGCGGTGTGTCTTCTCTGTGTGTGTCTGTGTGTTCCGTGGTGTGTCTTCTCT
Source organism: Conus canariensis (assembly GCA_033310375.1). Classification (NCBI taxonomy): domain Eukaryota; kingdom Metazoa; phylum Mollusca; class Gastropoda; order Neogastropoda; family Conidae; genus Conus; species Conus canariensis. The sequence continues at coordinate 82,525,269 of CM065722.1, read as the reverse complement.
GTGTGTGTCTGTGTGTCCCGTGGTGTGTCTTCTCTGTGTGTTTCTGTGTGTCCCGTGGTGTGTCTTCTCTGTGTGTTTCTCTGTGTCCCGTGGTGTATCTTCTCTCTGTGTGTCTGTGTGTCCCGTTGTGTGTCTTCTCTCTGTGTGTCTGTGTGTCCCGTGGTGTGCCTTCTCTGTGTGTGTGTCTGTGTGTTCCGTGGTGTGTCTTTTCTGTGTGTGTCTGTGTGTTCCGTGATGTGTCTTCTCTGTGTGTGTCTGTGTGTTCCGTGGTGTGTCTTCTCTGTGTGTTTCTCTGTGTCCCGTGGTGTGTCTTCTCTCTGTGTGTCTGTGTGTCCCGTGGTGTGTCTTCTCTCTGTGTGTCTGTGTGTTCCGTGATGTGTCTTCTCTGTGTGTGTCTGTGTGTTCCGTGGTGTGTCTTCTCTGTGTGTTTCTCTGTGTCCCGTGGTGTGTCTTCTCTCTGTGTGTCTGTGTGTCCCGTGGTGTGTCTTCTCTCTGTGTGTCTGTGTGTTCCGTTGTGTGTCTTCTCTGTGTGTCTGTGTGTTCCGTGATGTGTCTTCTCTGTGTGTCTGTGTTCCGTGGTGTGTCTTCTCTGTGTGTCCCGTGGTGTGTCTTCTCTCTGTGTGTGTCTGTGTGTTCCGTGGTGTGTCTTCTGTGTGTGTGTCTGTGTGTCCCGTGGTGTGTCTTCTCTCTGTGTGTCTGTGTGTTCCGTGGTGTGTCTTCTCTGTGTCTGTCTGTGTGTTCCGTGATGTGTCTTCTCTGTGTGTGTCTGTGTGTCCCGTGATGTGTCTTCTGTGTGTGTGCCTGTGTGTTCGGTGGTGTGTCTTCTCTCTGTGTGTCTGTGTGTTCCGTGATGTGTCTTCTCTCTGTGTGTCCGTGTGTCCCGTGGTGTGTCTTCTCTCTGTGTGTGCCTGTGTGTTCCGTGGTGTGTCTTCTCTGTGTGTCTGTGTGTCCCTCGATGTGTCTTCTGTGTGTGTGTCTGTGTGTTCCGTGGTGTGTCTTATCTCTGTGTGTGTCTGTGTGTTCCGTGGTGTGTCTTCTCTCGTGGTCTGTCTTATCTGTTTGTGTCTGTGTGTTCTGTGGTGTGTGTTTCTGTGTGTGTGTGTGTGTGTGTGTGTGTGTGTGTGTGTGTGTGTGTGTGTGTGTGTGTGTGTGTGTGTGTGTTCCGTGGTGTGTCTTCTCTCTGTGTGTCCGTGTGTTCCGTGGTGTGTCTTCTCTGTGTGTGTGTCTGTGTGTTCCGTGGTGTGTCTTCTCTCTGTGTGTGTTTGTGTGTTCCGTGGTGTGTCTTCTCTGTGTGTGTGTTGTTCCGTGGTGTGTCTTCTCTCTGTGTGTGTCTGTGTGATCCGTGATGTGTCTTTTCTGTGTGTGTGTGTGTTCCGTGGTGTGTCTTCTCTGTGTGTTCCGTGGTGCGTCTTCTCTGTGTGTGTCTGTGTGTTCCGTGGTGTGTCTTCTCTGTGTGTGTCTGTGTGTTCCGTGGTGTCTTGTCTGTGTGTCTGTGTTCCGTGGTGGTGTGTTCTCTGTGTGTGTCTGTGTGTTCCGAGGTGTGTCTTCTCTCTGTGTCTGTGTGTTCCGTGATGTGTCTTCTCTGTGTGCGTCTGTGTATTCCGTGATGTGTCTTCTCTCTGTGTGTCTGTGTGTTCCGTGGTGTGTCTTCTCTGTGTGTGTCTGTATGTTCC